>JAUCMS010000002.1:92829-104723 GCA_032357445.1 Enteromius radiatus
ACCATCCAACTGGTCACACTGCAAGAGGATAGTGTTGATTACAGCAGTGCTTTTTATACTTTTCCCATTAAATACAACTGTATTTAGGTGCTCACCAAATAAGTACCTCAATAAACAGAATGAAGTATATTTGTGTAGAAATTTAACAAAGACTGGCTTGAAGTGCTTGTCATACTCAGAGAGACACTGATGTAGGAGTAAACTGCTAAAATTAAAGTAGTCTCTCATTTTTTTCCAGAGCTGTATATATATATATATATATATCTTCTGAAAGCTGGTTTCAGCTGCTGGTGGCATAAAAAGCTAAAAGTGAATGTCTCTTGTTTGGAGTGAACCCTTGGTATTTCTAGCTGACTCAGCTCTGATTATCTGGGATGTATTTAGCTCCTATATTCCACTGAGGGATTTACACATGAGTAGTAGTCCTTTACAAACAATCCTAAGTGCTTCTCTTGAAAGTCTGATGGTGTGTGATCCCCAGTCAGCAATCAGATTGTAAAGGTCATGTAGTGTATTCCAGCCTTTCTGCAAGATTACACTAGCAAATCTATAGTTCATCCTTCATTCATGTTCTCATAATCTCACTGCAGGACATTGTCAAAGTGTCTTTTTCCCTTAACCAGGGTTTAATCTTCATAATCTTTTCCTGTGAGACAGACATTAACGAGTGTGCTCTGGATGCTGATATCTGCTCTAATGGAGCGTGTGAGAATCTCAGAGGAAGTTTCCGCTGCGTCTGTAACGGCGGCTATGAGAGTGACCAGACCGGCAGAAGCTGTCTGGGTCAGTCCACCTTTAGTATGTACAGATGAGTGTCTACTGACAGATTCACAATCAGAGCTCAGTCATTCTTGTGTTAATACAGTGGATATTAACTTATTATACATATTAACTTAATGTCTATGAGGTGTATATTTGACTGGTAAAAAAAAATCAACAGTCTATAAACTTTTATTATGTTTGATGTGGGCCAGATGAGTCAGCTGTTGTGTGTGTGTGATCTGTGTGTTCAGATGTGGATGAGTGTGTGGTGAACCGTCTCCTCTGTGATAACGGCCTGTGCAGGAACGTGCCGGGGAGCTACACCTGTACCTGTCCAGCTGGACTCACCTTCACACACCACACAGAGACCTGTGACGGTCAGTTAAAGCCCGCTCTGACGTGTCTCTTCAGCATCTGTGAAATGTGCTATAGCTTCCAGAAGCTGGTGTTTAGTCATCCACCTGAGAGAGACAGAGCTTACATGCCCTGACCTGTCTGCTGAAACAGTTATTTAAAGCTGCGATCTGTGATTTAGCTGCTCTAGCTGTTAATAAACTGACCTGTGAGTGTCTTGTGATGAATCACGCCGGTAATGGGCTCCTCCACAGCGGTACCTACCAGTCTAAATAGTCCCAATATAAATGCTAATAGGTGTACTTTTGTGATTCGGGACAAGCCAATTTAAAGTGTACTTGCTTATTATATAAGTTTTGGGGGGTTTTTTTAACACAAAAAAGTTCTGGACTGTAGCTTAAATTTAACCATGCTCTTCGGCTCACCAAGGATGCAGTTATTTGATTAAAACTACAGTAAAACAGATTTGTCAGACTGAGTGTGTCCTGCAGATGTGGACGAGTGTGTGAGCAGCCCGTGTGTTAACGGAGTCTGTAAGAACAGCGAGGGCTCTTTCTCCTGTGAGTGCCCACTAGGAAGTAAACTGGACTCCACTGGACTCCTATGTGTTGGTAAATGTACAACGTTAAATCACACACAAATCTCTCATGATTTTAAAGTCATCATGCTTTTTATGCTGGAAAATAATAATTGTCTCTGTTAGAAGCACTCTGCTGTGTCTGTATCTGACGTGAGTGTGGGCTGTGTTTCCTCAGACAGTCTGAAGGGTTCGTGCTGGTTGACCCTACAGGATGGCCACTGTGAGGTCAACATTAACGGAGATATGCTGAGGTCTGAGTGCTGTGGAACGCTGGGAGCGGCCTGGGGCAGCCCGTGTGAGCCATGTCAGAGCGGTATGAAAACACTGCTGCTCCCTATCTAGTGCTCTTGTACAGTATTACACACTACTAGCAGAAGAACAGTGCACATAAATGTTTTGGTAGTTACTTCGGTTTTGAAATTACAGTTACACGTGTACACATAAAATGCATTATTTATTGTTGCCCAGTCATTAAATAAATGTAATTATACATAATTTAATTTTAAGGATAATAAAAATGTATCAAATTATAAAAGCGTTTACACATTTACTTCTTTTCATGACAGATTTGTTTAAACATTCATTAAATAATTTCAGACACCACTAACAGGAAGAGTAAAATGTGATGTACATAGGTGGTAATATAGTGCATATATTTAGCGGTTCATTTCTCTAGTAAACTAACAAGCTGTCTTTCTGCAGTTAAAACACTGAATGAATGATCACATGAGACAGGAATCAGTTCAGTACCGTTTCTCACCACGTACCATCTGATGTTCATTCATGTTTATTTTGTACTATAATTAGTAGTAAAGAAGGGTGCTTCGTTTGTCCATTTGAACAGAGACATCTATTCAGCATCCTATCATGCTACATTAAGAGCATCATTATTTGAAATATATTGTATATACTGAATATTATTCTGAATAGATATTGTGAAATATTATTACAATTTCAAAGCTAACCGTCACGGCAGGTCATGCCCTGACTTAAGTCAAGGCACATTTTTTCCTGTTTCTTTTAGCGCTAGAAAATAACATGCAACAGACAGGATGGTTCTGAGAGTAAACCTCTTACTTATTATTAGCACTGTTGAACTTGCCTATAATAGATATCCCAGTTCAAACAGGAGCAAACATCCCTACCTCAGAACGCAGCAGTTGTTGGGGAGGAAGGTAACTGAAGTGGACCTGCATAACTCTGTTCACATGTCCCCTCAGAGTGATTTATCTCCTGAAGGCTGCTGACAGAAACCCCAGCTCTGTGTACGTTCCCACGACTGCCTCACTGGTCAGAGTGTGCAATCAAAGCAGCAAGGAAGATTTTTCTCTTTATCCTGGTCCAGATGCCCCATGTAGCCTCGTAGGCCTGTCTTGACTCTGAATATGTCTTGCTATGTGCCACAAGGTGGTGCACTTCAGCAGAACTGAAATTACATGAACGCAGTGGACCTTTTCACTCCTGGTCGTGACTTTGGGGCCGTGTCAGGGCAAGAAGTTGACTCAGTAGCTTCTATAGCTGAGGCAAGGCAGGGCGAGAGGCTAATGGCAACAGAACTCTGGAACGGCTCTCTTGGCCGTGACTGCGGAGCGGAATCTGCAGGGAACTGGAACGATAGTTTATGGATGGGTTCAAGAGAGTCCATGGCCGTAACCGCTCTCTCTGGAAGATGTGCAGCCACCGGTGGAACCTCCGAGGGGGTCAACGACCGGCACCTCTATCTGATCTGGGGCAAACTTGGGAGCAGGCTCATGAGTGGACAAGGCCTCTGGAGTGGACTCGAGGAAAAAGGGGACAGTCTCTGATATGGCCTGCGTTAGGACCCTGCTCTGACGGGGTCTGCATCCGTCTTACGAGGATGAGCCGCCTGACTCGGACCCGTACCTAGCGACCGTAACGCTCTGAAATGTACTGGGGGAAAAAAGACCTTGAGTGATTGAGTGTTTGACTGTGGGTTAACTGTTTTATGCAGGGTGTTATGGGTGAATAGGGTGAGGTAACGAGTTGCATGTGTGTGAGTGAATGAGGTTCAGGTGTGGGTGTGATCTGTCCAGGGATGCATCATGGCAAATAGAGGTATGGGTGCAGTTCTAGGTGGAGTGCCCGCTGGAGGGGCAATCATGACAGTTTCACACCTGTGTCTACTTAATTCTCTGTAGTTCCTTGTGTTTCTCAATGTATATTTAGCCCTTATTATCATCTTACTTTACTTTACCTTAAAGTAAAATGATAATAAGGGGGCAGTCATGGCCTAATGAATAGGGAGTTGGATTTGTAACCCAAAGGTTCGAGTGCTAGGTCTGGCAGGGATAGTTAGTGAATAACCAGCGCTCTCTCCATCTTCAGTACCACGACTGAGGTGAGACCCTTGAGCAAGGCACCATTGGCTGCTCACTGCTCCGGGTGGGTGTTCACGGTGTGTGTGTGTGTGTGTGTGTGTGGTGTTTCACTTCTCACTGGTTTGTGTGTGTGCACTTGGATGGGTTAAATGCAGAGTACAAATTCCAAGTATGGGAAACCATACCTGGCCACACGTCACATCCTTTACTTTCCTTAAGAACGAGGCTATATATACAAAGGATCTGATCACTTTAGTGGTTGTGTATCATGTTTAAGGGCTTAATAAGTGTGTACAGAAGAGTTAGCAGAAAGAGTTGATTATTTTATTTCCACTTTTATTGAGCCCTGCATTATATTGTATGCTTACAATATTTTGATATCCATTTTGTATGATATTGTGTTTTGGTGACAGAAAATATTTGATTGATGATTTATGTGCACAGATCCTGTATGTGAACGAGGATTTGCTCGGCCAAGAGGAGCTTCATGTGAAGGTGACCATATTTTGTGATAATGAAGTGACTGACCCATGATCTGTCAAATCTCTGATATAGACTTAACTTCACAGGTAAATAATGCACAATGCACTCAAACCCCCCCACCCCCCCTCTCTCTTTGTGTGTGTGTGTAGATGTAAATGAATGTGAGGTGTTTCCTGGAGTGTGTCATAATGGACAGTGTGTGAACACAAGAGGATCGTTTAGATGTCAGTGTCCAGTGAGTCTCAGGCTGGACGTCTCTGGACGTGTCTGTGTGGGTGAGTCACTAAACCAGAATAATCGATAGATCCTGACATGATGAAAATTGTGTGTCGTCTATTAGATTACATGCATAAAATGTGTTCCGATGGGGCATCCCATGACCCCTTTAATGCACTGAAGCACGTTTTCTCATCTGGCACTTGGAAGTCATACTGGTCTTCTGAGATATGACCATTTTAAATATTTTGGTCTTGGGAGTCCCAAACAACAGGTTAACATGCATGCAAGGTCAAAAACACTTTCATTGTCTTATAATATGCGTTTATTTTTACCAAATCCATTCAACGATCCCAAACGATTTGTTTAATGATTCATTTCTGTAAACTCCTCCAGTGATTGGTTGATTTCATGTAAAGCAGTGTTTGTGAGCTTTTAACTCCCCGAAAGCAGCATCTAGTGGTGAAGAATGAATCTGCATTTTCATTCAGACCAACATTAAAATGTAATTTTCCCAGGTCTGGGCTGCTAATGTTTCACTTTGACATCATCATAAAACGGCTTGAAACTCGTTTTAAAAACGACTCGTTTCAATGATTCAGAGTCGACTCTTTCTGCTGAGAGACAATAACTTGGTAACACGGTGCACTTTCAGATTTAACACTTGGCAGGATGTTTTCATTCCCTTAGAGCTGTGTTACACTCTACATGAAAGATCATTTTCAAAAATCCATAATACCCGTAGAGCTGTAGAAACCACTATTCATATCACTTTAGAGTACTTTAGTACACTTTAGAAAGGTGTGAGGCTGAGCACTATGAAGGAAGCTGATGTTGTTTCGTACCGTTCAAACACCAAGTGATGCAGAGTATTGGAAGGAAATGTTCTTTGTCTGTTGTTCCCCAGATGTTCGTTCGGAGCCCTGTTTCCTCACCTATGATGAAGACGTGTGTTTGCAGGCGCTGCCGGGACGCTTCCGTATGGACGTGTGCTGCTGTACGGTGGGCTTGGCCTGGGGCAGAGACTGTGAAGCGTGTCCTGAGCCTGGCACGAGCCAGTTCAACGCTCTGTGTCCGAGAGGACCAGGCTTCGCCAATAAAGGAGACGTGCTCACTGGAAGAGCTGTCTATAAAGGTCAGACTTTAATTCCACTGTATCTGCTCTCATGAACTTCATGTATGCTGTATGTTGATGATGTTTATGCAATCCTCTCTTTGTCAGATATCAATGAGTGTAAAGTTTTCCGAAGCATCTGCATTCATGGAAATTGCCGGAACACCATTGGAAGCTTCAGATGTCATTGTGAGAGTGGCTTTGCTCTGGATACCAATGAACAAAACTGCACAGGTGATTCTGAGTGTCTGTGAAGATCATCTTCATCAGTAATGAATGAGAATTCAGACCCCCGAGTGCATTCTGGTATCCCAGTATAATCCAGAATACTGTATACTGTCGTATTTCAATTTTATGTGTGTCTCTGTGTGTGAATTTCCCAGATATTGACGAGTGTGTGATCTCTCCTGATGTCTGTGGTCATGGCACGTGTGTGAACACACTGGGCAGTTTTCAGTGTGACTGTTTTCCAGGCTATGAGAGTGTGTTTATGATGATGAAAAACTGCGTGGGTGAGTGACGTCATTGACATTGATTTACTCTCGATGTCTTTTATGTATTATGCAAACATTTTGTATGTTGATACATTAAACAGAACAAATCTAAATGAATTTCTTTCCTCTGCTGAAAAAAAGGAAAATATTTTAAGGAAAGTTAGCAACCAGGCTGTTTTGTTCACTATTGACCATAGTAGGAAAAAAAAAATACTATGGAAGTCAACGGTGACCCAAAACAGCCTGATTATTAACTTTCTTCAAAATAGCTTCTGTTGTGTTCAGAACAAAGAAATTCATACAGGTTTGGAACTACTCCAGGATGAGGAAATGATGACAGATTTTTATTTTTGGGTGAACTATTCCTTTAACTTGCTGCCCAATTGACAGGTGCTAATGTATCTCATAATTCCCTGATTATGAGAGTACCCATCACTGGTGTGTGTGTGTAGATATTGACGAGTGTGAGCTGAACCTCTCTCTGTGTGATGGAGGCACCTGTGAAAACACTGAAGGCAGCTACAGGTGTGTTTGTCCTCCTGGTCACCAGCTGTCTGTGGACACCAGTGCCTGTGAAGGTCAGATCCGGTATCATCTCACTCTAGTTAGAAAGACTGATTACTCTCCTGGATCTGATGTTATGGTTTGTCTGCAGATGTGAACGAGTGTGAGCTGAGCAGCAGCTTGTGTCTGAATGGCCGGTGTGTGAATGTGCTGGGGACGTACCAGTGCTCCTGTACCTCTGGTTATCAGACCACACCTGACAGGAAACACTGCACAGGTCAGAGCCCTGCATTACAGTAGCTTTAGATCAGCTTTAGTGACCTCACACCTTTAACCCTCCATTTATCTGTTCTTTTACTCATTTGCTCGCACTTTCATGTGTGAAGGGATAGATAGATCAATCAAAAGAGGAGTTTATAATCACAAAGTGGGTATACATACACTACTGTTCAAAAGTAAAAACTGGATTATTGGGAAATATTATTAAAATTAAAATAGTTAAATAAATGTGATGCTTTTCTCTTCCTCAGATGTAGATGAGTGTATGATAGAGAACGGAGGATGTGAGCTGTACTGTAGTAACTCTGAGGGCAGTTACTCCTGCAGCTGTGGTCAGGGTTATGCTCTGACCCTGGACCAGCGGACATGTGCAGGTGAACCTGAGAAACCTTCTACATCTACAGAGGCCTTTTAACACCGCAGCCGTACCTTTACAAACATACCTGACTGAGTGCTAAACATGGAGTTTTCTTGAACTCTGAGGAACTAACAGTGTGTACACGTTCATACGCTGGTCGCTCTGTGTGTCTTCAGATGTGAATGAATGTGAAGAGGATGCTGACATCTGTGAAGGTGGTCAGTGCACTAATGTCCCTGGAGCCTATCACTGTGTGTGTCATGATGGATTCGTGTCTTCAGCGGACAGGAGCACGTGTGTCGGTATACTGCGCAATTCTTTTTTAGTTTTAAGAAACTCTGTATTTGTTCATTTTTACATAATTCGAATTGACATGAGCTTACATGAGTGAATGTTTAAATAAATGTTTGCAGATGTAAACCGTGTTTGGCTGTTGAAAATACTAGCGTCTAATCATGGTTGCCGTGATTTTACCAAGACATGATCCTGGATCAACATTACTGGGTAACACTTATACATAACTACTAATACATAAATTAAGAATTGCTATAAACTAATGATGAGTTAAGACATACAACAACTTAATTATGACATGACTCATATGAATTACTGCATGAATAATGCAACCTTTATTAATGTTAGTTACTGCATGTTAGTTAATGTATTAACACTTTGTAATAAACTAAATCAAATATGCTTCAATTGCACAAAATAGTTTATAGATCTGCCCCCGCAGCGTTCACAAACATCAGTGAATGACAGAATTTCTTGAGATATTTAACCGAACTCATCTAACAAACAATAATACATTCATAATTAAAAACAAGTTCATCTCATCCTGTTTTGAGTGATTCCACTGCTGCCGTCCTACGATAACGTTTTCATTATAATTAAGCTGACACAATTTTCCAAATTAAAATCATAGAGAGGATGATTATGACTTTGGTTCTGTTATAGATTGGTTTACTGTCATTATATCATAATAATGCACTGAAGTCCGATGTTCCTCTTGTGCTCTTGCTTTTCTTTTGGGTCTCTGTTGTCTCTTCAAAATGTCATCTTTCCTCCAACCGTTCAGGTCCTTCTCCACCCAAATACAGCCACAGGACCTCTGCTCTTCCACTTCTTTACAAACCCCCGAAGAGCACCAAATATCTCATTTAGATGAGCTGAATATGTATAAAAACATGTAATTGATAACTTTTTATTAATGTGCCCCTCTCAGACAAGTCATGAATTCATGTTACTTAATAAGGAATTAATGAAGAGTTAGTAATAATGTGCCCCCCAGTCATGACATGGTGATGCATTAATAACTGATGAGTTCATGACGGCAGCGGTGGAGTCACTCAAAACAGAGGAGATGAACTTGTTTTTAATTATGAAGGCATTATTGTTTGTTGGATGAGTTTGGTTAAATGCAAATATTGCAAGAAATTCACTGATGTTTGTGACAGATCTATAAACTATTTAGTGCCGTTAAAGCATGATTTAGATAACCACACATTGTTAATTAATACATTAACTAACATGCAGTAACTTACATGTAATTAAGGTGGCGTTATTCATGCAGTAATTCATGTGAGTCCTGTCGTAGTTAAGTCGGTTCTTGATTAATAGATGTTTTAACTCATCGTTAGTTTATAGTCAAGTTAATTAGTCAATTCGTCAATTCATGTATTAGTAGATGATAATTCATGTACTGTTATTGTAAAGTGTTACCCATTACTGTCCAAAAATATAGATTTATCCCAATCCCTACTCCTAAATCATAAACCTAAAATAGATATGTCCTGAAAAATTATCCCTCAAATCCCATGCTGATCCAGGAAAATCATATACTTGGTGAAATCACGTCAGTGTTGCAAGGATGTCTTACCAGATGCCTTGAGTCTTTCTTCAATCTCAGGTTTCTGATGATCTGATTTGGTTTAGCCTTTAATCAAAGGTGTGGGCCTTTGTTTTATGTTTTCAGATGTGAATGAGTGTGAACTCAACACCAACATCTGTGTGTTTGGGGAGTGTGAGAACACCAAGGGCTCCTTCGTCTGTCATTGTGAGCTGGGTTACTCTGTGAAGAAAGGAAACACTGGCTGCACCGGTCAGACCTGACCCTGTTTCATACTCAGTATTACTGTATGAGTACTACCACACTGTACCTGTACTGCATGTCAATGCTCCACAGGCTGCACCAGATGTCAGTGGTGTTTGTTTTGGTCTGTAGTGTAATCTCTTGTGCTCTGATGCAGATGTTGATGAGTGTGAGACGAACACTCACGACTGTGACACACAGGCCATCTGTGTTAACACACCGGGACACCACCGCTGCTCCTGCAGGGACGGATGGTCAGGAGATGGACTCAGATGTGCAGGTGCGTGTCATGATTTTACCAGGATGCTGTGGTAGAATGGTGTTTAGTTCAACTCTATGCTTGTGGATGATTATTAATGTCAATCCAGCACCAAAGAGAATTCCTAAAACCCACTGTAATAACTCATAGACAGCTTCAAAGTGTTAGGATTTTTTAGTTGTAATTTAAACCTTACTAACATTGCTGTATTAATTTTGCTGGAAATACTTGTAAGTAAATCAGTGTTTAATAAAGTGTCATAGAAATTGTAGACACATGAATGGGAAATGTTTAGTATTAAAGTGTTAAGAATGAAACGTTTTAAATGTAGTCAAAGGAAAGGGTGGCAGAAACATAATGAGATGAAGATGTTCCATTCTTCTGGAAACATTGCACGTGTTTAGAAGCAATGCAAAGACAAAAGCACTTAGAAATATTATTTTTCCTATTATCTCAGTCCACTCCACTCACCACTAAAGGTCATGGATCAGTGCATCACAGACACTGGGTGCCCATGGTTCATGGTTCTGACACAGAACCAGATTTTACCAAGTTACCATGTTCTGAAGAACAAGTTAATGTTTTTTTGGGGGGGAATATCTGGCTAAATCAGTGTTTGGTGCTTGTACATCAGTGTCTTTCATCTATCATTTCCTGATTATTATTAGGGATTATTCATGGGTAAAGTCAGGTTTAGGTGTAGAGATATGGTCAGGACTAAATATTTTGACGTAATTATACATAAATACTCAGCATAATCAGGATGTGGAAGTACTGTTTTGGTCAACAGGAGAGGTCCTGAAGTTGAATGATTTCCTGTAATTCCATTACCTGTCAACTCTGAACAAAAACCTATGGATACAGCATCATGCTACGTCCACTTCAGTGCTCCACATCAGTAATGAGACTATGCCTGTGAACTTCTTCTGTATTCCAGGATTTTATGTTCAAGGTGCTCCAGGGGTATCTCCACAAGTTTGTGCTTGTGTCCATACAGTAGATTAAATCTTGTACAGTATTCCAGGACCATGGTTGAACATCACCTGCATGTTTCAAGGGTCCTCCAATGTTTCTGGGATTACCATCTTTATTTGCAGGATGAGAAATGCACATTTAACCAATCTTCTGTTCAATTCCTTGAATATAACATCAGTAAGAACAGAACCTAGAGAGATGAGGGGAAGGTGGCCGCTGTGTGATATGTAGTGCAATCTTTCATGATCTGACTGTACGATATTTGAAGAAAGCTGGTGCCGTTGTTGAACCACATTGACTTCCATGGTATTGTTTTTCCTACTGTGGAAGTCAACAAACATTTGGTTTTTCAGAATATCTTCTTTTGTGTTTAACTTGTACAGAAAAAAAAATATATATATACAGATTTGTAATGACATGAGGGTTAGTTAATGATAACAAAATTTTGGGGTGAACTGTCTCTTTAACACGAATCTAATCCAAATGATGATTTTTAAAATGCACAGCACAATAGACATGGAAAAAACTTCAGTCAAATCAGTATTATTCACAGTATTGAGTAATGTGATAAATCATGTCTTTTTGAAGGTAGTATTGTTTTGTGGATTGTTGAATGTGATGTGCAGATGTGGATGAGTGCAGTGACAGGACTCACGTCTGCAGTGCTGATGCGGAGTGTGTGAACACGGCTGGAGCGTACCGCTGTCGATGTTCAGACGGCTTCACTGGAGACGGGTTCACCTGCTCAGGTCCATCAGTCAGCCTCCTGTCTGTCTGTCTGTCTGTTCATCCACACAAACATGCTTCCATCACACACTGTACCAACACACATTCACTGGTGTCTGGGTGTCCTGCAGATACGGACGAGTGTGCTGAAGATGTGGATCTGTGTGAAAACGGCCAGTGTCTTAATGTTCCTGGCAGCTATCGCTGTGAATGTGAGATGGGCTTCACACACACTCCAAACAGCAAAACCTGTCAAGGTGTGCTTACACACATGCACACGCTCACACACACACACACACACTCCTGTAGTGTCTCCATGTGTTCTGGGGTCTCTCCATAGGTGTAATGGTGTTTCTACT
>JAUCMS010000002.1:125026-136596 GCA_032357445.1 Enteromius radiatus
ACCAACACCCGAGCTTCTGAAGAGAACCAACAACTGAGCTTCTGAAGAGAACCAACACCCGAGCTTCTGAAGAGAACCAACACCACCTGAGCTTCAGAGGAGAACCAACACCCGAGCTTCTGAAGAGAACCAACACCACCCGAACTTCAGAGGAGAACCAACAACTGAGCTTCTGAAGAGAACCAACACCCGAGCTTCTGAAGAGAACCAACACCACCCGAACTTCAGAAGAGAACCAACACCACCCGAACTTCAGAAGAGAACCAACACCACCTGAGCTTCAGAGGAGAACCAACACCTGAGCTTCAGAGGAGAACCAACACCTGAGCTTCAGAGGAGAACCAACACCCGAGCTTCAGAGGAGAACCAACAACACCCGAGCTTCAGAAGAGAACCAACACTACCCGAGCTTCTGAAGAGAACCAACACCCGAGCTTCTGAAGGGAACCAACACCCGAGCTTCAGAGGAGAACCAACACCACCTGAGCTTCAGAGGAGAACCAACACCCGAGCTTCAGAGGAGAACCAACACCCGAGCTTCAGAGGAGAACCAACAACACCTGAGCTTCAGAGGAGAACCGACCGTCTCTCTGAGGTCACTGGCTGAATCTGAAATCATCTCCCATACCCTACACTAGACCCCTAATTCTGTTCACTTGAAGGAGCGAATGATAACGAGTGAGTGGATTCAGACGTGTTAGAATAGTTAGTGCTGCTGTTTAACAATCATCTGGTAAAGATCAGCTTTAGGAGGATTCATCTTGAACTCTGTCGTGGAAATGATATATAAACCCTATTAAAAGCAGTTTAACAGTGTACAATGAATTGATACCTGTGTTATGCTGTGCTGTATTATGCAGCGATTCATTGCAGTGCGTTATGGGTATTCTCCAGCAGTTGCGGTGCATGATGAGGTTGAATGAGTGCACTAGAGAATGTCTATACTTTCAAACACCACTATAAATGTCTGCACCCTCAAATAGTGGCTTGCTTGAGAGTATAGGGCTGATTCTGGACATTTTTTTTTTATTTACCATCACTTAACCCTCATAGAAAACGTTTGCCCTCTTTATTTCAATAAAACATTTTTTTTTAAGCTTTTCACATTCCTAATCCGAGTGTCCTCATAAATCATGTTTACTTCATAATGTCAGAACATTCACAGTTATCTTTATAGAGCGAGTGTGTAAGCACACTGTCACATACAGTCTTATTACAAAACACTTTATTCTTCTCCACGGGATTGAGTCCAGTATGAGACCACAGATGATTCTGGCACGCTTAATATAAATTACCATCTGCTACAAATATCAGAAAGCAGACTTACACTGATATACAGCAGCTGTATCAACTTTAATAGGAGTTATAAATTATAATAGCACAGTTGAAAGTGAAAATGTTTAGAGATTATTGTTATGGTTCTGCTGATATGATGATATGACTTCTGAAAGCTTTTGTTGAACGCAAGTTCTGCTGGGTGTAGAGTCTCAGACAGTAACTAAACCTGCTAAACTAGCTCTCGCCTCCTCAACTCTGAACACAGCCACTGAAGACCACTTCTGACTAGCGCCAAGACATTTATAACACTTCATATACATCACAGTCAGCTTTAACATAAAAAACAGCTGAACATAGAAAAATATCCAAATGATGTGTCATTAGTAATCCTTTGAAATAATATCTTTTATTTGGAAAAGATCAAGATTGTTTTATGGTCAGTCACAATTGTGACCGTAGCCCAACTATTTTAAACGGTTTGATCATATTCTACGGTTACTATTAAGCATAAAAACACCTTAACTTTAAAAGGAATACTGAGATAAAGACAAAAATAAACATTTTTGTAATGTTTTGATGGTGGTTTTATTTTTTTGTAACATCACTTTTTATATTAGTGCTATATTAGTATTACAACATTAATATCGTAACATTTATATCATTTGAATTGCAGATGTTGGAGAAAATTACACTAAAATTATGCAGTTTTTTTATATTGTACCGTAAGTCATGGTTATCCCAACAGTCACTATTCTTCAGCAGGTTTACGCTGGTGGTCTATGACCACGCTCAACACTGCACTTTTTAAGGTGTGTAGTATTAATATATGAATTCACATGTATTCAATGTGTACCAGAAATCTCTGGAGTAACTTAACATGCCTTTTATTTCAGAGCTTTGATGCAGTCATCATCTCAAGGTGTAAGCAGGAATTAAACCGCTCTGATCCTGTGAACTGTTAACCAAACTCAACTTTGAGATACATAAAGACTTTGCGTGTATGAATTTTTAGGCAATAATTGATCAGTTGTTGGGGATGATGGAAGTGATGATGTCACCACACGAATGGTAACCTGTGGTAGTTACTAGAGTTAGTGCTTTAGAGACTTCACCAACAGACACAGACACACACCTGATTATCATTTCTGTTTATTTTTATATATTGCAATAAAGATGTACAAAGCATTGATACCCTTAACCGTTAAAATGTTAGAAAAAAGCATACATGTGACAAATAACAGTACAAGATATCAAAACATTACTGTTCCAGCACAATCAGTCGATCAGATCCAGCGGGAAACTCACACCACTGCCATCTTTGAAAGGCATATAAAAGATAGAAATGTGACCAAACACTGAGAACTGAGACCAAAGATGAGAATCTGCAGACTAAACCCAAACAACTAAATAATAATAATAAAAATTCACATTAAAACTACTGTAACAGAGGAAAGAAAGAAAAAAAAACCCTGAAATAAATATTTCTCACCATATTAATTTGAAGTTATTATTCCACTCCTCTGATTAATGCGGTTAGGTTAAAGATATTTACAGGTTAGTAAGGAAGTATAGTGTGAACTAGAGCTGGATGTGTGAAGTCGTTTGGACACGCAGCAGGAAGCTAATGACAGACTTTGGCAACACAATCCGCGGGATGAGGAACGCCAGAAGCTCTTCTACAGAAACACCAGAGCGAGATCAGTGAGAAACACACACGTTATATGCTTGTGACACACTCTCCCTTCTCTATCACTAACTATAATATACACGTACGGTATCGCTGAAGAGGACCGCTGACAGACGCGTCGTGATTCAGGTGAACACACAAACACAGAACAGGTAAGATCGAACCGTCAGCGTCACTAACGTCACCCACTTCAAACCAAACACATGCGGCGCACGCAGTACGTTAAATACTAGTTTATATCGAGAACTATAAATATGAATAATATACTCATTCTAAACTTTGTCACGTGGAGGATTTCTCAGGTACACAGACAAGCCTGTGAGCAAAACTAGTGTCAGAAACCAAAGCCAAGACGATGGGCCGTACCATAAACATCCCAGCATTCAATCACAAGAGTCGACCGGACAAACATTCAGGAACAGAACAGAGCGAATCCGCATGGGTTTTCTCAATCCTGAGTTTAGAGACACGATCTCAGCGTGTCGCACACAGTCCTTCTGCATAGAGAACACATCCCAATACATTCTTACAGCTTCACACACCTCGGTGAAATGTACCGACCCACGAACACCTCCAGACCACAGAAGACAGGAGGACTTCTGGTCAGGAGCATGTTCTTACGAGCCAGCATGGCTTGAAGACCGTCAGACAATCATCTGTTAAGGCAAAGGTCTCGTCTGTAGCAGGATCCAGGGTTTATTTGGTTAATTGTGATCTGACCGCTCTTTCTCCTTCAGACAGACACACTCATCAGCTTCTCTTCGTCACACCAAAACCATTCGCGAGGGAAAACTAATATAGTTCTGTTAAACTTACATCAGACTACTTGATAGATGATTGTAATCACCCTGTAGTTCAGGTCGACCATCGAACATGAGGGACGCTGTGCTAAACTCCACCACTCATTCAATGCCTAAAGGAAGACGTAAAACTGAAATAGAAACAAAACTCTGCCTACAAAAAAGCAAAAAAGTGTTTTCAAATGCAGTGCGGTGGAGACCTCAGTCCACTCGCATTAAAACGGGATCAAATCAAGGAAGATTTACATTTAAAACCCAATAAAAACAAGCAGTCTACATCTACTTCGTTAGAAATCACCAGTCAGGGAAAAGTGTAAGAATTTAATCTGATTGCACAGGAAGGCACATCCACAAGGCTATAAAAAGTGTTGCAAAGAATCATGTTTTTCTTCAAAGTGAGAAAAAAAAAGAAATGAGGTGATTATTGCTTCGTCGAGAGCAAATTAAAAAGAGAGGGGAAAAAAATAAAAAAATCCACAACTCAAAAGGTTGTGACAGTCATAGTAATGATAATAATGATAACAACAATCAGTGTAACAACGTGTGCTCGGACAATATACACCGTCACCGCCAGACCATCCTGGAGCGCCGCGGCAGCGTGGAACGAGTCCGCTCGGTCAGCTCTGTCCAGGAGTGTCTATCAGCATCATTAAATCATCATCATCATCATCATCAGTCTGAGGTGCTGTGCTCGTCTGAGAGCGCTCTACGAGTAGAAGGTGAGGACGCTCTGATGGTTCCCGCGCACCAAGAGGATGGGCGGCAGGTCTTTGGATAGTGTGTCCAGCCAGGCCATGTACAGAGCGCTGGAGACGGCTCCTTTCCTGGCCAGCGGCATGCTCCTGTCACACACACACACACAGGTCACCTCCTGAGCTGATAGGACAGTCTCCCTCTCACTGCACCAGCAGGTGGCAGCAAGTGACCATCTTTAAGTAGATTTTTTTTATTGATCTATGGTTTAAGCCCATGCCAGTATATTCATGGCAAAAATAAAACCTCTCAATTTCACAAACATTTCAAAACAACTACATAGCCATTATATAAATAAACAAAAGTATAAATATCTAAAATAAGTTGAAAGACTATATAATTGTTGTCACGCTTGTTTTTCTTATAATGTATGACTTTAAATTTAAATCATCCCAAGAGAATTCATTTTGAAAGCGTCCACATTTTTCCGGATTATAAAGTCTGAGCGTGTTTAAGAGTCTCTTACATGACGATGAGGTTGGCTGTGCTGGAGTGCTCCTTCAACAGCTCGTTCAGCCGGATCTGACGGTTGCTCTGAGGAAACAAACCAATCAATTAGAGCTCAGAAAACACTACACTCCAGAGACTAAACCCAAACTAGCTAAGATGCTCAGAACTTTTGTGATTACGGCTGCAGTGTTTTTAGACTCTATTATCAGAACGAGATCCATCAGGCCGAGCGAACATGACCTCACTGAGATACTGTCTGCTCTTCACCGTGACTATAACAGCACTCTGTGCTCATCGGGAAAACCTCACATTCAGCACTCGTGGGGTACCACAGGGCTCAAGTCTGGGTCCTTTGACAAAGCCATGCTCCATTACTCAAATTAAAACATATATAATATAATATAAAATAAATGGGAGTCAGTGCAGAGAGCACTTTAAGATTTCATTACTGACCTTTACATTACTGACCTTCAAGTTGAAAACCATACATCTCTAATGTCTAATGTATAATTGATTCTGTTAAGTGATCACGCATCATTTCCAGACGGACCTGATGAACATCATCTGAGAGGAGGAAACTATGTTTTGTGTTTTTCTTCTTGTGTGATAAATAAGATCTAATCATTTATACAGTACAGTAGGTATATTTGGTAAGAGATGATGAAGAGTCCCTTTGTCTGTTTCTGGTTGTGAAGGATTTAGTGAAGCTTGCTGAAGCTGAAGACTAACAATCTTTCTTCAGTGGCTCTATGGCTCCAAACACTATAAACACACTCCGCTCGCGTGACCAACTGTGTTTTAAATGTCTAAGGAGCTGAGACCTTGGCTTTGTAGAGCTCCAGCTCATTGTCTGTGATCCTCCAGGGCTCTTCGCTCTTCAGCTTCTCAGCAGCTTCCTGCTCCATGTCATCTTCTCTCAGCTTATACGGCTCGATCATCTGAGCAAACTCTGTCAAGCTGAACGACAAACACAAGAGGTCAGCGCTGTGATGATTAGAGGAAATCAGAAAGCCATTTCAAAATTATCTAAAGATCTACTGATGTCCAACACAAGTTCAGCAGGTGATTGATCTGAGAGCGATCACACTCCTCTTCTGAACTGGAAGTCAACACTTGTCCAGGTGTATTTTGTCAGTGCATCATCCAGCCATGGTTTAAACTAAACGGAGTAAACTCAGATTCTTCGAAGAATCGTGATGTATTTCTGAATGGATTTTCCTACGATATTAGCTTACAAGAGAACAAAAAACAGCCCTCAAACACCTGACACAAACAATGACGCTGAAGCCGTGTTGGGTGGATAATGAGATGAGTGTGGTGTAGTTCATACCCCTCTGACTTGGGCTTTGTGTTGATATCACCCAGGACCGTGATGTCAGAGAAATCGATCCTGAACTTGCTGAGTAACGTGGCCATGCTAAGAACAGAACAAAGTCTCATTACATATTTATCAGACAATAATAAATAATGCATGCCATATTTTATCCACTGCCTCCTCCACAGCGAGAATAACAGTGAGTTTGCTCGGAGGGGCCGCAGCACGATCACCGCTTCACAGGAAGAATGTTCAGCTGCACGTGTGTAGCTTCATGGGTCTGAAGACCTTGCTGCTGGAACACGTCTAATTATAGCTAACAAAGGCTCTGGCAGCAGCTGCGGAGGACAATGGGAAGCATTTGTCTCTTACACACAATACCTCCATGATCATTCAGAGCGAGAGAGAGAGAGAGAGCTGGCATGCTAACACCATCCAGTCCGGCTCGTCTCGGCATTAACGGCTGGGTCGTGTCTGAAGTACGTACGCTCTGCGGTCGTGGTCGATCCGGTTGATCTTGCCTCCGATGAAGACGCGGATCTTACAGTCCTTCCATTTCTTTTTGTTGGCGATGAGATAGGGTATGAGCAGAGTCAGGCCTGAAGCAGAGAGCAGAAGATGCATTACCGTACACAGGAAATACTGCAGTATAAAGATGAAGGAGAGGCTATTGTACTGCTGCCTCACACATCTGCTCTTACGTCACGGCTCAGTGTTTGCACGAGAATGAAACACTGCAGAGCCACTTCACTGCTGTCATGACAAGAACTAACACACGACATCCTCTTTACGGCTTTAGAGCAGCTATAGAGATAAATAGAGGAAGAGCTTATAGAGGTTTGCCTTGTTAAACATGAAGCTCTGACCCTCTGCTGACATCACCTTCAACACACTAACACTAGTGTAATAATAATCATAATAAAAGGTATATGGATGTATTTAAGTATCCAATGTGATGAAAAGAGATGGAAGGCATAACTCCACAGCGCTGGAGTGAGGAGAGACGCCTGGCTCCCAGAGAAAGAGAGAGGACTGAAAACAACAGCCCTTTCCACAAATCACCACAACCAAGAGGTCAAACACACAGCTAAAGATAAACCTTCATGGAAACGCTGGCAGATATGACTGATATCAGACGTGTGTCAGTATACTGAATCTCAATAAACCTGCTGCTGTACTGAAACCCGTGTCCACTCCCGGCCACGCCCACACACCTGCCACTCATCCTGAAGCTTACCACTCTTTCCTCTCCACCCATAATCAATCAAATCAGACTGAAACAAAGACTTTTTAGCGTGATTTTTTTTCACACTAAATGGGGCTACTTCTAAAAAAAAAGCTCAAAACATATAATGTTTGTAACTAAATATTTTGTAGTCTGGTAGGATGTTTTTGAGTGTTTATGAAGCGTATTCTAGGTATGTAAATGAGTTTAGATCTTTGTGATACGGTCACTACTTTGTTCTGCTTTTCACTGGGCTGGTTTTGTCTCCTCTCAGTCCTGTTCTAGAGCAGATGCTTTCAGCTTAGAATTGTAGTGTACCTTTTCTAATGGAAATACATTATTTTTATAAAATAAAACCCATAACCCCGGCCCAGCCTTCATCTCCCGTCTGGAAGGAGCGAAAGTAAACGAGCAGATTTTGGTTAAAGATTAAAAAAAGACAAAACGTTTTTTTTGTTTTTTGTTTTTTTAAAGAGGACTAACTTGCACGGATAAATTGTTGACATCAAGACTAGCAACATGCACTAGTAAAGTCAAAATCAAGCAATGGAAATACAATTATTAAATACATGAATCACGTTTCCATCTTTGTTGGCAGTCTTGGAAGTGCATTGTTCTGGTCTAAGAAAGGTGGTAAAGACATGAATGACTCATATCAAGCTGTTTTTCCCAGCAGCTCATCAGCTAGGTGTAGTTTCTCTGATCTTACTGTGAAAAGCACTGCTCTAATAACACTTCCTAGTGTCTCCAGGCTAAACCCACGACCCAGGATTCATTTACCCAGCTGAAAACCAGCACATGTTGGGGAGGTGGGTTTTGTAGGCATATATCTGTAGCTGGTTTATGGTGGTCGTTTGCCAGGACATCTCAGCTTCACCAGCAGCATAAGTTTAGGTTCTCGCTTTAAAGCTCGCACTGACCTCCGTCATCAAAGAGCCACCAGACGTCGATGGTGCCCTTCCCTTGCTTCTGCTGGAACTGCTGACTGGCGTCCAACAGCCGCTGATCAGCCACATTCAGAGGAACCGTCGGGCTCCTCTTCTCTGAAACACACACACACACACGCTCAGAGCAGGACCGGAGAGGAAGCTCAGTGGCTAGATCCACTCATTAGCAGACAGAAGAAAGGAACAAGACTTCAGTGGAAAGAGAAGCAGCCCTGCAGGAAGACACAGAGTATTAGATCACAGACAGGAAGTGAGATCGCTGGAGCTGAAACACACGCTAGCACACGTAAAGGCGAAGGTCAGAGGTCAAACCAGCAGAGACACTCATGAAAGCAGCGTGTCCTAAACTGCCACCGAGAGAAAGAGCATGCAGGTCAGAGACAGAGCAAGAGTGAGAGAAATGTCCTGCCTTTCTTCAACAGCGGCCGAGTGTAGGCCTTGCCATCCTCTTCCTCATCTGGATCAATTCAGGAAAAACACAAGAGGTTAAAGTCTGCTAACGCTGCAACGGAAAACATGTGCGTCAGTCAAACACAAAGAGAGGCTTGTTCTGCTGCACACCTTCATCCTCCTCCTCCTCCTCCTCCTCCATTAACACACTGATGACATCATCAATAACACAGTGCCATGTTTCAAGGCGATGTAAATAAATGAACTATAAACTAAAATAAGACTTTAAAAACCTTTTCACAAAAATCATCTGAGCTTCTTTAAGAATGTTTATACAGTGCTGGCCAAGATTACTACAGCACTTGGCATATTTATAAGGTTAGAGTTGTTCTCGTTGAATTGGCCGGTACAATACTCGTAAAATAAAGTACTGCTGGAAAACCTGGAATGGAAGGAATCTGCTAAACACGATGGACTGACCACCTTAAAGTCCAGACCTCAACCTTACTCCGCTAATGTGGTGTGGGTTAGTAAATAAACTGGACAGATGTACTGAGATTAGTGTTGAAGTCCTCAGGAAATAGAGATGAGCTGCTGTAATCACTGTAAACACTCTGAACTTCTCAAATATTACAGATCAAAGGAGATAAAAACAGTACGAATCACTTCATCAGATGCTTGCTGTAGTGAGAGGACACAGGATCTGAGCCGACACCACACACCGAAGAGTGACCTCTCTCAGAGAGAACAGCCCTTCCACCGCTTCCACGTGTTCATCATACAGTGACAACACAACACCACACCACACAGCTATACACAACACCACACAACCCAACTATACACAACACCACCACCTGTGAACGCACACTTACAAAAACACACTTATGAAACCTGGACAGCTGGGCTGGGGACAGTTATATATTATATTAACTCATGATTTAAGAAAAACAACTGATACAGAAATATTAAAAATACAGATTGTTAATTTCTAAGAACCGATTAAAACACTGATGTCATGATTAATATGAAACGGTCTCAGATTTAATTTGTACAGAATTCAAAGAATCAATGCAGCAGTTTCAGCCCAGTTTAATACGAGTCTGTCTCCTGTGTTTAATATCAGTTTCAGCACGATGTAAATCACAACTAAAAGACGTCTGTTTAACAGCTCTTAAACAATACAGAGTCAGGAACCGTCGCATTTACTTTAGAAAACGTGCCATCCCACCAAAAACGTGTTATTCATCTAGAAAACCTTCCTCTAGAGAGCAGCTCCGCACACATCCATCATCATCTTCACTGCTTCAGTCTGGGTTTGAAGAGATCTGCTTTCTTCTCAGCCACCCTTTAAATGTTTGCTTTTCAAAAAACAAATTTTGTTGAAATATAATTGTGATTTAAAGTTAGTATTATATTATAAAACAATACTATAAAAGCTTGAGTGTAGTAAATCATTTAATGCAATATTATAACCGCGTGGTACCAGCTGACTCATTATATTTCACTGCATTAGACCGTTCAGTTTGGCATGTATTGTACCTGACATACACAAAATAATCCACATTGAATTGAAATCTAAATCGAATCTCAAGCTTGTGAAGCAGAATCAAATCAAAGGCAGTCCTGAAGGACATCTGGAGACTCATTCAGCAGAACGCTCACGATCTGCCAGTTCTGCTCTGTTTCTCAAGCTCATGTGCCTGACCCCTGCTGACCATCGCTTGTGGCCATGTTTGTTTTTTCTGGTTGTTTTCTCAGCCTTCGGAGAGCCCTCCAGCGTCAGACGGAGCTGAGAGGCCGGAGAAACCAATTCGACACACTCGCCGTGTTTCCAGCCCGGACCCTTCAGAGAGCACACTTCACATGTCCAAAAAACACACACGGGACGGTTCGTAAAGGGATTCTGAGGAGAACCGGCCCCAGAAGGACACACTGGACCAGAGGGCCACAAACAACCCCTTCCCCTCGGAGCGGGAACATTTCACTAAACCCTTGAGAAACACACTCATCTGCCTGTTCACTTTCAGCTTTTTCCAGAACAAGTGAATGTTTCCAGAACACACGTGACTCTGGAGAACTACAGACCTTTCTGGACGGCCGGGCTGTTCTGGACACTGGTGGCCTTGGAGGAGGGTTTGGACGAGTCTCCATCCGAGTCTTTGCTCATGTCCACTGAAACCACCACATCCTTCATCGCCGAAGAGTCATCTGCAGGAACAAACCCAGAGTTCAGCGCTGCTTTGAGGTCAAGGCAAACACAAATTTAGCATGAACGGCAAGTCCACTTAATGACCGACAGAAAGGAGCTCATTACACGGACAATTTCTTCCAGAAGAACTCAGGCTGTAAAGAGGTCATGTGATGTTGCTAAAAAGATCATTATTTTGTATATTTGGTGTAATGTAGCATGTTTATGTGGTTTAAGGTGAAAAACACATTATTTTCCCCATACTGTACATTAATATTTCTCCTCTAAGTCCCGCCTCCTGAAACGGCTC
This sequence comes from Enteromius radiatus, assembly GCA_032357445.1. Taxonomy (NCBI): domain Eukaryota; kingdom Metazoa; phylum Chordata; class Actinopteri; order Cypriniformes; family Cyprinidae; genus Enteromius; species Enteromius radiatus. Next base: position 136,370 of record JAUCMS010000002.1, read on the forward strand.
GATTTGAACAAAGCTCATCGTTCTAAAACAGCGAGCTGTGCTCTGATTGGCCAGCTCTCCAGTGCGTCTGATGGAAATGCTCCGCCCCACCATAACGAGATGCTGCGTCCCGAAACAATAAAACACATTACAAACCAGGGAGACATAATTACTGATGATCATGACTTAGTTCTGTGTTTCTACATCACGCCTCGTAAACATAACACCACCCAGCTCCACCCTTCACT
>JAUCMS010000002.1:166228-178051 GCA_032357445.1 Enteromius radiatus
CTAAGCTACATACCTTCTATGTACATATCAGACAACTATTTAAAATATTCTCTCAATGCATTCTATGCCACCTTTAACAATTTGGGAACCACCATTTTTGACTAAGGTCATTTGCAAGCAAGCAAAGACAATTTGAACCAGAACCGTTCTTCCAGTGTTGCCATGTCCTCTTATCTTCGGGTCTGTTGTTTGGACGTGGCTAATAAAGACACACTTCATGGATTGGGTGAAGTGGGCAGTTATGGGTCACAATAGTTTACTCTTATTTCCAAAACACTTTGGATTTGTTTTGTTTGCTGATTCCCAGCAAGATCTGGCAACACGGACTCTTTGGTCCCGAGGCCAGAGCGACACAGACCCGTGTCTAAAGACACAAATGAGTCAGTACTTGCTCCTCTTTTCCGGTGATTATCACAAATTCCTAACATTATGTTCAGCGCACAGCTTTGGCAGATCATCAGTGAGATGAAGTGAAACTGAAGCGTGATGGGACTCCAGCTTGAGTAGCGCAGCGCTAGCTTTAGCCTCTCAGAGACAAGCGTGTTCTCATTTTACACTACTGTACTATAAAGTAAAATAATACATTCATTAAATATTAACTTGTATAAACAATTATTTTATAGTGGTGTTGTTTTACGGTAATATGTTATATCCTTAGGATTAAAAATAACAATTTTTCTGATCATTTTCACTTTATCATTCATGATCATTTAACACTAAACAGAGGTGAAAGGCCACTTTAAAGTCCAGGTACAGGTCGAAGCGAAGACTGAAGCGGTTTGTTCTGAAGTCTCAGTTTAAAGAGCAGGCTCACAGCCAGAGATGTTTTCAGCTCTTCTGGTCACGTGACTGGATTCGTCCTCTCTCAGCTGTGTTGCTTTAACAGCTTCCTGTGATAAAGGCAGGAGGCGGCAATTTCCTTAAATTAGCTAGTATTACTACACTTCACATTAACAAACAAAAGAAAAATAAAAGGCAAGTTGTCCAGAACCTCAGTAAATGCCATGCTTGTTCACGGCTGTCGTCCGAGGCTTGATATGACAGACACAGAGCGCAGCATCAGTATTTCAACATGTGTTTCCGCTCGGTCACACCTCTGGACATACATCGCTCCTGCCAGGACTGGTCAATCTCACGCATCCTCATCGAGCTCAGAAACGTGTTATTCCACAGAGCCACAATGAGTGAATGATTTAGTGAACGTGACATCACGTGTGAAATACTAAAACTGTTCAAGCAGCGAGTGTAAAACCAGAGCCACTGGCTCACACATCAATATCTGCTCAGACTCAGCGCCAGCAGCCAATAAAACACTTTCCGTTCACTCATGGATTGGCCGTACAGTACCTTCCTGTGTGCAACTTTAATAGGAAAACACTTCGATCTGAAAGCGCGGTGACTTTACTGGTGTTCGCTTTACGTAACGTTTCAAAGAAGATCTCACTGGTATTTACTGGGAATCACATCAGCCACTTCATGAAGATTATCTGGACGGGATCAGATTAATCGACAACCATTAAAAGGGCAAACAGAAGAAAAGCTTTGTGAAGGCCCCGCTTAACTCCATCCCCAACAATACACACAGCTGAACAGATGTATTTATAGCAGCAGAAAACACTGGAGCCGTGTTGACTTACTGACAGCTGCTACACACACACACACACAGAGAGAGAGAGAGAGAGAGAGGACGCAGCAGACAGACTTCACAGAAACACACATCTGCTCACAGAGCCTCCGTCTTCCTGCAGGTGAGAGAAAAAACCTGATCACTTCCAGCCCGTTCACACACTTCTGATTGGATAAGCATCACCAAAACACCAGGTGTAAACGCATCCTGACACACCACTCAATCACTCAGAGCGGTTTAAGATGCCTTCAGGTAAGTGTAAGTGTCTGTATTAACCACACACAGAAACTCTGCTCCTCCCAAAATTAGCTAAACAAAAACAACAAAAGAAGCTGTGAGAGCATGTTATAACGGCTCCAGCCAGACTTCATCAAGGCAGTGTGTCGCTCAAACCAGAGAGAGTGACCGGCACAGCATTTACATCACATTTACATTCAGCCTTAGAGGAAGCACTAGTGAGGGCCGAGCTCACAAACCTAATCACTGCTGCGTCTCATGATGACAATTACTGCCGCAAAGAGAAGCGAGAGCGGTCTCCAACACATCCAGGCCTGCACAAGACATGTTTTATTCATGCTTGGCTACTGCAGGACACTGCGCAGTTCACGCAGACGACGGTCAGTAAGCGCTTATCTGCTGCATCTGTTCTTCAGAAAGTCACCGAGTGCTTCGCTCTGGAGCCGTTTGGCTCAAACCAGTGGAAACTACTGTTAAACGCTTGTGCGTCATAACTCGTCTCAAAGAGGCTTTTCTGAAACTTGGCATCAAAGCGTCTTACAAATGCACTTAACTAGATAAACTGCCAAGTCATAATAGCCAGTGTCGTCAGAGAACTGAATCGCTGTGCCTCCGGCGAAAACTGCTCCCAGACTAACCAGAGCAGAACCAGACCTTCACCGTAACTTCAGACCAGATCTCAAGCCTTACACCGCCAGAGCACACACACCACTACAACACAGCCTCCACATCACATGAGGGCAAGACACACACACACTCTCTCTCACACTCAATTCAATATGTGCTTTATTTGCATGACAATTATTACCATGTATTTCCAAAGCATCCTTTTTTTTTAACAAAGCATAGGTCTCTCACACACTCTCACAGAGCTAGCTGCTCTCACCCACAAAACACACACTCTCTCTGTCACACACACACACACTCTCTCTCAAACACACACACACAAACAATCTTTCTGTCTCTCAAACACACACACTCTCTCACACTCTCTCTCTCAAACACACACACACACACACACACACACACACTCTCTCACACTCTCTCTCTCAAACACACGCTCTCTTTGTCTCACACACACACTTTCTCTCTCTCTCTGAAACACACACACTCACTCACTCTCGGTCACATTCTCTCGCTCTCCCTCTCTCAAACACACACACACACAGCACATCGGAGTCCAGAGGAAGAATGTAAACACCGCCTGTCCTTGTGTTTTCACGACACTGAACTCCGTGTACAATGATACAGTGAAGAGTGTGATCTTCAGAAATCATTTCCCACCATCAGCGTCCTCCTCACACAGGTCAAAGGTCACAGCGTTGCATTTTTACCCTGAAGTGTTATAGAGCATCACCACCAAAACAAACATTTGATATGAAGCCAGCGTCTACTGATTTCAAACTACAGGCCATGTGACTAGTATCTGACACGTGCTTTCAGGAGCAAACCTCTGTGTCTGTCAGCACTAACCAAATAAACTAATGACAGACAGGCATGTTCAATACTAAGCAACTAAACTTGCCCATTAAATCAGTGTCCATCTATGTGTTCAGTAGTAACCCGCTCAAACCAGTGTTTTCAGAGCTGTGTGTTCAGTACTAAACCCAATTAACTGGTGTTATGCATTCAATACCAACCCATCAAAGCATTCCCCATTTATTTTTGGGACTTACTAAATTAATGTCAGACATCTGTACTTCAGTACTAACCCACTAAACTAGTGTCCAACACGCATTTTCTATACTAACTCACTAAACTAAACTTGTCCACTAAATCAGTGTCCATCTCGGTGTTCAGTAGTAACCCATGTTTATGATCTGTGTGTTCAGTATTAATCTGTATTATGTGTGTGTTCGGTAGCGGCCCGCTAAAGCCCTGTGTGTGTCTCGGACCTTGTCCAGCTCGTCGTGCAGCTCCGAGAGGGTGGGTCTGATGAGCTTCTCGCCCAGCGGCGCGGCGGTCTGCCGGTAGAAGTCGATGTTGGGCACGGCGTCGATGGTGTTGTGTCCGAAGGTGCGGAGGTAGTAGGTGTTGGTGTGCGTGTCGTAGTGGTGGTGCTGCTGGCCGCCGGTGGACGACTGCAGGCTGCCCTCGCTCATCACCGTGTCCCCGTTTTGCGCGTTGTCCGCCGGTGCCGCGTCCGGACTCGAGGCCAAGAAGTTCACGACGCGAAACCGGCCCTTGGCTTCCTCGCCGCCGGACGCGGGGTCCCGGGCAGGCTCGGCGGAGTACTCGGGTGGGGAGGAGTCCGTGGCGGCGCACTCCGACACCAGATCCACCTGGAAGCGGCTCTGGCTCGGCGTGGGACCCGCGGGCTTGAGCGCGTCAGGCTCGGGCGCGGAGAGATGGTCGCTCGCGGCGGCAGGGGGCGGAGGTGACGCCGACATGACAGAAAAGCCTCTTCAGAGCCGATAGTGTCCGGTGAAGTGCGGCGGAGCCGGTGGAGGTGACACTGATGCCGCAGGAAGACTATAACAACGCGCCGCGCACATGCGGATGCAAACGGAGAACAGCGACGCGTACGTCCAGCCAACAACTCCTGGCAGCTGACCGCGAGTGAGGAAATATCCAACGCACTCCAGAGGACGCTAACGATCTCCGTGAAGCGAGCGTTCCGTGGCTATCGTTCGCCGTGATGCTGCGCGACCTTGCCGCAACTCCGCGCCTCGCCGCTTTATAGGCACTGCAGCAGCGGCGATGCTGGGCGGCCTCGCGAGAGGAGACGCTCTCGCGAGATCTGCCTGCTCCATCAGGGGTGGAGACTCGGGCACAGGCAAATGAGAAGTTGAGTCACCTTGCATTGCGACATAAGGAAGAAATATGAGCGCATCTACAGAAAACACGCAGTTTTGAAAATACTGTATCGTATGAACATAACGTTTAGTTTATAGAGAGAGAGAGAGGAGTTGCCAAACGCGTCACGACATCTACATCTACATCAAAAGTTTACAGAAATGCTTGAGCTTTCTTTTAAATTCGGATGATTTGCGCTCCAAAACTACAATCTCATCATATTTAAGTATCTGTAAGGAAAAGCACAATAAAACGCACTATATAATGAAGGCAGATTTTAAATGAATGGCAGATTACCATAGTGGTGCTAATAAAATTCATATAAATAAAAATATATTTAATATAGAACAAGATTCTTTTTTATGTAACCATAATGGCAAAGACAAAGATGCAGAAGAAAACCATGTTTGGTTCTCATTCCTCAGAGTTCATATTTTAGAGGACACACAAAAACACGCATCTTAAAGGAATCGTGACATGAGAGGAGATGTTTTAAAGAGTCTTCAGGCAGATGGTGTTTAACTCACTCTGGATCAACAATCCACCATCAGAGCCTCACCGCTGGAGAAATCAATCAAATCACACACGCAGCTTATAAAACAACAGAGAAAACATGTAGAGATCTTAAAGGAATCATTTGATGGCAAACACGATGAAGAGGAGCTGGCGGTTGATTCGTGATCAATGACTAAAGCGGTTCATTCAGTCTAGTGAAGCCTTCAGAAAAATACAGTTTCTGGAGAAGAAGTGTTTCTAAAGATCTAAAGTTTCTAAACTAGCTCCTGTCTCAAGCCTGTCCTGAAACAGCTCTCTCTGGGGATCTGCCTTGGAACCTAACCCTTTTAGAAACATGCTGCATTTATTGATTTATGTCATGTTTTAGTCTTGAACTCTGGAGATTCTCCTTTGATTATATCCTTCTTGTCATCAGCTCTTCTTGTATCCTGTTTGGTTTTGCTCTTTGTCTTACAAAGTCTCTCTCAATCACAGTCATCTGTAGATTAGCACCTTTGAAATGGATGTAAGGCAGACATGCGGCACGTTTGGTGCTGTCTGTACAGATTATTTTGCCAGTATCACAGTAAGGATGAGTTGAGAAAGGCACTGAGAAAAACTAGCTTTTGATTTCTTTCTTTCTGTGTAATCCTGTATTCACAGCCACTAACGCTTTCTACAGAAATACACACAGGAGCTCATGAAATATGAGTATGAATATCTGCGTGTATGATATCCAAAAATATAATAATATGGCAAACAAATGTTTGCTGTTGAGATGCTTGGTTTAGCAGCAGATGTGAGGTGTTAGCAGTTCTTAGCTTTGTGTGTAATGTTTGAACCGTGTCAGGTTTTGTCACATGTTTCAGATATGGATATTTTTCTTACAAAAACACATGGATCTGCTACAGAAGGCTCTGGGACGCATCTACTGTCGTGATAAAGCTTGAAACAGTGAGGAAATATTTTAAAGTAACTCCAACTGGATTCATCTGGAAGAAGAAAGTGAGTGAAACACAGCCTGATCTTCAAGGTTCAAGATAAAGCTGAGGGTAAAACACATCATCTGTTCATCCTGTGGATGCTGGAGGGGTTTATTTCACTGGATGTCGGTGACGTACGGGAAGGATGTCAGGGTGTATTATGTGTATTAACAGACAAACACAGACAGACTGTACTATCGGCTTCTGCATTAGTGCAGAAAATAAGATGTATTTGACAAGCAAAGTTTATGATTCTTGTTGTTCATCATGTTCAAACATTTTGTACAACTGGCAGAAGTGCACAGCTATAAATGAACCGCAGTTTCAGCAGCTCTTATTGCAGGCATTTAACCCAAAAAACACGCTTCACAAAGCTTTCGGCGTCTGGACAATGGAAGAGGAAGTGCTAAACTGGAAACTCATTTCCAGGTTTCAGTGTAAGAAGACGTCATCTCTTGGACAGAGGAGGCTGATGAACTCGTGGTGATGAGCTTCGGTCACTCTATGTCTTTACGAGGCTATAGTGTGACCAGCATGCTGTCCTGAGTTCATATAAATGAATATTTCTCTTCTCTAGAAGGTTATTCCTGCGCCTGTTGTAATGATTGATTTGTCTGAGACATGCTATGATACAGAGGATATAGTGCTGTGTGTGATCACATGATGATGTCAGGATCGGTCTCCGCTGTGGAAATGATTAGAGAACCAGAAACCACTCAAACAATCCTCAGTTACTGGCCGGGGGTCAAGAGTTGATTTTTAACAGAAACTGGGACTGAATCAGTGTTGAATCAACAAGTTATCAAGAAATGAACAAGAAAGATCTATGCTGCTGAATCAATACTACAATATAATAATGTTGGCTGAACATCAATATTCACTGGTGAGCGAATCAGCATTACACTGTGATCACAAATATATCTGAACAATAATGTTCAAAATCAATTCTGTGTCTAAAACTACACTTCCTACAGTACATCACACACTTCCTGTTACTGCTCTCAAATACATTCGATGAAAACACTTCTCTAGAAACACAATCTAGATCTAACGATCCTTCTACTAAAGTACATTACAATATATTGCTTTCATATATTATACATCACGTACATATATATCATAACGCATGTCATTTTATATTGAGAAATACACTTGGTATATAGATGTGTGTGTGTGTGTGTGTGTGTGTGTTAGACTGACATGAGCAATACTTCATCACCTGTCAGTGTCTGTCATGACAACTTGACATTACTTAGACAATAGAAAATAAATACAATTAAATAAATATTCTGTCATAAAATAATCTGACAGAATATTAACACTTTCACAAGGTCTGTTTGTAGCGCTGAATAAAAGTGGCCAGAAAAATATTCATGGCACAGTTATAATGGCCTCAAGACCAAAACCAATCACATGACAGTTTACTACAATGTTAACCTATAAAACTAAGCAATTTCTTGCGTTTAATAATTAATCTGTAATATCATATTTTATTACAAATTGATGACAGGTAGTGTTGTCTAAGTAATGTCATCTTTGCATTAAGAACGATCTAGGTTAGTTATCTGGAGATTCGTGTGCACATGGCAGTCTATTGATCCGCTCAGAAGAGAAAGCTGGAAATGTAAGGAAACTTAAAATATCTTGCCATTCTACCTTCGAACAGATCGAACTGGTTCCAGCTGAAAGCAGTGGGAGGAACTGTGCGAGAGGTCAAATACCTGAGACTTCAGACAAATACAGGGTCATCCAAATACACACTGCTTCTCTGGGATTTTAGCAGAAGTGTTTGTGTTGACATCACAGAAGATAATGTTAGCGTCTCTTCATTTTAATGGTTGGAGATAACTGGTTAATCTTGTGCTTTTTTGTGCTATATTCATCTTCTAGTCTGTGTTGACACAGTCACCGTTTGTGATGTTCCTCTCTATTTTCTGTGTGTATGAGTGTTTTTCCTGATGTTCAGCAGCCTGCTGGGAAGTGTAGTTTCTGTCTGTCCTCTGTCCGTCGGTAGAGGAGCTTGTGTTTGATCAGAGGGAGCTCCAGCTTGTGGCCTGTCTGTCTTTCTTTAAGGAAGCTGGTTGTAGTTGATATAGTGAGCTCTGAGCTCAGGTGTTCAGAGGAAGCTCAGTGCTCCGGCTAGTGCCGTGTGGAGGGTGCCTTTTATTTTCTAATGTTTGCTTTTCTCCTGGTTTTGTTCTAGTAAGGAAGTCAGGGGAGAGTTTCTTTGAGCGTTAGGTAAGTTAGATATCTCTTTCTCTTAGGTAGTTAGGGTTATTTTGTGTGTTATTTTAACCCCCTCCTGAAGCTAGAAGCGCCTTGTTATCCTTTCTTTGGAATGATCTGTATTATTTATTCTTTTTTTCTTATTTTATTGTATTAAAGATGTCACTTTGTAAATAAAACTCTTGAAGAGAGTCACGTGTGTGTGGGATTGCAGACAGAGCCAACTCTCTCACAACTCTTTGTAATATATGCTACTCCGCTGACAGCCCTGGATTAAAAGACTGTGAGATCGTGTACGTTCACTGAGACAGATGCTTGTTCACGGATCCAAGGTGAGTGTTTGTGTCTGCCGTGTAAGAGTTTAGCATGAACTCAATCCATTCACATCGCTGCTTGATTCAAGAAAGGCTTAGTTCACCGGCAATAATTCTGCTGAGAAATTACCTTTCAGACAGCAATTCGTTTTACCAATGAAACAAGTGTGTTGCTGCATCCCAGTGCGACAACTTGTACTAAACTCTTAAAGTACATACTCTTGGTGAAGAAAAAGTACACACTTGCACACCTCACACACCTGCTGTTACACACACACACACACCTGTGACTAGACTGGCCTGTCAACATTATCCACATTTCATTTCACTTCCTACAGAAATGCGCAACCTTTAAAGAGCATTTAATTATTTGTGAGTATATATATATGTTCAGAAACACGATCTGTCACATCTGTCACGTGTGTGTGTGTGTTCATCAGATCTTCATTGTTCCTCCAACACACTGTAATAAACAGATTCATCTCAAACTCCCTGCAATAAACATCTATCGGAGCACATTTGATCTTAGCGCAGGCTCGAAATCCACTCGAGTCCCGGGGCAGGTTTATGACTGCAGGGCTTTGACATTCATTTCCTCGTGTTTATTCTGCTCCAAGCATGATCCTGAGAGACCCAGACGAGCAGACATCTATTCAAAGAAGGAAAAACTGTTTATTAAGAAAATCAACATAACAAAGGAGTCAAGTAAACGTTACCAGTGTAACATCTAGCAGGACAAATAAAGTATCAATCTAATCTAAAGAATTGTATCTCATAAGGCTGTGAAGATCAGAGTATAGAGAAAGAAAAGAAGTTCAGTATCTGCAGAAAGAGAGCAAGAAGAGAAGATCAAGAAGAAGAGATATATGCTGTTCAACCCAAGAGAAAGACTGATAATGTGTATTTGATCTGATATAACTGAAGTATAAGCTTATTAGATAGGTCATGTTTCACCCAAATAAAGAATTCAACTATTGAAACAGAGCAGCAGAAATGAGAAAATGTGAGCACAAACAATTACATGATTAGGATTTATGATTAAACAAACGTCAAACAATTGAACAGATAACTGAACCATATCAATATCTGACTTCAAGCTAGATTCATTTAAATATATACATTACAAAGTTTGAATAAATTCAGATACACATTTAGAGACTAGACGATTTCTGAACTCATCTGATGATATGTAGATCATTGAGGGAATATTACAGGACCGGTCAGACTCAGACACTGCAGAGAGGCTCAGGACCCCTGACATCTGAGCGGATGATGTCACTTCCTGCAGGACCAAGTGGTTTTAACCCTTCCCAGAGAAGAGAGGATTCAGAGGGTCACTTTACACAATAAACAGAGTTTAAAAAAGTCTCTGCACCTTGTATCAAGGACATTAAGCACTGCTGACGGAGCTGTGATGTCCATCTCTAGCATGTGTCTCTGTGTGGACATGATGCTTCAGAGCTTGACTGAACCGCTGACAGCACCCTAGCAAGGGAAGACGGACGCACACTGAAGAGAGAGCGAGAGCTCTGAGAGACAGGGGGCAGCGGCAGGAATTTACGAGCTGTTAAAGTGAACATTCAGATGCAAATGCTGCCAGAGCTGTAAATGTGATCAATAAAACTCTTGGACTGGATGAGGTGATTAGGAAAAGGTTACTCCTGTTCGGGACGTAACCCTGCCACATTCAGCACGGACCAACGGTCTTACAGGAGATGTGTCTTCCACATCATTCATCAGCAGGTTTGTTAGGGCTCCCATCATCCTCTCTGTGTCGTGGTCATCTTCAGATGTTTTGTGGTCCAGAACACTTGTCTAGGTAGTTGTCTTTAGTCATTGTGTTCTGTTTAGTTTTCTCTCTGTAAACAAACCATTTTATGTCTGTCTGACAAAACATTTCATTCAGTTTTTTCTACAATTTCGCTTTGCATCAAGATGATTCAATATGATGAATATTTGCTTATTTAATATTTAACTACAATGTAACACATCAGATGTCTTATTTTTCAATAGCATATCCACACAATCAAATAACAAATAGGATATTACTATCAGTTAGGTTTAGGGTTGGCTGAGCAGTGTGTTCCTGTGTTCGTGGATCTTGTGAATGAATCACCGCTGAGGTGCCGGCTAATATTTCCACAGAAACACTAAACACAAGAGATCTCACACACGGCCAGGGTCAGTCCTGACTCAGAACAGAGAAACAATAAAACACTTGAAGGAATGCTGTGATGGTGGAGTCGATACACTTTAGAAGTTTAGTTACAATAGAGAACATGAAGTTTTGTTTGAAACTAGGTGCTCATTATAAATGATTAGAACAAATACACCAAACACACACCAAAACACACAACGCTGTACAAACCTGACTTCCATCCATCTATTATCCAAACCTCTGTTCTCCACTACTGCACTGAATCATTTACATTTAACAGACCATAGTCAAAAGTGACTTAAAATATAGAAACATACAATAGGGACTGAATATAATCCAAGATTTATATGCATTCTTTAATTTTAAATATTTATTTGTAAAAAAAAAGAAAAATTATTGTTCTTGTCTTTATGGCTGGAATTCAGGAATGAAATTTTGGCATGAAGTTATGGCATGCAAGTTGTTTTACAAAATACAAGCAGTATTTTACTATATTTAAAAGTGTAAGCTAAATGCTGTTGCATTAACCCAGAGACTGTCTAAATATCAGATGGAAATAGATTTCCATTAGAATAAAATAACCTGAACCATGAAGAGAGGTTCAGAACACATCCTCAGAGCCTCTGTCTGTGCTTAGAGTCTGCTGCCCTCTTGTGTTCACACACACACACACACACACACACACCTCTCTCTCACACACACACACACCTCTCTCTCACACACACACACACCTCTCTCTCTCTCTCTCTCTCTCTCTCTCACACACACACACACACACCTCTCTCTTTCTCTCTCTCACACACACACACACACTCTAAACTCTGTACAGCTACCTTAGTGAGGACACACATTGACTCTAGCTCCTGACCCTAACCCTACCCATCAGAACTAAGTGCCTTAAAGGGGTCATACGGTGGTACATGCACTTTTTCAAGCTGTTTGGACTGACATGTGTGTTGGGAGTGTGTGTACACAACCACCCTACAA
>JAUCMS010000002.1:198934-212175 GCA_032357445.1 Enteromius radiatus
AATGCAGAGCACAAATACCTAGTATGGGCAACCATACCTGGCCACATGTCACGTCCTTTCCTTTCCTTTCCTTTCCTTCCTTTCCATAAAGTACAACAAACTGAAGTATCTGCCCTTCATTTCAGTGATCATGTTTAATAGGACTAAAATCAAAAAATAATACTACTGTTAAAACTCGTGACTGTAAACTATCGTTACTGGAGGCTGTCAATATTAATACAACACAAACCGTGCTTTAATCAGGGCATGTCAACCTTTGGTAAACCTGAAATGCTTCTGGACAAAAAAAAAACAATTAATAACCACAGAGCTGATAGTCCAGTCTCAATAAACAGTGCTAATATCCTAAATATGATAAAAACAGAAACCTGTCATTGGGAATAATCTGATATGTTTAATCAAATCAATTAAAAGCATAGTTCACCCAAAAAATACAAATTAGCCCATGATTTACTCCCCCTCCAGGAATCCTTCAGAGCTATATTTAAAAACACCCCGACTCTTCCAGGCTTTATAATAGCAGTGAAGAGCTCTTGTTTCTTCAATAGTTCATATACACCTAAGATGCCTCGAGGGCAGAGGAGTAACTACAGACAGCGGCACCGGGGCCCATATAAAAATATTAATAACAACATATATTTCAGTGGTTTAGCGGTAGAGCTCCTGTCACGCGTTCTGAGGCGGCGGGTTATGACCAAAGTGAAGGTATTTCAAGAGCAAGGTCATGTTAGGGTGAATGATTTTTTTGTGCTTTAACCAGAACTAAGTGCTTGATGGTCTGTGTGAAGATGTGCATTGAGCACGAGCGCCAGTACAGAACTGATACTGGTTTTACTGGGTCGAAGTGAAGGCACAAATTTGCTTATATGGACTCTTTTGTTTGATGTGCTTCATGGTGCAGCCCTGGGGCATGTCGTCACAGCCTGCACTGATCGAGGGGGAGGAAATCACGGGCTAGTTTTCATTTTTGGGTGAATATAAGCCGTTAAGGATTGTCTTGTATCCGTGTGCAATATTGTTCTTTAATGAATGGAATGATTCGTTCATGAATGTTTGCAGCTCCACCCAAACACTCCACATGACTCTAAGACTCCTGAAGTAATGAAGACAGATGTGGAGGTGTTATCAGAGCGCTCGGGGACGTCTCGGGTTTATTTGCTGTCCTCGAGGCTGGACGGGCTGCTGTCTCTCGTGGGCAGCAGGTCGTAATGACACGGGATGTGGCTGTTCTTTGGTAGGTCGTACGGATCTTGACCAAACGGCCCGTTGCAGTTGATATTAGAGAGTGTGAGGACAGAACTGACGGTCGGCTCTGGACAGAGGAAAACACAGGTGTGACCCATTACATCATTTACATATCTCACTAATTACAGCAGTTCCTGTTCTGCAGGAAACACAAGTCCCTTCGAAGAAACAACAAGCAGCTTCACGCATAGCGAAGCAATTATGTAATAGTGGTACTTTTAATATCCTTTTATATCAGAGGTTCTCCACCATATTCAAAGCTCTAGAATACTGTTTCCTGTTGCTCTGCTGCGTGGGCGTCTAGACCACTGGAGCATTTACTGCCATGTATTTGCTCTTATTTGCATCGAGACACAATACTGACGCAAGCCTCAAACCACAGACTCGGGCCAGGCCAATAACGGCTCCAGCTCATCTGCGTGTTACAGCATCAGAGGCGTGTGTGAAGTGATGACCGCTCAGAGAGGCTGTAGGTGACCTGCTGGGAAGGGTTAGTGCAGTAAGAGATGTGCAGCGTCTGTGATGAACGGACCGGGGCGAAGGCTGACGGAGAAGACAGGCGTGACGCTCGGATATAAAGTGTGTGTGATGACATGAACACAGCAGCTGCTCTCACAGACTGACCAGACGGACTGGATTTCATCAAGGAAATACTGTACAGATAAAAAAACACTTAAATATTGTAAAGTAGTTTAGAAAATAATCCCCAGCGAGTCCGCAGCTAACACAGTTCAATCACGACAACTCTAGAAGATTCTAGCATGCTGATGCTATGACAGTGTCTGGCGATACCGTGCTGTGAGGACTCAACACATTACAAATAAATCAGCCATAACAGAGTCAACATTTGAAGTGAATCAAAACCTTTTCTTAAACTTGTCCTAAAACAAAAAAATACCTGATTTTGATCCACTTCAAATGTTCACTGCTATATACAGGAGGAGCTGGGGAAGAGGAGGCTTTCAGAGGAACTCTAGTGAATGCTAACCCGTCATTTAATGTGTCCCTAAATTCATTTAATATCATTCATTTGTAATAAACGCCCCCCAGTCTGGGTGGAGGTCGTGACAGATCGTGGCAGTTATTCCATCAGTTTTTAATCATGAAAGTGCAGGGTTCAACTTCTGTGGCTGGATCTTCTCTTACCGACTTCATAGACGTTTTTGTTGGCAGGACCGGAGGCGTGTATCTCAGCGTACGGCGCGTCTCTGTGAGCGGGAGACTTCATCTCCACATAGCCACACTCAGAGCTCTTGGTCAGCAGCAGAGGAGGGTCTTTGATGGTGGCGTATGGGTTCTCTGAGCTGTTCAGGGAGCAGGAGCTGGCGTGATACGGCACACTCTTCACCAGATCTACAGAGACAGAGACGTTCAGATCATCAGTGTGTGAAGCCGTTTACTCAGCCGACCAAATAAATCCAGAACTGAGTCTGAGATTCTCTGATTGCATGGCGATTCTTTCTGGAGTGAAATCTGAGAGTAGTTTTGAACAGCAGATGGCCAAATCCTCACAAATAATCATTCATAAGATTCAAGAAAGGCTGTGTTTACATTAATCTGGCATCATTAAAGTATCCTGAGCCGAGGTGAAACACCAGACTCAGCTCTTCTTCATAAAAACTAGATTAGAGCGCCACCTGCTGTTCAAACCCAGGCTCAGAATCTATTTCAGAGAGAATCGCCACACATCCTGAAGCAGAGGACAGCATTAGAAAACTTCACTTCACAACATATTACACTAGAAATATAATTATACAAATATAATTACACTAGAAACCTATTACTTTCTAACTCTGATATTTACTTAAGTACAAAAACTCAAGGTTTTAAAGTATTAAAGGTAAAACAAACAACTATTTATGAAACCTAGACATTATGCCCTGGAATGAAGTGCAGTAAAGGTTCTCCAAACAAAAACACTGATAAACTACAGATACTTGAGTAAAAATACTTCACTGCTGTCTGCCTCTGCTCAGAAGATCTCAAAACCAAACCAAGAATCGATATCACAGTCCTGCTCAAACCTCAAAGAACATACTGTATCTCGGAGCATGCGAGGGCGCAAACAACTTTCAAAACATGGTTAAAATAGCGTCCACAGAAGAAGTGCACACGTTTGGTGAATGAGAGAAGTTTCTCTGTGCTACATGATCATTTACCTCGCAGTGACTTTCCCATGTACCGCCTGTCAACTCCATACGCTCCTAACCAGAGAATCAAGACAGAGGAAGTTAAACTAATGCATCTTACAGCTGCACATGCTATGATGAAGGGGTCAGGATAAGAGTTAGCCTTCTCTCATTCTTTGTAAACGCTGTATAAAACTGCATGTGCTGGTTAGGAATGTTTTAAGGCTGGGATGCTGGTTTAATCAGTCCTTTGCCAGCACACGACCAGTTTAAACCAGCATCCCAGCTTCAAAACAGAGCTAACCAGCATATGCAGTCTTTTCCAGCAGTGTACTGAACGTCCTCGTGTCTAACGCTAGCCTGCTTTGTGATCATGCTGCACGTCACACCGAGCTCATTGAAGGATCCTCCTTGTTTCCAGTCGGCTGGTAGAGTTCCTGTGTGATCCAGCAGAGAGAGACGCTTCCTCGGCTCAGCGTTCTTCAGGTTCACAAACAACTCGCTGTTCTTCGGCTGCCAGAAAATCAACAATTACAGTCAGTTTCTTACTACAGCGCTCCACGTAACGCCTCGATTCTGGGTACAGATATTTTTTGTGTACATTTCGCACAAAACGCAATATCTTATTTTACTCCAAAATACATCATGCTTGTAATAAGACACAGGTGAGGGAATCAGCTCTAGTCTAGCAGAGCAGCACCTTTCCGTAGGGCAGGCTGCTGGCGTGAGGCGGGCCGCACTGGGTCAGCGTGTGATAGCTGGGGTTGGAGAAGTAGTTACTGTTGGGAAGGACGTCAGTCTGAGGGAGCGCCTCTACAAACAGGAAACGCATCACATTAAAACAGGAAACAGTAATAATGAGATGAAGTGTCTTCGTGATGCTGACCTGCGATGGCGTAGTCGGTGTTGGCCCTCATGGTCGGCGTGTAGGTGACCGCAGGCATCGTGGACTCTTTGCCCTTCTGTTTCTTACGGTAGATGATGAAGAGGAGGAGGAGGATGAGCACGAGGAGCACCAGTACGATGATTCCTGCGATCGCACTGATCTGATACGAGTCCACCGGCACAGCGGTGCTGGTCAAGCTGTTCAGACTTCCTACGATGATCACGCCGGCTGAGAAAGACCAGAGACTGAATCAACGAGCAAGAAGCCCACTGGGTCCATGTGAAGGAACCAGAGGGACATACCACGCCTGGCAGAAGTATTCATACCCCTCTGTTTGTCAAAGCCTTATATTAAACTGCTTTAAATGACTTTTGTCCACATGATATTTTGAGCAATTTTGCAGAGCAACTTTTTTTGAACAATATTGCTTGGGCACTTTTCCATTGGAAATGTGTAACAAATTTCTATTTGTATAATTTAAATCGGTTTTGGGCCTTGTGTTTCACCTGGTTGTTTATTGACGACAACATTTCCCAAAGTTGACCAGCAAAACCGCTCAAAAAGTTGCCGAGTGTATCATCAGTCTCAGACGTCACACCCATGGAGCGCTGGCTAGACGTCTGTTCGCACACTTATCTGGAAACACTTCAGGACTTTCAAGATTGGTTGTCATCAGATTGGTTCAGTTATACAGGATTAGTAATATAAATAAAGTTATATAAAGCAGTTTAACATAAGGCTGTAACAAAACTGAAAAAATGAAGGGGTATGAATACTTTTGCAAGGCACTTTGTGTTGAGATTTTTTTTGCTATTATAAAACAGCCTGTTCATGCCAACGGATACAAAGATTCTACCTAGAGTGGGTAAAATCAGTATTGAGCACATCATCGTTTTTCTCAGTAAATATATTTCCAAAGGTGCCACTGATATAAAATTATCACCAGATGTTGGTAACAATCCAAGTCACCCCTACATACAAATAAAACAAAACAAATCAGTTCAGAAATATTTATTGGGAAAGTGCTGCCGCGTTCAATATTTATTTTACCTTCTGTATTTAATGATGTAAGCTTACCCTGATCGCAGCGTGTGCCTTTCCAGCCGGGGTTACAGTAGCAGGTGCCAGTCATGTGATCACAGGTGGAGTTATTGAGACAGTCACACACCTGCCGACAGCCGTATCCGTACGTACCTGCCGGACACTCTGGAAGCCAGCAGAAAACATCGGATCAGACGCGGACTCTCGACATATGAAAGGAGCAGCTCTGCTTCTGTACTCACTCTGCTCACAGAGGCGTCCCATGAAGCCCGTCCGGCACGTGCACTGACCCGAGATGTGATTGCAGTCTGCGCCGTTCTCACACTGACACACCTGAACGCAGTCCTTGCCGTAGAAGCCCAGCGGACAGCCTGAGGGACACAGCAGCAGCCTGGGGTCAGAGGTGAGCGCACAGGCTGGAGGTCAGAGGTCATGAGAGCTATACTCACGCTGTGTGCAGTACAGCCCCGTCCAGCCGGCCGTACACTTGCACTCGCCGTCGTATGCGCTGCAGAAGGCCCCGTTGTGACAGTTACAGGTGTGGATGCAGTTAGGACCCCACTGACCCGGGGGACACACTACAGGTGAACACACACACTCTGATCACAACCATGGAAAAACAGCAGCAGTGTGGAAAAGTACTTTACATGTAACAATTTTCAGCACCAGTCTCCAGTGTCAATGACTCTTCAGAAATCATTATAATATGCTGATTTGCTGCTCATTTGCTTAAAAAAATGTTATATTGAAAACTGTTTTTACCAATTAATAGTTTTGTGAAAGCTGTTCTACTATTCAAAACTTTAATAATGAACCCATTTAATCCCAAAGACATGAAAATATCAAATTATGTTAGCAATTATGGTAACACTTCATTTTACGGTTACACCTGTTAGTAGCTTGTTAGCATGCATATTACTTAGCCATTTATTATTGCTAATTAAACTCATATTAATGCCTTATTCTACATGAGTTAACATGTACCATCTTTGTCATGTCTTTATGTTTACATGCTTTACTAGCCTTTTGTTTTGGAGCTTTGTCATTTTAGATTAGAAAAATGTATCATGGTTTCTACAAAATAATGAACCCACAAAAACCCAGTTTTATTTTTTTACTAAAAAACTATAAAAAATAAAGCCTTGGTGAGCAGCAGTAACTTCATATTTAAATAATCATATTTGTTGCAAACATTTGAGAGTGGTGGAGTGTAAAACATGAGCGGATTGTGTGCGGTGCTCCTCTTTATGATCAGCAGGGGGTGCTACAGACCACAGACACTCAATGTAGTGAAAGCACAAAGAGGGCATGATTAAACCAAGTCATGGGTAAAAACAAAATCAGTTCCCAATGCTCCTGAGTGATAAACTTTCACTGAGCATCCCCTTACAAGAGAAGAGCCACAGCAGCTGAGCTAATGAAAGGAACATATGTTCTGTCCATGTGTGGAATTTACCACAATCCCGCAGTTACATGCTATATATTATTCAGGAGGGTAACACTCCACTACTTTTATACTAAAAAATCTCAAACAATGTAAAGTGCCACGTCTTTAGACACATTGGTAAACAATACACAATCATATCACATCACATTATGTAACACTGGAGACCCAACAGCTGCTGTAAATGACAGATTAAGATGTCAAGATTTAGGCTGAGACTGCTCTAATTAGAGTTACTAATGACCTGCTTCTATCATCTGATCATGGTTTATCTCTTTATTAGTTCTACTGGATCTCAGCGCTGCGTTCGACACGATTGATCACAACATGCTCTTGAATAGACTAGAAAATAATGATGGCATACGTGGATGTACACTGGCATGATTCAAATTGACCGTAGTTCATGGCAGTAAATGAAGAGGAATCATACCGATCATAAATATGGAGTACCTCAAGGCTCAGTACTAGGACCGTTACTTTTTACGCTTTACATGTTACCCTTGGGAGATATTATCAGGAGACATGGTGTTAGCTTCCACTGTTATGCTGATGATACTCAGCTCTATATTTCTTCTCAGCAGGTGAAACACACCAAATTTTAAAACTGAATGTGTAGCTGATATAAAAAAATAACTGGATGACTAGTTCAGAAAATGTACTCTCTCTTTAGAAACGCTCAACAACAGAACTGTATTTTCTTTGCATTACTGGCACTTTAAAGCTGATCTGACAATCTGTATTGTATAAAGTGCTAAATAAATAAAGATGACTTATGTTGTTTGAAGAGAAAAAAATGCATCAAAAAGATCTGCCAGACATCAGCCCGTCTAAACCCTCGTGACCCAGAGACAGCTGCAGAGCTGTGTGTAACACGAGAGAACTCAATCTCTTCACAAACACAACGGCTGATGACATACACAGGGACAGTTTTTGAGCACTTTTGCTTGGGCACTTTAGATCTTCAATCTTTAGATCGGTCGTGAGTCTCGTTACCCGTTGACAGCAACATTAAACAAAGTTGTCCAACAACATTGCTCAAAAATCGTCCCGTGTATCATTAGCCTAAATCTCCTGATGATCATAAACCTAAAGAAATAGTTGTGTCTCCTGATGAGATGAGCTGAAGTTGAGCCATTGAGGTGGAAACTAAATAAGAGTGCTATAACACAACAGCATCCCTGTTCTGAGCGGCAGCGAAGAGGACTAAGACTGTTCTGAACCCTCATTTATGATTTTTTTTTATAAGATTCAACACAAAACACAGCAAAACACGATAAAGGACTGATTCTGTATTGTACAAGTAGCCTGACGTGAATGTTGTGTACGGCAGAAGCTGACGAGCAGGGATGTAGTGTGATTGTACAGGATACTGACTCTGAGAGCAGTCGCTGCCGATCCAGCCGGGGTAACACTGACACGAGCCGTCCAGGGGGTTACACGTGCCGTTATTAGTGCAGGTGCAGCTCCACGCACAGTTCTTACCAAACCGGTCACTGGGACACACTGCAGACACACACACACACACACAGACGTCAACACCACAGAGACTGGACGATGGAAATGGAAAACAATACAGGAAGAAATGAAAGTATAAATGGCATGGAGAAGACACCCTGCCCGTGTAATCCAGACTATCTGACAGCTGTACTGTAGAAGTGTGTCTTGCCTTCATTGCAGAGCGCCCCTTTAAACCCGGGCAGACAGTCACACTGACCACTCACGTGGTGACAGGGGCCATTGCTGTGGACACAGTGCGGACAGGCCTGGCTACAGCGGTGCCCAAAGAAACCCGGAGAACAGACTGGGAGCACAAGGAGAAAACATGAGGAGAACAGAGCGGATGAGCAGCAGAGCAAACAGTGTGTTTGAGCACTCACTGCGCTGGCAGGTGGTTCCTCTGTATCCAGGAGCACACTCACACGCGCCCTCGTCCGGCGAACACGACGCCCCGTTCTTACAGTTACACGACAGAGAGCAGTTGGGCCCCCAGCGGCCCTCAGCACACACACTGTCACAGTGGATGCCTGCCACAAACACACAACATTACTTCACAGTAAAACACCTCTCAATGGCTGCTTTACAAAACTTTACATGAAGCCTCTATATATCACGCATTACTGTTGCCTTGTAATGCACATTTGAATTTAAGTTTAATTACCATTAAAATGAAGTTTCTGTAAAATCTGTTTTGATTAATTTGTAGTTCTTGTCTTGTGGCACTGCTTGGCAAACTAGGTCAGTTAGAGGCAATTAAGTGTCACTGTCCCTCGTGTATTATATGTGCATAAGCACTGAAATTTAGTAACTTATTTAAAAATGGACCTACATTATACAACTGACCTGAGAGCAGTTCAAATCCACTCATTCATGGGATCCCAGATTAACCCCTAGCACACTGGATTTTAAAATGTTTTGAGGCAACGACACACACGCGCTTGATCACAGGAAGTGGCTGAAGACGTAAGCACAGCGTGTGCTGGTAATAAGCAGAACGGTGTGGTGTGTGGTGTGCTAATATGGTTATTGTTATGGTTATGATTGTTGGTGTGAACTGGTCCTAACCCGGTGACCTTCAGACTGTCAGGACAAATGATTCCTAGCGAGTCTGGAGCTCAGTCGGAGACTGAAGTGTGTCTGTGCTGCCAGAACACAGACAATAGCTCTTTGAGAGCGAGAGTGTGTTGCTAGGAGCCGGAGATGCCCTGAGGAAACACCGCCGAGAGCATCAGTATGCTGCCCGAGTCCAGAGCAAACCCCAGGAATGTGTGGGAGAGAACATCATTACACACACACCGACACGACCTGCTGCTGACACACTGATCTTCATCACATAATAAACACCACTCACGCTCCAGTCTCGAGTTTGGAAGAACACCTCTGGTCTGCCTCGACTCCATTGAAGTATGGAAATAAATGAGTACTGAAGTCAATGTTGTCACGGTCAGTGCATTAGAAGCAACTTAATCAGATTACTTTTCCAAGAAACTAGTAAAGCAACACATTGCTTTTTAATGTAGAAGAAAAAATCTGAGATATTTCTAAAAATAAGTAAAGCTAGTCCCTTTGTTTTGGATGCATTGACTGACAGCTCTGGGGTTGCCATGTTGAGAGAAATCAGGAGAGCAGAGCGTTGTGTGTGAGGTGTAACATGTTACTGTGTAAATATAAACAGTCAAATGCAAACTTGGTCACCATTGACTTCTATAGTAGGAAAATAAATACTCTGGAAGTCAATGGTGACCCAAAAGCAGAACAAAGAAACTTGTACAGGTTTGGAGCTACTCGAGGGTGACTGAATGATGAATGGATTCAGAGTTTATAAAGAACCACTGAAAAGCCCAGTAATCTGAGTAACCTCTTTACCTGTCCATCCGGCGAGACAGCGGCAGTGTCCGGTCGAGGGATGACATCCATCCGCATGACTGCAGTCACAGCGCTCGTGACAGTCCAGCCCGTACGTCCCATCCTGCATCAGCCCACAGCAGCACACCTCACTCAACACAAGCACTGCAGGACGGTATGACCACACACACCTGACATCACACTGAGGGTCAGCTCACCTGACAGTGCTGATCGCAGCGCTCTCCTCTCCAGCCCAGGCTACAGGAGCACGTCCCGTCCAGAGCGCTGCAGGCTCCTCCGTTCCCACAAACACACGTCCTGTTACAGCCCAGACCCCACCGGCCGCTGGGGCAGTTCACCGAGCAGTCCACCCCGTGCCAGCCTACACCACACACAACACACACACCTTGATCGACATGAGGGTCACCGAATCATCACACAATTCTCCGTTTGCGGTGACCTATGCTTTTAAAAGGGCGCGAGAAATCAAATTTACAACCTTGTCAATCAACTATTGTGGGAGGGGCCTGTGCAGAACTACATCATTCTGACTGGAATCTCAGAACCGCCTCTTTTGAGAAAGACGGATGTGTACACACACTGATGACTCTTTAACATTATAAATAGACCTAAAGGAACATGCTAAAATAAAAAGGTCCATGTCATGAGGCGGGTCTGAGGTGAAGTACCTGCTTGACAGGAGCAGGATCCGTCGATGGGTGAACAAGAGGCTGCGTTCTTACACGAGCACACCGAGCTGCAGTTGATACCGTATGAGCCAGAGGGACAGGGAGAGGAGCAGTCTGAGCCCTGCAGGACAACACACACACACACATTACTGAGTACAGCACACACACACACACACACACAGAGAGAGAGAGAGAGAGAGAGACACACACGCACACAGAGAGAGAGAGAGAGAGAGAGAGAGACACACACACACGCACACACGCACACACAGAGAGACACACACTGTACCTTGAATCCAGGCGCGCACACACACTCTCCGCTCACGCTGTGGCAGTCGGCTCCGTTCTGACAGACACAGATCTGCTGACAGGCCTCTCCGTATAACCCAGGAGCACACGTCTCGTTACAGTACAAGCCTGACCAGCCCGGGCCGCACAAACACTCGCCGGACATGGGGTGACAGCTGAAACACACACACACACACACCGGTCACTGCAGCTGCCACTGTCACTGAACACAGCTATCTAACATGAACCCTTCATATCTCTCTGGTTTAACAGCACATTCACGCTTGATGTCTATCACAGCTTTTAGCAACTGCTTTTCCAAAACTTGACACACAAATCCAGGAACTGCACACACACACTGCAAAATACCTCAGATCTCCTGCAAAATGAAGCACTTTTGCTCAAAAGCAGATATTTGAAAACAGCTTTGCCATAATCACGGGCAGCACCAGGTCCTGGGGCGATCGCTGACCAATTAAATATGACCAAAACAGCTTATCATTAGAACTGTTTATATAAATATAACAATACGGTGGAAATAACCTAAAAGATTCATTTTTGGATGTGCTTTATGTCTACAATTAAACAAACCTATTGAAATTAGAAGCAAATCTTCTGTAATGATGTAGTCTTTCTGGAAAGCTGCATTTCTCTAAGGACTGCTGAGATGACCGATCGTCTGCGTTAGTAACCAAACACTAGTTTATGAAATAATTAAAATGTCTCCTGGCGCACTCCTGATCGGTATTTTTGTGGAAGCTTTGGTGCATGGAATAGGCTACACCTATGGTTTCGTTATTATATTAATCAGTTTAAACTTGTGAACTAGAGCAATCTTTAGTCGGGGACTTGGCATGAAGAACAGATCCACTTTTAAAATACAATTTGTACAACCAAGTAATATTTGATCATGGTAATTATTTTATTTTATTTTTCTTATTTAATTTTTGTAACGTGTCTGTCTGTTTTGAAGTTCCTGTCTGTCATTAGTGTTTGATTTCATCCCAGGTGTATTCTTTCCGTTTGTATCTAAACTGTGTCTTTTGAGTTGATCCCGGTCGGTTGTTAATTGTGTATGGATGTTTCTTGTGTTCCGTCTGTCTTTGGTTCATCTTTGTTTTGCACCTCCGTCCTCAATTCATTACAAGTATCAACACTAATCATCCTTCAGTTTCAAACGCTTCTTTTAACTTTGAAGCTTTTATTTTGGTGGGAAAATGTAGGAAAACCTTTAAGTGTGTATTTAATTAGCAACATTAGTAACATATTCAAACGTTATGGTCATTTAAATGTTAGAAATGATATGAATATGAAAATAAAGTGATCCTGACGCAGCACTGTATAAATGAAGAGGAGGTCACAGATTAAGAGTAAACTCTGAGGCTCAAGGGTTTAACCTGAATTGAAGGAAAAATGCCTTTAAATATAGAAGTTCATATCCTTTTGTAATTCATTAAAACACTGCACAAAACAATGTGTAGCGACGAGAACTGAAGACTTGGGTGAAGCTGAAAATCTGAAGATTTTGTATTTTGAGCTTCATCTGATCTTCTTGAGGTCTTCTCATTACAAACATTGGACTTTTCTCATCTATTAAACCAGAATCAAACAAACTGGAAGTGAAGTCACTTGAAGTATGTTATTATCAGATCACACTGACGCCTCTTCTTCGCTACTGTTAATGATTGTCCAGTACCTGTGGACCGAGCAGCTGTGAAGAGCGTTTGAGCAGCTGTGGTCACTCCAGGCTCGTCAGCTGTGCATGTCTGTCTGATCTCAACAATGAGACCCTGTGTGTGTGTGTGTGTGTGTCTAAACACACAACCTCTTCAACAAAACAATAACACACACACACAAACCTCAGCAGCTGGTCACAGCAGTCACTCAGGTAAACTTGAGCTTATTTTGAGCAAACTTTTTTCTCTTTTATCCTGGTTAAGTGACTGCAAATTAAAAAAAATGGCATATAAGAAATCTGACACACAGTGGGTACGGAAAGTATTCAGACCACCTTAAGTTTTCTCGCTTTGTTATATTGCAGCCATTTGCTAAAATCATTTCAGTTATTTTCCTCATTAATGTAAACACAGCACCCCATACTGACAGAAAAACACAGAATTGTTGACATTTTTGCAGATTTATTAAAAAAAGAAAAACTGAAATATCACATGGTCCTA
>JAUCMS010000002.1:250976-277694 GCA_032357445.1 Enteromius radiatus
CGCCCTTAAGTGTAAGGGAAACTTAAGGGCTAAATTAAGGGAAAATTACACTTAAGGTGCTTTATGCAACCGGGCACAGATTTATAATCGAGCCGTTGTCTCAAATAGCCTACACATAAGATAAAGACAATAACTGTGCTGGGATTTTGTCTATACTTTATTAACTTAATGTCGTTTTTTTATTTTTTTTTAAATTCTAAACAAAAAAACAAAAACAAAGCAAACGGAGAGAGAGGTGTGCACAATGGGAAAGAGACATTACCGGCGAGTCTTAGAGAAGGTTTGGGGAAAAAACTAAAGATTGGTTAATAGGTGCTTTTTTTTGAAAAAAGGAGAAAAAAAAAAAAAAAACTTTAAGTGGTCTGAAAAAGTGGTCTCTGAAGTTGGCTACACTGTCAGCCTCTCTATCCATTTCTCCAAGCACTAGTTAGGCCACGGCTTAAACAGAAAATGCACGCTGCGTTAATATAATTAACCCTGTTAAAATTAATTTGTGTTAATGCATTATTAATGCATTCATTTTGACAACACTAATAAAAAATATATTTATAGAGCTGGGGCCACATAGAATCAGTCCTAGAGAGTTTTGTTCAATATTTGCATCACCTTCACACTCATGATGATGCAAACCAGGCTTTACACCTGAAGCGGTTGCGACAGCACCTCTCTTCACATGATCAGTGAAAATCTGACTCCTGCTTAGCAATGCGCTCTTTATGGAGCAGACACTTTGAAGCAGGCTTTTATATTATTTATTATATTATAGGTTTCATATATTTTTACCTTTGACACAATCTCAGAGACCAGAGTGGGGTGGTAAAATTTTTTGGAAGTTTTGCCTTCAACAGGAAAAGAAATGTTTTGGAACTCGAGATCCGTCAGGACTACACATCATCTGGCACACAGAAATATGTGGTGAGTGACCAGAATCTAAAAAATTAGTGTAAGATTGTATGAGAGAATATATGGATTAAAGAAAAAGTGCTAAACTAGCCTTCTAAGTGGTCCGACAATGATTATGTGCATTTTAAAAACTTACACATGCTTTTGTTCTTTTTTTGTTAGGGCCCTATAAAAGTGACCGTGCAGGAACTGGATGGGTCATTTAACCACACATTACAGATAGAGGAGAACAGTCTCAAACATGACATTCCTTGCCACTCCAAAAGCAGAAGGTAGGACACCTATTAGTAGTATAATAGTAAAAAGTAATAGTAGGGGTGTAACACTCAAAAATATTAAAAATACAATTTTATATATATATATTTATCATATAGAATAATATAGACACATGTCCTCTTCCAGGCAGTTTCCTATGTATGTTCCCGTATGTTGATTGGAAATTCTTAATTATTTCCCTGATGGTGGAAATGGAAATTTTCACTGCTCTAGCTCTTTTCTTAAAGCCACTTCACAAATTTGTGAAGCTCAATTATATTTTGCAGCATATAAGAAATATTTTCTTTGGTTTTTCTCATTGTGTTGATGAGTAAGGCATTTTGGGCTTTGTTTTCCCTCCTATATATATTTCTGTGAAACAGGAAGCCAGGGCTAGATATTTTCATGTTCATAATCACCCTGGAGTGCTCAAAATTGTGAATATGAATTGGAATATACTTCAGAGATATTTTACTCACAAAATTCTAGGGGTGACAGTAATTGGAGAAAAACATTTATTTCACAGATTTTCTCCCCATTTCAATTGTTTTAATTCAATGATAGGTTAGAATTTTGCCAATTTTTTGAACGAAAGATCAAAAAGATAAACAATGCAGATTTATTTTCACAGCCACCTTTGCTCAGATTTACCAAGGGTACCAATATTAGTGGAGGGCACTGTGTGTATATTGGCGCTTTTCCACTGTGTGGTACGACTCGGCTCGGCACTGCTCGTTACAGCACAACTCAGTTCAGCTCAGTTTGCGAAATTACAAAACATTGTTATAAGCTAACCATTGTAAATTAAGCTACAGTTTTGAGCCTTAAGGTAGGCTATTATTTACTCAAACATAGTTAGTTGTTTTGGGAACTGCTAGGAAAAACATCCGAGTTCACAAGACATCTAGAGGTTAAAAGTAGGTCATAACTCACTGATTTAGGACAAAATATAAAAAATAATTGGCATCTCAATTAGGGCTGTGATAGTTGATTTCCGCTGGCAGTAATGCGTGTGACTTCACACACTATAACAAGTGCAAAATACAAAGTTTTGTATACAAGTGCAATTATAGTAACAGTTGCGATTTGGTATTCATAGTATGTCCAATTTATCTGTAAATATAACACTTAACCTATTATAATCAATAATGTTGCCTACATTAGATGTGGTGTGGCATGACAAATCCCTGATGGTAAACTTTTATTTGACATGCTGACAAAAAGTTCAAATGATTTTTAACGGCTGATTTGTTGCGTCCAGTGTAGGCAGACTCGATGCTGTGCAGCATGTTATGTATTAAAGGAATATATTTTGAATAAAGTTTGTAACCAGACTGTTTTGGGTCAACACTGACTTCCATAGTAGGACAAAAATGCTAAGTCAATGGTGGCCAAAAACTTTATTCAAAATATATTATTTTTTGTTTGGCAGAACAAATAAATTAATAGAGGTTTGGAACTATTCAAGGTAAATAATGCCAGAATTTTCATTTTTGGATGAACTCTTCCTTTAAATGGGTGAGCACTTCATTACTAAATGCAATGAAGTTTTTTAAGTTACTTATTTAGGCTACTTTTATTAATACAGTTAAAAAAGAAATAAAATAATATTTATTTATTCTGCCGTGTTCACTGATGGAGGTGCTAAACAAAAAGCATGTACATTTTGTTAAAAGTTCCTATCATGGTGGAAGACAAAACATCGACCAAAAGCAAAGTTATTTTGCAGATTGCCTGAGATTGTATTTCAGAATCTTCTCGTAGTCTTCTATTTTCATGATTCCATTGAACCTGGCAGGATTTCCTGTTTCAAATACACTGAAACATCCCCAGAGCATTACACTCCCACCTTCATGTTTCACTGGAAATGTTGTTCTTTGGGTTGAGCATCTGTCCCTCCTTACTCCAAACATAGACAATGTCTCTATGGTTAAAGGGTTAGTTCGCCCATTTAAGACATGAAGTTGTATGCAATCCTTACCAGCACTATAGTGTATACACACTGACCCACTCTGTGATCATCTCCCTGGGCAGAGTTCTGGCCGCTGGAAGTTTTTTAAGTTTTTTAAGTTTTGTAAGGATTGCATACAACTTCATGTCTTAAATGGGCGAACTAACCCTTTAAAGAGCTTTACTTTAGTCTCACCTGACCAAAGGACACATTTCTATCATGCACAAATAAGTAATCCTTTATACAAGACAATAAAAAAAGACCATGGAAAAGGGATTTTGTTTGGACTTTATGTGTTTAACAGAAACTTGGCATCAGTCAAGGATTTACTCAACATTAAAGTCTGCCCCCCCCCCGGTTACAGCTATCTGGAGGAAGCCTGGACTACAGGTCCTGGTGTTGGCCTGTCTGTAATATATCAACAGTAAATAGAACTGTGTTTTTGTTTGAATGTCTTTCATTTAAATCTAAACATTCTGTATGACAGTACTCTTTTACCAGCCACCTAAACTAAACTCAGTGTTCATCTCAGAGATTAGTTACCTTCACTTTGCTCTACCACTGATAATTTTTTAATACTTGGACATTTTAATATTCATATAGATACTCCTTCCTGCAAATTTGCAGCTGAGTTTTTTTTTCCAACAACATATTAATGTCCCTGCACACTCTAGGGGACACACATTGGATTTGGATGTTACATTTTAGTTGCCACTTCCTTGTTCCATAACCAAAGAGAAGTGTAGGATTACAAATTTATAATTGGCTAAACATTTTACCAAATAACAGTATAAATTGAAAGTCATGTATTTCTTATTTACATTCGAAGAACAGTGAGCTTTGACCTGAGACAGTAGCCTTTTGATTAGTTCCTGAACATCTGATTAGTTTCCCAAGATAAGAGTGAATGCTAATCTCAAGCTTCAAGGTTTCTATAAGAACACTTGTATGCTAACTAAGATCAAATCCTGTCCAGAGCAAAGTTCCTGTTCAAAAAAACAAGATGTAATCACATGCTTTGTTTCAACTGTCTCCACCTCTATGTACTCCTCCCACTTCAAACCGATATATATTCTGCAGTGCTGAGAGACAATTCAGATTACTTTAAGGAGTACAGTCCTCAGAATAAAGAGAATTTTGCTTCCAAATCCAAAGTCTGTCTCCTGGTCTCTTGGGAAAAGTTTTACAACATTAGTCTTCATTTATTAAGTTGTCGTTGTAGCAATATCGTCGTAATATTTCCATTTAGTGCAAGCTGTTTGCTGTGAATATATTTTGAAGAATAATGATGCTATGATTAAATGGTAAGCTTGTGTTAGAAGCAGCAGAATGTGTGCACACACGTGTGTTTATGTATGTATTGTTTTTGAGAAACCGAACCAGCTCTGAATAGCTGACTCTCAGCTCCTTCATCTGATCTGAACTCTGGATGGATTTTGTGGGGTGGTTTTGGACGTACCACAGTGTAGAGTCCTCCGGTCTGCTCAATGGTGACCGTCTCTGACAGCAGCTCGATGGCTTTCTTCCTTCCTATCACTCTCACCACTCGCTCTATCAGATCCTTCTTCGGCTCCATGAGTCTTCAACAGAGAGCAAGAAATGCACCTTTATTACAGTGTGCAGTAACTCCAAGATCATCTCACAGTTACTGTAGATATTGATATAGATATATATATTATTTGCACATATAGATGTTATAAGATTGGGATCTACTGATTTTTTATGTTTTGTTAGACGTCTCTTATACTTGACCAAAACTGATTTAATCATTTTTTAAATTTAAGCATTTACTTAAAAATATTTTTGTAATTAATGCAGCTTTGATAGGAGTCTTCAAATCTTACATACAGCATTTGACTTTAGGGTTAGGTTTTAATCCATTTCAATCGACTACTTTACACACTGGCATTTGCTCACTTTTTTTTTAAAGGCACTAAAAAAGTATATACACTCTGCAAGCAGTTAATAAACTTAAACCCAGTTTCTCCTGACCTGTGAGCGATCTCGTCCACCACTCTCTCTTCAGGGTCGTCCTCTGTGAGCTGGTAGCGGCCCTTCAGGTCCATCTCTGCCCGAGGGCCCAGCCTCTCCCTGGACGGCCGCTTTCTCTTCAGCTCTGGACAGCTCTTCTCCTGCATGTATCCCTCCAGCTCCCCATCCAGCATGCTCCTCAAGCCCTCTTCCTCCTTCTCACGCTCCTTCTCCATCATCTTTCGGGCCAGGACGTAGTTATAGGTCTCGCTCTGGCGGCTGCTCATGCTGACGCTCCCCTCCATTCCCATGATGCCCAGCTCGGCAGCCACAGACTCCTGGCTCTGCTCCTGCACCACGGAGCCCCAGATGTTGTTGACCCGGCGTCCGGAGGGAGCGCTGGAGGTGCAGAGCCGCTTGTGTCTCCACGGCACGGCCTCGTCTTCAGACGTGGAGTCACTGTCGCTGGAGTCGGTGTTCTTCAGGCTGCGGTACCCTGAGACGGACCCAGAGCTCAGAGACGGACCTCTGCTCTGATAACAGGACACCTACCGCAGTCAACAACAAAAACACATGTTGGTTTTCTCCATGAATGCACAGCAGAGGCCAGAATGATCAGGTATTTTAAGTTCAGTTATTTCAGTCTCCTGCTGTAGTGTGTCAGCAGGAAATATCAGTTCCAAAAGAACTGTGTCTCCAAGACGCTTCAAGAAAGACACCTGCAAAGCTACAGAGCTGTTAAACATTAGTTGTGAGCAGTTTTTGTCCCGGTGCTCTTGAGCAGAGTCTCTCAGGAGCTTTGCAAGTATCTTTCCTGAAGCGTCTTGAAAACACAGTTCTTCTGGATTGAGTCCGTCTCAGTTTACAGAGACAAACATTTTCTTTTAAAGACCAGGAACGTGTTAATAAAGCGAACAGGGATCAGCAGCACTCTGTTATCATTAGAAGCAGCACGCATGCTAGCAGCAACAAGTATGCTTTAATAAGCCTGACACATCTACTGTAGAGCCGCTGATGGGGCTAATCAAACACACACACACACACACACACACACTTCACCTGAACTCGCTCCTCCTGATCAGACTCCAACTCTCCATCCTCCAGCTCCGCCATTCTATCGCCATCACCCGCCATTTCTCACAGACGGAAGTGACGCGCACATATTTACTGCAGCGTCATCGCCGACGGCCGTTCTCATTGGACGCGTTCTCTTCTTCTTTGCATACTAGACTGCGCGCTCCCGCCACCTGAAGGAGATGATGCTGGTCTCTATATAATATACTGTACTTTTCAAATAACTGTGTCTTATTCTTAATCTGCTCATAATAACTATTTCTTTTTATGTTCTCTCTCCTATTCTTCACAGAAACGATATTCATTTTAAACGATACCTCAATGCTTCTTCTGTTTAATCTCTCTATTCCTTCTCATATTGCCAATTTAATATGTATTTCCTTCTTTCCTTCATGGTGTTTGGTGTTTGGTTGGCATAGATGAACAGGTTGCTTTGCTGCCATCTGCTGTCTAGTTTTAATTAACCACTTCTTAATGAAATTCATCCTTACAGCCTCTGCCATCCTTTTGAAATTAATCACATATTTCGTCCTTGGTCGTTATTGCCACATTCTACCCAATATATACTTTTTTAATATTTATATATTTTTATATAATAATTATGCTCTACTAGCCGTTTCTCAGCTGAATCTCTAACCCTCTCTTGTGTGAATGTGCTACATAACTTTAACTTTAACATCCATCACTTCCTCCTGTAGGAGGTCTTCCTGACATATGAAGGGTTTATTTAGGTTTAATGTCCAGTCCTCAGTCTTCTCAATATAATTTACATTATTGTATTTTCCTACACTAGACATATATTTAGACTGCTTTGTTACATATAACTCATGTTACTATAGTTGTGTCTCCATATCTCTCATTACCTCTAACGTTAGTTCTTTACATGGATTATACTGGATTAATTTATAAAACCTTCGTTTTAACACCTTTACTACCATATTTTTACAGAGATATCCTTCTACTTACAATCTCTGAGTGAAGGTGTTTAAAAACACGATTTGTTTTTAGATTCCAGATGTATCTCATCCAAATATGGTCCTATCCTAAAAAACATAAACTAACGGAAGGCCTATTCGTTCAGCTTTCAGATACCTCATATATATATAAATCTCAATTTCACGAAATTGACCCTTACAACTGTTTTAGGTCCAGGGTCACAGAAGGGGGTGAGTCGCTGGCTGACCAATCAGAAGCGCTGTACGCACGTGACCGCGACAGCATGCGCGTGGCGCTCGTCCGCGTGCGTCAGATCAGGATGCAGCGCGTGCTGACGCAGCGAGCGGCGCGGCTCTTTGCTCTGAGCACTAAAGTGTCGTTGAGGGTCGGAGCTGGAGCTGTGAACATGTCGACGCTGCTCGTTAACCGGCCGCAGTACAGCTGGCTGAAGGAGCTGGGCCTCGGCGAGGACAACGACGGCGTGTATAACGGCTCCTGGGGCGGCCAGGGACAGGTAAGAGGATCACAGACGCGACGCGATGCGACGCGCGCTAAACATAGCAAAACCGCAGCGATCTCATCCTTTCACGATCAAATACTTCTTTAGTTCACTTCTGTTAGTTTATAGGCCTGTGGTTCGTAAAGTTCAGAGCACCAGTCAAAGCTGCTGGTTAAAGTTTGTTAACCTGTTTCTTCCTCACCAAGACTTCTGAGATCAGAAAAGAGTCAGTCTGTTGTTTCTAACTGAAATTAAACATCAGCTTATCTAGTAAAACATTTACAGTCTGTGAAAAAAGCTGATATTATCAGGGTAGTAACAAGTGCTAACACTTTATTTTAAGGTGTCCTTGTAAGACATTATTTACCAGTACAATGACAATATATTTAGCTTATTTACATGCTAGTAACTCTAACCATCTAGCAAGCAAGCACATGCACTTAATATTATTATTTAAAATAAAGTGTAACCTAAAACGTTTATACACTTCTTCATCACTTGTGTTCTCGTGTTGTTTAGTAACTGAATAGTTTATTGCACAACGAGTTAAAAGTGACTCAGTGACTAATTCTTAAAGACACCGGCTGCATCCGAAAACTGAGAAAAGGTGCCTTCAGAGATATGAAGGGATCAAGACACGTCTGAATCCACTGCGTGTCTCATGAGATGCCTTCATCTGATTGATTTTAGAAGGCAGCAGAGATCCCTTTGATATCCCACAATCCTGTGCGTTCTATTTTTCTGATGATTGAGCCAAAAAATAAAGATAACCTCTGAAAAAAGATGTGTTTGGTGGTAAATGTATATTTCTGACTAACTTTTTGCACTTTTGATGTTTCTCGTGAGAAATTAGTATTGTAGTAATATAACATTCATTTGCTCATTTAGCAAGACTACTTGCATTTTAGTTTCATACGTAGAAGTAGCATCACATTTCAGCATATATTCAAACTAATCTTGGAAGATTACTCATGCAGTAATTTGGGAATTCCTCTGAGCTTCAGTCTGTGGTGAATGCATCTAAATGGCACTTCACATGCAACTTCTTCATTTATTGACAAAAAGTAAGAATTGGACACGAGAGGTGATGCATTTAGTAAGTTTAGGAATAAATGTATTTACAAACGCAAAAATCGGCATCCCCTGCTTTTAATGATTCATGAAGTAGGATAATAAAGCATTGGCAGAATGCTTTTTGTTTGCAGAGTTGTCTTTCGTATGTTTGACGCTGTTTAATGCGTTCTCTGTTTCGTACAGGTGGTCACTTCATACTGTCCAGCCAACAATGAGCCCATTGCCCGAGTGCGCCAGGTAAGCCAAACCGTTCATAAACACATTACCTGGTTCATTAATAGACGTGACTCCGTCCCTGAATACATGTTGTCTTTAAACAGGCAACCATGGCAGAATATGAGGAAACGGTACAGAAAGCACAAGACGCGTGGAAAGTCTGGGCAGATGTAAGCTTTCATATCACTGAGTAAACTACAGCTGACACAGATTTCATCACTGGACTTTCTCAAACCACTCACCTTCTGATTATCTGGTCGGGGAGAAAGAGTTTGTAGCATGTAAATGTGGCCAACCAAAGATGCTGCTTAAGATATCCAGAATCCTTTCACCAAATGACGTTCTTTTACTGTCTTATTTAACACCACTGATTCAGATAAAGATGGAGGAGAGAGACTAATACATCCTCTTTCAGTGCTTGGACCCTAATCAAATAATCTTGAGGAAAACAATAACCCCTTTCTTCACACGTCATCCAGGTTCCTGCTCCGAAGAGAGGTGAAATCGTCCGTCAGATCGGGGACGCTCTGAGAGGGAAGATCAAAGCTCTGGGCAGCTTGGTGAGTTCTCTGTGCGAGGGCTGCTGATGGTCAGGCGTGAGCGGCGTGACAGCGCTCTTCTGTGTCTGCAGGTGTCTCTGGAGATGGGAAAGATCTACGTGGAGGGTGTTGGTGAGGTGCAGGAGTACGTGGACGTCTGCGACTACGCTGTAGGACTGTCCCGTATGATCGGCGGACCTATTTTGCCCTCGGAGAGTGAGTGCTGTGCTCTTCTGATGTGGGTGCGGTCGAGTGCAGGCTGAGTGTGGTGTCTGTGTGCTCGTAGGGCCGGGGCATGCGCTCATCGAGCAGTGGAATCCTGTGGGTTTGGTAGGAATCATCACCGCCTTTAACTTCCCCGTGGCTGTGTACGGCTGGAACAACGCCATTGCTCTGATCTGCGGAAACGTCTGTCTTTGGTTAGACCTCCGTCATCTGACGTATAGTTACAGCAGTCTGTGTGCAGTCAATAACTGGTGTCTGTGTTTGACAGGAAAGGAGCGCCGACAACACCCCTCACGAGCGTCGCCGTCACCAGGTGCGCTTTCTGTCGTCTCGCATGCAGCCGTGCATATATCAGTAGGAAGAGCATGTTATCACATTCTGGTTCAAGATATCAGGTCAAAAAATACATTAAAAAAAACGTTTGGATGAATGCCATAAGACCAATAACTGAAAATTATGGGTGCACGTGAACAAAAAAACTAAAATGCTTTTTAATAGCTATTGTTGTTATTATTTTAAACATGCAATCATTTTGTAAAATGTTGTTTAATTTAACTCAATAATTGTAATGACACTAAACTTAAAAAAATACAAGCCAATAAAGTAGCCACTCTTTTATTGAAAGTTAAACAGAAAATCTATTAATATTGTGTCTGTCTCTTTAAATATCTCTGCTCACCATCTCTAACGCTGTTATTCTGAAACGTAGAGGTGGGTGATATGGGAAAAATATGTCACAACCTTTTTTTTTTTTTTTTTTTTTTTTTTTTTTTTTTTTTTAGAAATATCATGATTTTATCACAATTCTTTGTCGTGTTGGTGTGGCAAGTTGTCCGAGCATTACAGCCAAACTAACTTCCCTGATATAAAGACAAAATATCTTGAATATGATCAAATATAAGTCTTGGTTACACAATGTAAAAAAAGAATGGAAAAAGTGGGCGGAGATAAAAAATCTTTGTCATTATTCTATCTTTGTGTTGATAAAATAAATAACAAGTGTCCAGAATAAATATCCCTCAGCTCCACTGAAGCTCTGCCGTCAGAATGAAGTATCATTATCTCCCAGACGCCAGGCGTTTAAGAGCGCAGACTTCGGGCTGATAATGTTTTAATTGATCGACGCTGTTTTTGATGTTCGCACAGGATTGTAGCGGAGGTGCTGGAGCGCAATCATCTTCCTGGAGCCATCTGTTCCATGACGTGCGGTGGCGCTGACATTGGGTAGGAAATAAAGCACTCTTCTCAGCTTAACACTTCACAAGAGAGCAGCGTTCACTCGTGTGTGTGTGTGTGTGTGTGTGTGCAGCACGGCCATGGCTAAAGACGAGCGCGTGGGTCTCCTGTCCTTCACAGGAAGCACTCAGGTGGGCAAACAGGTGGCCATGATGGTACAAGAACGGTTCGGTGAGTTTTAGCATTCATATTGACATGTAGTCTTTTAGCTGACGTTGTGTACAAAAGCAAACAAACCAACCAAGACTAGTCCCAGTTAGTCTAACGGTACACGTTTGCTTTTTGTTTTGTTTTTTCTTTTTCTTTTTTAAATAATAATAATAATAAAAGCTCTGAGAATATAATGGTACATTTAGGGCTGGGTGAAAAATAAAAATGAGTATTAATTGTTAAATGATAAAGTTGATCTGCTGTGGACGCTGCACTGATGCTAACACAGCATTTCCTACGTGCTGCCGCTTCTGTTGCATGTAATAAATGTAAATATGATTTTATACAGGTCGTCAGCTGCTGGAGCTGGGAGGAAATAATGCCATCATAGGTTTGTTGCATTTATTGATGTAAATGGTCTTCTGTTTGAATTTAATTGAGTCTAGTTTTGAGCTGCAACGACATGGAAGGAGAATAATCCACAGGTCTTTAACACAGAGACACTTCCTCATGTTTTCTGCAGTGTTTGAGGACGCTGATCTTAACCTGGTCGTGCCGTCTGCTGTCTTTGCCTCCGTGGGAACGGCTGGTCAGCGCTGCACCACTACCAGACGCCTGGTCAGTACAGCGTGCTGAAGAGAGGACGCTAAACAGACCGCTTTCAGTCTGATTGGTGTTTTTCTGTTTCTCTGCTGGATTAGATGCTGCATGAAAGTGTTCATGATGATGTTGTGGAGAGGATCGCTAAAGCTTACAAGCAGATCCGCATCGGTGACCCCTGGGACCGTAAGTTCAGAGGAGAATCAAACACACACACATATATACAGGAGAGGTGTGGTTTGTAAATGCATGTCTCTGTGTGTGTACCTTAAAATGGAGCTTTAGATTTTTTTAGTTTTTTTTATTTAGGTAATAACAGATCAGTCGTTGTCTAATTGAGATCCCTATAAAGACATGAAACAGTACCACATGCTGAAGTGAATGAAATGAAACCCATTCACACAGAACACGTATGAAGAGCATGCAAAGTAAAAACAGCTTGAATATTTTAGAAAACACATCACAAACTTCTGGAGGTTTATTCCATTTTAATGTCTTTTTTATGTCTCGTATGTTTTTAAACCCAATCTGTGTGACTGCTTTGGTTGTTTGTATTAAGCTGGACATAAATACATGCTGTATTATTGCATTATATGAAATTAGACTTGATTTATATGTTAATTTAGACATTGTGCACATTTCATAGACAAACAACAAAGTTTGGTGTCTAATTTACTTTTGTGGCCAGAAGCCGTGTATTAAGTGGGATAATGTACAGCCAGCAGGTTTCACAGAACAAAAACGGGATATAATGTGGTATAATTGTGTAATTATTATAGGCTTGCTCTTAAGTGGTGGCAATGTAAATGATAAATAAAATTATGTAATCTCTTTTTTTTCTTGTGAAATACAGTTTGATTGAAAAAAGCTCGTCCCTAGGATGCACATTTGATAAATGATATGCAACGTGTTGCGTGTCTGTTGCACTAATTCTTCTGTTTTTTCTAACAGCAAGCACTCTTTACGGGCCTCTGCACACCAGACCGGCTGTAGAGCAGTACCTGGCGGCTGTAGAGCAAGCAAAGCAGCAGGGCGGCACTCTTGTGTGTGGAGGAAAGGTGTGTTGTTGTTATTACACCAGAAACAGGGCATCTTTGATGTTCCTCTAAATCATTAAACGGTTAGTTCACCTAAAAATGAAAATTAGACCATGATTTACTCTCCCTCAAGCCATTCTAGGTGTATGACTTTCTTCTTTCAGATGAATCCAGTTTATAGAGGTATATTAAAAATATATAATGGCAGTGCAATAAAGCGCCTCTTTCAGCCTCACACGACTCAGGGGGTGAAGAAAGGTCTCCTGAATCGAGGAAAATAAAAAATGTTAGAATTAAGAAAATTAAGCACAGCTGGAAAAATCTACACTAGAGGTATTTTGCAATGCACGGAGGGGGAAAGATCCTTCTCCTGCTGAAAAGCCTTGACATTTGAACTTTTTCCGTTTAGAAGAAATCAAAGGCAACCCAAATGATTTATTCATCACAGCGGCTAAATTAATGAAAAATAAAGGGGGAGGGGCAGAGAACCCCAGATTTCCTCGTAAACGTCTCAAGTTGACTCTGAAGGTGAAAGAAAGTCTTACCGGTTTGGATCAACACGAGGGTGAATAATTAATGACCGAATTTTCTTTTTGGGGTGAAGTGTCCCTTTAGGATTTGACAGCAGTTACTGCAGGTGTTTTGTCTGCTCGCTCTGAGAATGAAGATGTCATTATATCTGAAAATTACTGAAGCACTGAATTCTGATTCAGATTATGGATCGCCCGGGGAACTACGTGGAACCCACCATCATCACTGGACTGCCACACGACGCTCCTATAGTTCACACAGAGACCTTCGTGCCCATCCTTTACGTGCTTAAATTCAAGGTGGGCTTCTGTACTGCGTTCCGGTTTCGCATAATTTGTCATATAATTAGGATTTTGCCGATAATAATCCCACTGTTTCAGACGGAGGATGAAGCGTTTGCCTGGAATAATGAAGTGAAGCAGGGGCTCTCCAGCAGCATCTTCACTAAAGACATGGGTCGAGTGTTTCGCTGGTTAGGGTGCGTGTTCAGGAGCGTGTACGTGTGCTGCAGTGGTGTTGAGATGAACGGAGCATAACAGCTGTCTGTCTTTAGTCCCAAAGGCTCTGACTGCGGCATCGTGAACGTCAACATTCCCACCAGCGGTGCCGAGATCGGAGGAGCGTTCGGTGCGTATCTACACATCATTCATCACACACTAACACAAACCCCTGATGGGTCTGAGCTCAGAGGAAAACACTGCCGAAATAGAGACCAAAATAATTCCTCGAGTACAAAAGGGCTCCTGCCCTCTGCAAGATGTTCCTGAGGAATACTGGGCCTTTTTTAATTCTTAATGTATGGACCGTTAGGTTCCCAGCTTCAGTCAGAGACTCTGACGTCTTGGGCCGTAGGATACCCATTTTTGAGTTTTTGTTTGTTTTTCCATCTGAACTTTATTAAATCTATTCATATTGCAATATATATTGCAGAAAAACAAAATATTACCAGACCAGTTGAATAGGTCTATTGTAGGAAAAATGGCTGGGGTGATTTGTAGGTAAGTTAGCATAAGTAATAAATAAATTATAAGCACTGATTAAAACAATCGAACAAAGATTCAACCGACCGCTGTCATGCTTCACTCGGCTCAGAGAGAGGTTCGTAGCTCCAGGATCATCTCTATAAAGCTCCATCTATCAGCCTGAGCTGATCTGTGTGTGTGTGTGTGTGTGCGCGTGCAGGAGGAGAGAAACACACAGGAGGTGGCCGTGAGTCCGGCAGTGATTCGTGGAAGCAGTACATGAGAAGATCCACATGGTGAGTGTTAAACTACATCAGATGCTCAGGAAAGGATCCTACATGCTTGAAATAAAAGAGTTTATCATCCACCTTTTTCCTACGCCCCATGATGCTTTGTGCAAATTATGGGAGTAATTTCCGTTTACACTTTAAACAATCAGCAAAAGGTTTGCTTTATGAACATCATAATAAGCCTGTTCAGTGAGGTGACATCATTCTGCTCGCCCATCAATCATTAAAAGCATTAATAAATGACTTCCCACAGCATGAATAACTCCTGAAGATCCTCCTTCTGTCCATGGCTATTACAGACCTGTTCAATTATAGCAATATCTGTCTATATTTTGTAACAATTACATTTGGAGGTGGAGATAAAACGAATACAATAACTGTCCTGTTGACTCCTAAACCATCACTGCGATGCCCTTTCCTTCCAGCACCATCAACTACAGCAAAGATCTGCCGCTGGCCCAGGGCATCAAGTTCGAGTGAACCGCAGCGATGGACGAAACACGCTTTTCATGTTGATCTGTTTGTTTCGCACGTACAGTAGTCCCAGCTCATCATTTAATGCATTGTTTGATAGCACTTACCCATAGCTTCAAGTCTTGATACTGTTTCTTACCAATAAACCATGAATGACTATCAGTTTCTGTCCCATATCTGAACATATTCATAAATCATTCCACGAGTTCACACATATAATATATAAAGGTTATGTGTCTGAGAGAAGCTCGGGATCCTGGAAGTGAGGACCAGTGAAGAAATCAGGGATAAAATAAAATGAAAGCAAATATATTCAAGTGTTTGGTGAATTTAGTAATGTTTTTCTCTAATAATAGGCAGTTCAGAAGATTGATTACTTGCAGTTGATGACAGACAAATCATAAAAGCTGTGATAATGAACCCTAAAATATGTGTGACATCATCAACAATCTCCAGAGAGCCTTGATGCCTCGATGATCTACTGTCAACTACAGAAGATGCAGACCTCTGACCAGCACCACGATTAGAAGCAAGAGAAGAGTTAAAATAAAGTGAGCCAGACAGAAGAGACAAAGATGAACCTTTAAGAGATGGGAACTCAGAAGTGTCGTCTGTAAAGCTCGGTGGAGGTGGTGTCGTGGCATGGATCGGGCCCTCAACTTTAATTTATGATGACTAGCAGAATGAATTTGAGAGGGTACAAAACCATCTTGGCTACCAGTATTCAAGACAATGACACCAGACTCATCAGGACAATGACCCGAAATATTTATCAGGGCAAAGAACTGGAAGATCCGATTGAAGATGAATTTCACCAGCTGAAGAGCAGAAACAAGATGTCTGTGATCTTAATAAGAGCTTTTACATCTGCCTTCAGTTCAATCGTCTAAAGGACTCAAACTCACATTAAATAGTAGAATGGACTCTTAAAGTGCTTTTTATTTGATAAAACATGCATGTTTAAACAGATAATAAAATATATTCATATTTGCTGATGTCTTGACTACTGATGACACGGCCAACAAAACAGTTTTATCATTACTGTCCCAATACTTACGAAGCGCTGTTTATATATATATATATAGTTCAGACCAGTACAAAGTACTATGGCAGTGGTTGAAGTCAAGAAAAAAAAGCTTTAAATGGATTTTCAACTTTTTATTCCATCCAGTCACATTATATGCATCTATAGAACATCCAATTTACATTTTAAGAAATCACTTCAACTCGTCTTAAAAAATGTGAAGACAAAAACATCCTACATCGGTGATAATGTTTATAGGACT
This sequence comes from Enteromius radiatus, assembly GCA_032357445.1. NCBI lineage: Eukaryota > Metazoa > Chordata > Actinopteri > Cypriniformes > Cyprinidae > Enteromius > Enteromius radiatus. The sequence goes on from JAUCMS010000002.1 coordinate 267,186, forward strand.
GAACCTTAGTTTCAGAATATCTAATATCGCTAAAATTTTGCTGTGTTTTGAAAAGCAAATGTACTTTTATCTACCTTTTTACCAATCTGTGAATGTTTGTCCATAAGCAGGTAACATTTCAAGCTTGTGTTTTTATAGCGGTGCTTTTTGGCACACAAACATGAAGAAAAAGGACCTTCTTTCTTTGCTACCATTTCTGGATGTAATATTTACATGTTCACGAACGCTTATTCTTCAATATAGGTTTTCTAGAGTGTTACCAACAGCACTTTAAGCATCACATTACATTATCTAGACCTACACACGAGTATTAGAGTAAACGGGGCCAAGATGAAGCATTCAGACACAAGACAAAATTAAAAAAAAACAACCTTTAACGACAGGCGCAATTAGACGTGAAGATGGATGAGAACAATTATTAGTGTATTACACTATTAGTGTATTAAATTCAGTATGTACATTAACCAGAATAATCAAAGAACATGATATTTATGAATTTGACACATTCTTTAAAAGTTTAAGACATGGCAATATGTTACAATGTTGTATCTGAAAGAAAAAAATAAAATAAATCTATATACAGCAAGACATCTATCGTCGCAATGCATTTAAGATACAAAAATTCAAAAGAAATAAAAATAATTTTTAAAAGCGTGCTCATATGAAGCAGGGCTTTCTTAACGAGCAAATACACTTTGGAAGACTAGGATATGTTAATGCTATTTTACGAATGAAGAAAATAGTCTAAGCTCACAAACTGACGGAGTGGGTTCATGTGTGATATTAATATAAGTTAGGTTGATTTTTAACAAACATCAATATTAAATGGAAGAAATTAAAAGGCTTTGTGACTTGCAAGGCAAGTGGAATATACGCAGAACTGCAGTCAGACCCAGACGGGAGTGAATGATGACGGCTCGTGTTTCACCAGCTCTGGGTCTGAGACTGAGTTCAGTCACGGGTCGGAGTCTGGGGAGGAGTGAGCAGTTCTTCAGGAGACGAGAAAAGCAGACAAAGCTAGCGGTATGTGTCACGATGCAAAGCCAGAGGAATTACAACAAATTAAAAACGCACATTGCATAGTATATGAACTCATTTTAGTGTTTTCTGATAGCATGCGTAATGTTTCGTGTCATTAGAGAGGAGTTCACTAACATCGATTACACTGGAGATCCCATCTAGGTCAATCACATTCATACCCAGTAGTGCTAATTACTACAGTACTGCTGCTAATGTAAACAAACACAGGAACAGGAAGTGAAAATGTGAGGTGTAGTGATGGAGTATGAGGTCACTGAACACACAAACACACACAGAACAGGGAGGAAGAGGGTTTCCAGCTCAGGGGGTCTGAGATCCAGATCTCTTGAAGCTACCCAGCAGACTCTGAACGCCCTTCTTCACACTGGAGCCGACCCTGCGGGCGACCGAGTCAGCGGGCGGCCCGGGGAGACAGGAGCTGCTGCTGCTGGGAGGCCGAGCGTCCAGACACTTCTGATACCTCAGCTGTGAGCGACAGCATTCAAACATTACAGCGACGCATTCCAGCTTCAAAACTGCACCCACAAACACTCACAGACTGCTGATCAAGGGCCTCGGTTATCAGATGTTTTAAAAACTGTGTGTGATGTGGGAGAAGTGCGTCTTGGTCAGGCTCGGAGCAGACGTACGCACTTTTAATTGTGTGATTACGGCAGGTTTCTGGGAATGTGAGCGGTTCTAAATGAAGGGATTTGGACGATGGCTGCTGATCTTTTATATTGTACCGTCATTAATCAGGAGTCGTTTACAAGCAGAGAGCTGCGCAAGATCAAGATCATTTAGGATTCATGGATTAGACATCTGACAGACGTGCATGTGTTTTCTGCGTCTACATCTACTCGTGTTTGAGATGATCCGAACATCAAAGTTTGGTCCGAATGTGTGGAATAGTCTCAGTTCATCCTTGAGATTAATCTCCAGAGAGTCTGAATTTAATGACCTTTTCTCTGAGGCTTACAGTTAAATTTTCTGATCTGTGTTCCTGATGTAAACTTATTTATATTATTGTATTTATTTATATTTAAATATTTTAAATGTTTTTCTTCTTTGAAAAGCTAGATAAAACGCTGAAAAGCACATTTTGGCTATTTAATTTATTCAATGGTGAAACACAAAAAATGCGAAAAGTCATGTTCGGTATTCAGTGTTTAATTTTGTTCAGCTTCAGCCAAGAATGAGCGTTTTGGTGCACCGCTAATTGCCCTGTGGTGTTTTTATTAGCTTTGTTCTGCTCAGATGTCTAGCACACATGTTTGTACCGCACAATGGCCAGCTACGGTTGTTTTGATTTGTGCCGTGTGATCGAACCGGTCCGTACTCACCATACAGGCGGCCTGGACGGCCTCGCTCAGACTCGCTGCGTTTGGATCACACCAGAACATGTGGCAGATGAAGTCTCCAGATCCCTCTGCCATTATGAACGCAAATGTGTGCACATCTTTCCCAACTCCCATAAACGCCAGGAAACGCACACGACATTCAGAAAGAACTTCCTCTGTCTGTGGCGACGAGACAAGAAATACAGGCGCGGTTACCTAATCAACTTTACACCATACAGCACTACACATAACACTCGAGCACAGCAACAAACAGGAGCCTGACCTCAGAGGTCAGAATAGTGAGTGTAGCAGACGCCACGTTCACCGTCACCGGTGTCCAATCCTGCTTGTCTTTGCTGTTCAGAGCAGTCTCCAGCGCTACGTTAATCACATCCATGCCTTCAAAAGACAAACGACTCAACTTCAAATTCAGCCAGACCACTTTCATTTAAGCATGAAAATATTTTAACATATGACTTAGCTACACAAAATGCAGTTCAAATGTATAACAGCAGTAACGAGGACTTCCTACCAACGGGCTTCACCACCGGCACACGACCGAAGTAGCGCACCTGGAAGCGCTGGACCAGCTCATTCTTGGGAGCTGGGAACTCTGAAGGAAGAAAGAGTCAGTGATATCATCCATTACTGCAGAAAGAAACACCGTCATACTGTACTAATACACTGTAGATCCATGTCATAGGTTACCCTGGAAAGGGACGTCCCTCAGTCTCGAGGGGTCAGTGTTCAGTCTGCTGGATGACTTCCTCTGGGCCATGATCTAGAGAGATACAGACAAAACTATATAAAACAAAACACATGGACATAATTGCATCTGCAGTTCTCCAAACGGAGCTAAATGAGTAAAAACTGAAGGGATGCACCAATAATACAAAATAAAAACCTAAAGTTTTCTTCTGTTGATGTTGGTATCCAAGCAACAGTAGCCAATCACTAACACAGAATAGAAGGAAATGCAATGTCTATGATCAATCTGCAAAAGGTTTAAAATATTAAAAAAAGAGAAGAGTTTGGATTGAATGGAGGGCGAGTAAACGCTAGCAGAACTCTTGCTCGACACATGGCCGTTTCAATAGAGAGAATATTTTGGACACAGTGTTTTTCATATTTAATCATGAATGAGAGTATTTTTAGCCAGCAGTTATGACGCCCTCACCTTTGAGCAGATGTCATGCAGGCTTGTGGCGATGTTCTTTGCAGGAGTGTCACACCGAAACACATGACACTTGAGCACATGAGTCAGCTTGTCCCGGGCCACGTACGCAAAGTCCCTGCAGTCAGAGACAGAAGCATATCGTCAGATCACCTCAACTCATCAACAGCCAGAAACACGCGTGCGCAGGAACAGGAACAAACATCTTGAACGCTTGGTTCCCCGAGTAAGAAACGATACGCCACATCACGGCTGGTGCTGTGTGAAGACTGAGCCCATGAAGAGTCACATGATGTTACTCTGCTTCTCTGAAGCATTTGCATTTGTTTCATCAGTGAAGCACGGTTCTGTGATCAGTAGTAAATACTGCTCCATCGGAAGGTCAGAGGGCGCTCATGTGCTCACAGAATAAATATACTGCAGGTCCTTCCAGCAAATCTCTATCACAGCACCTGAATAAACAATGGGTTTGTTTGTTTTTTAAATGGATTTATGAACTTTTTATGATCCTGGAAGACCAACAGTGGCCCACCGAGTGAACGTGCTCGTAAGAACATGCTGACACAATTTTGGGGATTTATAAGTAAATTTGACATAAGCATATTTTTCACTGGAAATATATTATGTAACAATAGTAAAGTACTTCTATTTAAATAATTATTAGATTATGTCAACTAGGGTTGTACAGCACAGAAATGACAATATGGCTTAGTGTGACTAACAATGTGATTTAATTAAATGTGTAGTCTAATGAGCTCTGCAGTGCTGACCGCTTATTTTACAGCTATACCACGGTCTTTAACAAAAATAAGAAATCTGTATTTTACCAGCACCTAGTAAATGACCTGGAAGTGACATTTAATGGACCTCAGATCAGTCACTATATCACACTAACAGCATGTTACACACAGGAGTAGAAAAGATGCAATGGGCTGACAATACACAGTACGCAAATACAATACAATGATGTCATGGATATGCTAATGAATGCAAAATATCATCTAGTGACACTTTAAACCTGTACACAGATCTTTTCCAGACAACAGTAGTTCAGTCACCACAGTGACATAAAATAATAATATTTGAGAGCTGAACTAGACAGGAAGTTATTCAATGAATAGCCGCTGTGTTTAGAGCCTCATCAGCTGTGGTCTGTATGAACAGTTGTTGAATGTAAAAGTGACAAACACTCCCCCAAAATTGTCCTTTTGTGTTAGGACAGGAGAGTCTAATCGACACGTGGGTGTGAAAACATCTCCTTTTTGGGGGCAGTACACTTGGTAATGTAAGAAGTACACAAAAGCTAACAAACAATACACTACCTCTCCCTGGGATCCAGGATGCAGCGGGACAGACAGAACAAAAACACAACATCATAATTCAGCAAAGATAAGCAGCTTCAGACAGAGTGATGCAGTTCCTACAAACCTAATCAAACTCAACTTAAAGCCAATTTATTTCCAGTAACCCTGTGTCAGTCTGGGGTCACACACACAGGCTTCAGTGTCTCTTTAACCTGCTCACAGACGTACCTGCCATCATCTCGTCCGACTCCCCACACACGGATGCTGATGATGGGCTGAGAGTGCAGCAGCGTCCGACCGTGAGGCTCGATCAGGTTCAGAGTCTCGTTCTCCAGCACCAGAAGCATTTCCTTCCCCTGCACAGCGACACAAAGGCAGACTAAGTGCTGTGCTTCTGCCTCTTAACATCACAATCCATCAAAAGGAAAGCAGAAACATGCAGAAGATGCTGGAAAACTAAAGAACATGTAGAACTTGGAGGATTTTTCTGAAGAGCAGCATTAAGACTTACAATGTGGTTGTTCTTGTCTTACATTTTAGAAAATGAAGCAACGCTAATTCTGTTCTTAATTATGCTCAGATTGCTTCATTTTAAAATTTAAATTCTAGTGATTTCCAGACGTACGCACACACCTCGCCCCAGATGCCAGCTGTGTCATCTAGATTGTGTTTCTGGTAGGACAGCTGTCGGATGCAGTTATTAACAGCGACGCTACTCCTGCCGGGAGCCATTTCCTCTTCTGAGATCTCCACCCAGCCCAGAGAACGCACGGCAAAGCACTGCATAACACACACACACACTGAGAAAACGCGCTTCTTTACTAGCGTGTGTGTGGTCAGTCGCCCGTGTGCTTACCTTCGCCCCCTCATTACTGCTGAAATAAGTCTGCTCGTCTTCCTCCTCAGACTGAGAAAAACTGCACACAACAGGGAGAGGACAGAGAGAGGAATAAATGCTCAAACAATAGAGCCTGGCACTAACAAGACCAAGATCATGGCCGCGATTACTGAGCACTGAAGTTGAATGAAACGTAAGTGACTTTAGATAAAAAGTGTGTGCCCGACTCATACATGTACACAGTTCAGCAGCAGAAGTGTGTTTAACTGATCGTATACCTGAGATTGATGGAGGCGTAACGTAGAGTCGCTCCCTCAAACTCCTTTAGACTTTCATCAGAAGCCACGTCCTCCTTCTAAACAGGAAATAAGGATTACAGGGATCTACAAAAGCAGAATGAGATGATCTGTGGCTCCGTTTCGAACCCACCTGCCAGTGCTCTTCCTCCATGAATGTGTTTGGATGAGAAACGCCGCTCCATGTCATCTAAAACACAAATGCGTTCATGTTTAAACACTTCAGCACTCACACGCGAGAGCTATAATGTCATATTGACGACACGTTGCAGTGTTCCTGATGATGTATAGTAGGTGTGGTCACCTGTGGCTCATCAGCAGGTGTGACCGCAGGTGACGTGCTGCCAGGTCTCTCCTCCAGGGGCCCCGGTGGCTCCCATTGTGTGGTACCTGTAGGAATATGCCAGTAGTAGGTGCCTGATGTGTCCTGCACTCGCATCCAACCAGCGGGCAGGTCCGTGTCCGTTTCAAACGCACTGCCATCCCAGTAGGACTCTACAGCCAAACATCAACAGATCATAATCACTGTCATTTTTAGAGTTTAACTCCAACCTTGATCAAACTATCCTGATCCTGGAGACGCTGATTAGCATGCTCAGGTGTTTGATCAGGGTTCGAGCTAAACTTGAACAGGAAAGTGGATCTCACGAGTCAGATTAAAGGATCCCTGTTTCACAGACACATCAGCACAAAATCAAGTTTTCTGTGCATATCAGCTTTATGCTATTTTGTACATTAAAGCATGTCAACATGTTCTGTTTCACCAAATAATGATTGTTAAAACAGCATCATATGACTCCTTCATATGCAACATTGTATTATTCCCAACATTTCTTATTTGCATGTTCAAAAAATTATTTTAAACTGTAATCTTATAACATTATTTATGCATTTGCAGTGGCACCTCAGCTTCATTCAACAGTGTGTGTAAACACATCTAATGTCTCTTCAGATTTCTTCTGAATTATAATTCTAACTGAAGTTGTGTTATATACAGCAACTCTATCAAACAAACTATATGCTGTCAAATGTGGTTCTTAGGAAAACCATGTTTTTTGTGTTCAATGTTGATTTTAGGGAATTCCACAGAAAACAAGACATCTTATGCCATTTCTTGAATTATATCTTAATTTAAAGATCTATTTGCATTGGGGAACAAAAATGCTTACATTTTACTAGTGCTGTCAAACGATTAATCGCATCCCAAATAAAAGTTTTTCTTTACATAATATATGCGTTTATGCTGTGACTGTGTTTATTTATTCTGTTTATATTAAAACACACACGTACAGTATATATTTTGAAATTATTTACATGTAAATGCATTTATATATTTATTTCCTTATATTTGATATTATATCTAAATATATTTAATATGTAAACATAACATATTTTCATTACATATATACATGCATGTGTTTGTATTTATATATACTTTATAAATATGCACAGTATATACAAATATCGCGATTAAATATCGTTTGACAGCTCTACACTTTACAGTGTTATCTAAAGGTACAGTAACTGACAAGATCATTTTTTATTTTATAAAATAAAGAAAACTAACATGATGCGTGCTCTGCCTTCTCGTCTTGAACAGGAGCACTTAACCCAAACTATCTATAGAAAGCTTTAAATGACCACTTAACAATATAATTTAAAAAATGAAAACAAAAATTGTCCTTTTAATAATCTGTAAAAATGACTTCTCTTTAAAGGTGTGTTTATGAAGAGATGGCGAGTCAGGAAATTAATTTTATTTTTGCAAAATAGACTCAATAGTTTATTAGTAAATAATTCAAATATCTTCTTACTATCCCCCCCCCAAATTTCAATAGTTTCAATGCCCATTCCTCAAATATTCTTTAATTCTTTAGTTGACCCAAGTAAAAAACTGCAGAAATCCCGTAAGATGAAGATGGATATGGAGTGTAAACCGGGTCTTGTGATGCGTGACCCACCTGGCTCTCCGTCTGGGGTGCTGCTCGCAGTGCTTCCCTGAGACAGCGACATGCAGCTGGAGTCCTCGTCGCTGGGAACGCCGTTCTTACCGAACAGCAAACAAGCATTTCTGCTGCCAGCGTCACCTCCTCTCTTCTGAAGCTCAGATGAATCAGCGTTCTCGCCTCCGCTGGGATTCAAGTTTTCCTCTTTCTTTCCCTCTACGTCCTCGTCTCTCGTCTGCTCTTGGTTTTCTTGATCCTTCTCCGTCAGAGTGTCAGAAGAGTAAATCAGCAGAGGTTCATCGGCTGCCCAACTGTGCAGGTCGGAGCAGAGCGCTTTCAGGGTCTTGTTCTTCTCTTCATGGCGCCGCTGTGAGTTCTGGTTTGGGTTCCTGTCAGTGGACTCGTTCTTGTTTTCCAGCAGGTTGAGATTCTGGTCCTGCTGCTGCTGCTGCTCTGCTAACTTGCATATTTGATTCTGATCTTCCTTCATCCACTTGGCGTTGTTCTCGGAGCCTGGAAGACTGTGTTCGTTCTCCTGATTTCTGCTCCATTCATCTTCCTGGTGCCGGAGGGATGCATCATCATCATCATCTAGTCCTCCCATAATGCCTTTGAGAAGCTGGAGAGAGTTTGTGCTGTCGTAATTAAGTTGAGTCTTTAGAGAGAAAGGATTTGAGCTACGAGTCTCTGTCAGGCCCAGCTTTCTTTCATGTGATAAGCAGAGGTGGTCAAGGGTCAGTGAAGGTGGGATGTACGTGTTTTCATTGAGCAGGTCTGATGGGCTCTTCACAGACATGGCACAGAGCTGTAACACACATGCACAGAGGTCACACTTAAAAATATGACCTTTCACACACAAACTCACTAGCATGAACACCGATCATACACACGTGTGAGGGAGAGATAGAGCATGTGCTTTCTGTACATAAAATGTTACTTTCTGACAAAAGCATGCACGCGACCTGTCATTTTCATCTTATTGTTACTATATTTATTTGTTTGGCCGGTGTTGTTGTGGGTTGTGTTTGTTTCAGGCTGTAAAATCCTTTGAAGTAATGTGGTCATTAAAATCTTATAACATAGCTTTATTTAGTTTCTTGTCCAGCTCTACATGCAGTGATCTACAAACATACAGGAAGTGATTCTCAAATCAATGAAAAGTTGTGTTTGTGAATTTGTCAATCTCTTTATATTTATTTGTGGATCACAATCTATTTATTTGGAATTACGCAATGCATCCATCTTCATACTCCAAAGCTGTTTGATAGCTTTAGGTAAGAAAAAGATATGAAAGTCATCAATTTTATGTAAAGCTAGATGACAAATAATATCATATCGACATCGATATTTCAAACAAATTTCAGTACATTCAGTGTATATCACAAAAAATTCTGTGTGGCGCAGTTTCATTTATTACACAAACATGTGACACCTGAGGCTCTGAGGATCACTTCACAAGCGTTTCTTTTGAGAAAAACTACTGAAACTAAAAAATTAAAGATCTTCATGATAAATGGTCAAAAATAGTCTGGTTGAACCTGATGAAATATATCATCTGCTACTACTAAAATGTAATTCCTAAAGTAACAATAATATTGCTATTTGAAAAAAAAGCAACCAAGATATGTTTTGTTCTGTAACATCCTGCTTGACAAAATAAAAGTGCCGTTTTCTTTTAAATTAACTGATTCAATGTAAAAAAAAAAAAAAAAAAAAAGACTTCATGACAATAAATAAATGAAAGAAAATTGAAAACATTAAAATTGATCTTACTCTATAGAGTTAAATTGTGAAAGGAACGCATTTAATTCCACGTTAATGGCAAATGCATATCATGGCTGATAGTGTATGAAATGAGAAAATTTAAAATGACCTTTATCTTCTGACTTCTGAACTAATTTATGATACGGGATGATTATTCGATCAAATGGTAATTGAATAACTTACATCAAACAGGCCATGGATGGATGCTAGTTACTTCTATTACTGCTAACGTTACAACTAGCTAATAATACTAAAAGAAGGATTTAGGTTTAACAAATATATTTGATGTATACAGTGGTTTAATACAATATTTCCTGTTACTTTATTGACGGCTGACTAATTAAAAGCATTATTAAAGCATTTTAAATAAATCTGATTCATGATGTGTTTGACCAAATGGTGATTAATAAAACAGGCCTTATTCGTGACTCCTGTGTTGTTGTTATTATTATTATAAAAATGTCACTTACATCATAACACTGGGGTTAACAGATTAAAGCAGGATTTTATAAATAGTAGATGTCAGTCTCTCTCTGTAGATCTGTTTATCTGTCGTTCAACTCAATCATATTCACACATTCATCGCGCCATATATACCATAAACTCCGCGTTACACAACGCACTCATTATCCGAAATAAAACATTTACTCACCATTAACAAAATCCTCTCATCAATGTCGATCCGCGTCGATATTTTGGAAATCTTTAGACACCCTCTACAACATCACCGTTACACAGCTAACGCTGCTACAGGGTTGCCAGGTCCCAGAAATATTTCCAGCCCAATGACAACTCAAAATCCGCCCAAATGGAATGAAAACTAGCCC
>JAUCMS010000002.1:293511-315374 GCA_032357445.1 Enteromius radiatus
AAATGCTCACAGATAATGCATTTTTGTAAGACATGTTTCTAAAAATCCTTCAATGTCCTAAATTAGCAAAGGTCTAGTCCTGGATTAATCTAATTCCTATCCGGGAAACCAGCCCTTAGTGTTTAACCACTTGTAAGAAATCTTGAGGTTACATTTGATTTGTCACTAAACCTAAACAATCAGTGCTGTGGTCCATCTGAGCTCAATTGTGAAATTGAAATGTGGAGGCTTTAATGCAGATTCTTATAACTTCGCCTGGATTACTGTAATTCCCTTATATTGGCCTGTCTGAAACTATAATTATAGCTATAGAATTTTACATTTACTCTTACATTTGAACAGTTGAGCCTGTAGATAGGAAGCATGTGTTCACCCACTCTACCCTATTATATTATAAAAAAAAACAAAAAACAAAAAAAAACCTAACCCTACTCTTTCCTTCCCTTTCTAGCTTGCACTTATTTGAAGATTGCCTGTTGTACGGTATTATGAGAACTTCCTAAGTTGTTTTTGCCTCTTATGACTAATTGCTTGTTGTTTTCCCCACCTGTAAGTCGCTTTGGATAAAAGCGTCTGCTAAATGAATAAATGTAAGTGATATTATATTGTAACTTCACAGTTCAGTCAGTAGGTGGCGGGAAAGTACAGTTCGCGGCTCTGTTTACTGTCCACAGCAGGTTTCGATCTCTGGACAGACGCGTTTAGGACCCTGAGGCGTGTTATTAGCGCTCGATGTGCAGCAGACCATCACGTCTGTGTGAAATCGTTATTACGGGCTGATACGGAACTTCAGTCACTCTCTGAGGAGCAAACAGCATCCGACGCGATGAGAGAACTACATTTCAAGGATAATTTTTGGGTAAGTTTTTCGTTTTTTTGTGGGACATACATTCAATTCTTATTAAAAAATAGAATGGAAAACCTGTTTATTTATATAATACTAAATAATAACCACCGTTCTCTGATTTGATAAGTTTAACAAACTCGCCTGTCACTTATCGAAACAAGGGCTGATTTCCTTTTATAAGGGAAGTGTGTTCAACACATAATGTCTAGCCTTCTCCTCCCTTAATCAACTCAAACAGTTCATTCTTATAAAATGTTATTTCTTATTTCTTTATTTTGTGTGTGTATGTTATCTGACTGCCAGCCTGAGAACTATGAGACCTTATTAGGGAAAGCAGGCAATAAGGTGCAATTTAGTTTTGTTTTCTTAGCTTTTATTTTGGGAGATATTCATGTTGACTGTGGCTTTGGGTATGATGCTATGTCTGCCCCTCAGACTCATAAATTACAGAGACTGAGCTCCCATGGGTAATGAACTGTGTGACTGTTGTGAAGTTACTCGATGAAACTTGGTGTGTGTTTAATTCTTTTATTGTGTTATCAGAACACCGATATCATCAGCACAGCTGGATATGACAGCATCATCCAACACTTGAATGATGGCAAGAGGACGTGCAAAGAAATCGAGGATTTTATGAAGGCCAGGTGAGAAGTCACAGTCATTAACACCTCTACCTCAACTCTTGATGTTCTCACAGTTATGACTGAAGTCTTTAAATAAAAGGGGAAAAAATGACAAGCATTGTTGCAATATTTCCGGTTGTTGATGTGAAAATGATTTACAGCTATAACGTGCCGCTGTGTTAAATACGAGAGTTACAGAAACAAAGACTGGAAGTTATAGTCAACACGAAATTAAAATGGGCCGTTTCACTTTCTTAAAGGGATAATTTACTGAAAAATGTGTTAGTCTTCCGTCATGGCTTACTCATTTTTAAGTTGTTCTTTCACATAAAGAAAGAGATTTTGAAGGATGTTGATAGCCAAACTGGTTGCTGGTCCCTATTGACTTCATTATGAAAGAAAAGAAATGCTGTATAAATCAATAGGGACCTGAAACTGTTTGGTTTCCCAAATTCTTCTGAGTATCATCTTTTGTGTTCAACAGGACAAAGAAACTCATACAGAAATGAAACAACTTTATGCATGATTAGTAATGTCTTTAAAATACTTAGTTACTTTGCCATGACTACAGCCGATATATGATCTAGTTTCTTAAAATCGTATTATTATTATTATTATGGTCTATAAGGAGAAAACACCCAAAACGTGTGTGTAAAAACACAATAAAAATGTAATGGATTTAATGGGTATAATGGGAATTGTATTAGTGTTAATGGATGGTGTCTATTGGTGGGATGTTAAATCCTGGTTTTACAGGAAGAAGTTCAATGGAAACCAGTATAATTTCTGTGATGGTTTCTATTGGGCTTCTATTGTTTGTTTTTGTTATCAGGGAAATACATTTCAGGCATGCAAAGCGACAGACAAGCTGTATATGTCATTATGTACAAAACACTGATCTAAAACGCTTATTTTCAGAGCCGCGATAGAAGAGAAATACGCCAAGGAGCTGCTGGGTTTGTCCAAGAAAGTGTGTGGACACAGTGAAATGAAGTAAGTACCCGTGTATAATTACAGCTAATGTAACCTTTTCTTCAAAGGAGTAAAAGTACTTTATTATTTGTGGGGTAAACCAAACTAAGGACATCAAATTGTGTGGATCAGTTTGAGAGGTGTGCCATTCATATTTTCAGCAATCAGACAATAAAAGGAGGAACCTGAGCCGTGTCAGAGACTTACAGTTCAACAGCTGTGGACTGAGCTAGTAAAGAATAACCCAGAGACCACAAACACACGAGCAAATATATAACTTTAACCAGCATCACCTAATATCGGTGTTATTTATAGAGGTTCGATTCTTTGATTTGTTTAGCCAGAAGGTTGTTCAGTGAATATGAAGTTATTGTGTTGTTCTGTTGGATAGCCATTCACAAAAAGACTGATGCTGATGACTGTTTTAGATTAAGTAGAAACCTAAGCAGTGTCTGGGTTGGTCACAAGCTTGCAGATGGTTTGTGGTTAGTGCCTTTCTTCTCACGATGAGGTGTGGACAAGACAAACACAAGTTTAACCGAGTTCTTTACCAGTGACTGATGTCAGCAATTGTACACTTTTTAAATTTTTTTTGCACAAAATGGACATTGGTTACTCGTCAACATTTCATTTTCTGCTTTTAGCACCCTGAAACGATCGCTGGACGTTTTCAAATTGCGTAAGTACAATACTGTCTGCAAACAGAATGATTGCAGTTTATTGTTCTGTCACCCTTCTTTATGGTTAAAATGTGTGTTTAGAAACAGAAAATGTCAGCTTGTCCCATCTGCATTTGGCCCAAACCATGAGGGAAGAAGCCAAGAAATTAGAAGACTTCAGAGAGAAACAGAAAGAGGCCCGGAAGAAGGTAAAGTAGACAAACTGCGTTATATACTTCATTATTTACTGAACAAGTTTAACAATGCGTTACCATTATCCTCAAACAGAATGATTTTATTAAACTTTTTATACCTGGAGATGATGTCATTGCTCATGAGTGTTCAGCTGCATATCTACCCAATAATCGGAGGCATAAATGTGACTTATTGGCTGATAGCACCACGAAATCACGTACTGTTTCAAACACTAACATGGAAGAATATTTTCTTAGAGTCTCAAATGAACTCTGCCCTGGTAAATCATCCGCAGTAGTAGAATTAAATATTAGCAATATTTAAAGTAGGTTTACTGTTTGGAAAAACTCCTCTTGTCTGCTATTGGTTAAGTAAATAAGCAGGTAGCTCCGCCCCACATTTACTCCATTGGTTGAGCCTGTGTTGCTACGGCGACTGGTCAGAACTCTCAAAACAAAGAGGTTTCATGGTTTCATAGTGTTTGAACTTAATGACTTGTTATAGAAGTAGTATTTTAAAAAGGGAAAAATGAAAAAAATATATGAATTGAAAAGCTGTGTTGTTTTCAGGTAGAGCAGATGATGGATGCCCTTCACAAGCAGAAGGCCGCTCAGTGTAAGAAAACCGCTGAGGTACGTATGAAAGAGAGAGCAGTCTGTATTTTGCTGTCCAAGCTGTTTCTAAAATAGGTGTTTTAGCTGCCCACTTTTCTTTGGTACCTTTATGGGAAGTATATGTTCTGATTTAGTGGCAGGAGGGAAGTGAATAAGTGCGCCTGATTTTAGCTGCACAAAATGGGAAGTGATCTGCGCTGAATGACTTTGTTCATTAAAAAGACAGCTTCTCATTCAAGCTTAAATGAAGCATTCTTTAAAGTGTTGGAGTCAGGTTGCCAAATAAACCCTTAAGTTTAGGTTTAAGTTGATTAGTCCCATGATGCATCAATATTTACCAGTAAAGAACCGAGACTTTGTAGTTTCACACGTGATGTTGCTTGCAGCGCTTTCGTAGAAATAAACCAACATTAATTTAGAACCGTAGTAAAGTCATCAAAATGGTGCAATTCTACAAATTGGTTGTTTTTAAATAAATGTGATTAAATATTAGAAAGATATTAATACCCATGAACGAACTATATATGTTTCTGTATCTTATATCGTGAGAAACGTTCGAGTAAATGTGTGCACGTTTCAGATATTGACAGTGTAGTAAAGATGGTTTATTACAGTGAGTCGTATTGGTCACACTTTAAATGCCAACGGATGGGGTTTTTTTAGGCGAAGAAGACTTATGAGCAAAAGTGTCGCGACAAAGAGGAAGCAGAACAGAACATGAACAGAAATGCCACCACTAGCAGTTCCAAGCAGCAAGAAAAGGTACGTGAAACGGTGACAGTGCACCTGTGACCTCTGCAAGAATCAGAATATAGAAAGCTCTTTTCCTTCCTGATCTTACTGCGCTTCTTACAGTGTTACTATAGTATCTCTGTATTGATGTTCTCCTGCTACCTGAACTGTTAAATATTAAACTAGCGTGAGAACTTCAGACTAAAGCAACGAACATGCAGACATTTCTACTTGTTAAGAACTTTAAATGACAGATATAGTTTCCCAATCACATAGATGGATCAAATGTTGAATAGTAGGCGTACCACCTGACCTTTAAAACATTTAACCTGTGCTTCTCCACACACATTAAACACTCTTGTAAGGAAGCGTTCAAAGAAAATTACAGTTCTGTCATCATTCTGTCATTCCAAACCTGTATGAGTTTCTTTCTTCTGTCAAGCACAAAAGGAGATATTTTGAAGAATGTAGGTCCCCAAGAGAGTATGTGGTGACCAACATCCTTCAAATGATCTTCTTTTGCTTTCATCAGATGGAAGAAACTCATACAGAGGGTGAGTAAATGAAAGATGTTTTATTTTTTAGTGAACTATCCCTTTAAGCCAGTGCTGTGTGATTGTGTGAGAGAGAGTCACCTGAGTGTCCTACTAATAGTTAATCTGTGTTTAACTAGACCTTGCTACTAGGAAACATTGACCTTGTTTAGTAGGGAAATACTTCCTTTCACTGGCCAGCTACGCAATATCTTCAGAATCGGAAGCGATTCATTTGTTTGATTTTGAACAGGATATTGTGTAACTCCGCCCAGCCCTAATTATGGAAGAATTTAAATGTAACCGATGGTGATGACATCATTGTGATGTTTGCAAATTAATTCGTATTCGTGTTCCTCTCTTGCACCATTTTATTATCATGAGCACAAACATGGGATAGTGCACCCATAAAGAAGATTCATTCATCTTCAAGTCGTTCCAAACGATCAAACTTCTTCAAAATACCTTAAAACTCATACAGGTTTGGAAGACCCTGAGGGTGACACTATTCTTCCGCTGGCTTGCAGGCACCCGTATCTCAGATTCAGATCTAGTTTGTGTCTTAGACAGTATAGAGAATAATGTTTACCTAGAGCACTTCCTCTAATAAATAGTGAGATGAATTCAGCTAAATTCCACCGAGCTGCATCTCTCGAGAGGAGTTCGTAGAGCAATGCAGCGTGCAAAACAAGCCACAAAGACCACGACGGGGGTAAAGATGACTGCTGGGGGACATACAGTGCTGTGAATCATGGTAAAACATGGCAGTATTTGTAATGCCCTGAGGACAAGACTCTGCTGGTGAAAGGCTAGAAAACACTTGTAGCGAGTCTTTATCTCTGCAGAGACAGAACTGTTTTTAGAGAACAATTGAAAAAAAGAGAGAAGAGCTTTGTAGATACTTGTATTATGTGCTTGTAAGACGTCAATGACTGTGAGAAGACATTTTGTGTAATGATGTCACTCTCTTGTGCTTCAAGCTGTATGCCAAAACCCAGCAGGCCAAGCAGACGGCGGAGGAAGCTGGTAAGACTGACAGCACTAATAATACACGTTAACCAGAGCTGGGCAATATATTGTGTAGTGTATTGATTATTGTGTGTGTGTGCATCATCATAATCGCCGTATGCGTGTCGAATCTTTTTAGTGAGTCAGAAGCATACAGCTCAGTTAGTGTACACAAACGATTGATTCTTAAGAGTCGGTTCTGTTTAGTGAATCAAACACATGCTGCTCTATCAGGAGTCGTCCGAATCCTACACAACTGAGCCTTATGTGTCGGATGTTTTTAGTGAATCAGTCTGATTCCTAAACAAGCGATTCTTTTTAGTGAATCAGCAACATACTGTTCAAGCAGTGCAGTCCGATTCCTTTTGCCGTTATAGACCTAGTATTCATGTGTAAATATGTGCAGCACCAGTAGTATTTTCTATGTTTTAATGCTCCTTGTTTGTTGGATTCCTCGGCAGACAGGATGTACAGTCAGAACGTGTCTCTGTTAGGGAAGCTGAGAGAGGAGTGGCTGAACGAGCATGTCAAAGCCTGCGAGGTGAGCTCTACGCCCAGCACTCATCATCGCTCTTCACATCCATGACAAATCAAACCTGATCATGTCAGGTCATGTGAAGCCTGCACACCTCTTGGCTTGTGCATAGCATTTCATCTTGACTGTAAAACCACTGAAGGTCAAACAGATCTGTTGAATTACACTAAAATGTGCTTCAACGAGCTGGTGTTTTTTTACCGATTGAGACAGAAGGTTATTATGACCTTTCCCACAGTTCTTTGAGAAACAGGAAGTGGAGAGGATCAGCAGCCTGAGAAGCGTGGTGTGGACCCATCTCAACCATCTCTCGCAGCAGTGTGTGACCAGCGATGAGGTAACCTGAGCATGAGCATCAGGTAGGAGCCAGCGATGGAGCCGGCCTCACCGTGTGTGTGTGTGTGTGTGTGTGTGTGTGTTACAGCTCTACGAGGAGGTGAGGAAGTCACTGGAGCAGTGTAACATTCAAGAAGACCTCGAGCATTTCATCAACCTCAGAAGAACCGGAGACAAACCTCCAGGTACTGTCAGCAGCAGGGTCTCACAACAACACATTCATCCATGTGTGTATGAGGACCAAGCGCAGATTTAACTCCTACACTTTCACTGCACGTTTGTCGTGTGAACGTTTTAGCTGTAATTTGAATAGAAATTGAACTTCTCTTTATTTACTCACCCTCGTTATGATTTTTTTTTCTCAAATGAAAATTAGTCACTGAAAATCACATTCATGAGTCCACATGTTCCAAGTTGACACTTTGTCTTTGATTACAAGACCCATATAATAAACCGTATAAATTATATTAATTAGTCACCCTCAAGTCATTCCAAACCCACAGATGAAGATGTTTCTGATGATATCAGAGAGCTATCTGTTAGCAACACAACTGAAATGATCCAGACATCAGTACCAAACATCAGTAAAACAGTCCACATCAGTGACTTCAGTTTCGTGATGCTACGAGAAGTTATTTTTTGCACAAATAAAACAAAAATAACACAATTCACTCTTTTCCCGTGACTTACATCTTCCACCATTTTAATGCACCGCAAATACAAGCTTTAACATAGCATCAAAGCATGTGCGTAATCTGCGGCTGACAACAACCGTGTAATAAATATTGTTTCTTTTGCTCGAACAGTGTTATGAAAGCGTATTTCCCAGGAGAGTGTGCATGCGCAGTCCTAGGCTGTTTCTATAGCAACCGGAACTTCTAACAGCAGACGCGTTGATGCGCTGACTTTACAAATCAGTGACTGGTTATTTTATTCAGAAGGCGGGGCTTCCTGTGATTGATCAGCCATGTTAAACATTTCATTTTCTCCCATTCAAAAATAATACGAGTGACACGTCTTGGGTATTCTATAAGCTGTGTCCGAAACCGCTCCCTATCCACTGCATAGTGCACTATATCGGGTGTTAGCCATTTTGTCGTGCTGTCCAACTTCTGAGTGATTGACTTCATTCCCTACATTCGTTCACTATTTTTTACCCACAATATACACTCGCTGAAGCACTATTTCCCACAATCCAACGTGGCCAAGTGGCGATAGAGCGTTAAAGAAAAAGAATGGATGGAACGTTGGAGGCGGCGACTCCAAGTTTCACCAGAACGAAATGCTCATATTAGGTTGACTGTTTGTATTATTTTTAATAAATAAATTATTACAATCATGTTAATATACTATTTACATTTTAAATATTGTTTTATTTGTAAATATAATAAATTTTCCTTTTTAATATAAAATACAATAAATGTGACAGTGACCGGTGCAATTCATAAAGCAGAATAATGCAGTATTACAGATGGGTAGCGTATGTTAATGACTCTGACGAATGCTATTTACGTCAGCGTCTGAATTCGCTCACTTGTTTTCATTTCCTCCTTTCTGATATAGCCCACTCAACCGCCGTCCACTATATAGGGATGAGTGAACGAGTGAGCGCTTTCAGACACAGGGCCGAGAACGGTTTGTAATCGTGCTCACCAAACACAACTGGAACCGTACCTGACAGTGGAAAAGCATCTTATGTTTCTGGATCTGGGATTATTTCAGTTGTGTTGCTGTCTATGGAGGGACAGATAGCTCTCTGATATCATCAGAAATATCTTAATGTGTGCTCTGAAGATGAACGAAGGTGTTGTGGCTTTGGAACGATACGAGGGTGAGTCATTAATTTTGGGTGAACAAACCCTTTAAACTCTCCACTAAGGGTGCTTTCACACCTGGCTTGTTGTTCCGGAGCCGTCGTTTCCCCCTTATCTCGGTTCGTTTAGGCATAAGTGAACACAAATCACTCAAAAAGCTCAATTTAGATAATGACAGCTAAAAAGAAAAAAAAACAAAAAAACGGAAAGCTGTTGTAGACCTGGAACTGACCAATGAGAGAACAGTTTACTAGTGACTGGTAATAACTAATTTGGTCCGTTTAGAAACTTGTGAAAGCAAACTGCAGCAAGAATAAAAAGCAACATTGTAATAATTTAAGTCCTGTTTGTACAGGTGTGAAAACACCCTAAAATACGCTCATGCACTAAAAAGAGTCATGTGGTTTAGCACTGAGGTGCTACTATAGTGTTTAATAATACTTTCTAGGGCTGTGCAATATGGACAAAATAATCATATTGCGATTGCGATTTTGGCAACTGTTTTTGTTTTTCCAAACAAGCTTCATACATGCATTCTAAATGTATTCTAA
The DNA here is from genome assembly GCA_032357445.1 of Enteromius radiatus. Lineage (NCBI taxonomy): Eukaryota > Metazoa > Chordata > Actinopteri > Cypriniformes > Cyprinidae > Enteromius > Enteromius radiatus. Next base: position 302,931 of record JAUCMS010000002.1, read on the forward strand.
GTGCATAACAAATCATTTCACAATGAATGAAATAACATTTACTGACGATGTGCGCAGGCATCATATCTGTGCACATATGATTGGCCATTTCAGAATAAAAATCTAAAGAAATTAATAGATTAGATTGCGACTTTTTTGTCTTAATTTAGATGTTTTTATTTTAACTTTTAATTATTTTTAGTAGTTTTTATTAATTTCATCCCAGTTTGTAAAAAAAAAACATTTAGATAAACTTAAATGAGAAACGTAGCTGAAATAAAACATTTTTGAACTTTATTCCGCTTGAGTTAAAGTTTTATTTTATGTAACCCTTTTTTTTAAAATGGTTTTTAGTTTCAGTTTTAGTTAACTATAATAACCCTGGCTTCCTTTATGCTGACGAGAGAGTTAGGTCACGTTTTATGTGTGGTCCGTCCTGTAATGTTTATGAACCCGGTCTTTCCTCAGCATCTGTCCCGTACGAGAACTTCTACAATAATCAGAGGTCAGCTCCCACTCGTTCACTGCCCACAGCTGGCAGGTTAGCCCTCGCTCCTCACACACATCTACCGTTCAGTGATTAGTTCATGCATCTGACGTCTTGCTGTGCTTTATTTCAGGAGAGCAGCAGCACCTCCACCACCGACTTCAGAAAGTAGGACAATATCATCAAATGCATATAGCAGTACACTCTCTTCTGTATGTATATTTAGTTCCCATCTTTCTTTCTCAGATGATCCTTTATACTCAACCGTAGCAGAACCAGGGTACAGCCTAATACGATACTAATAAGATCGTGACTCGGTAAGAATTCTCACAGGAATGTAACCCTGACGTGTCCTTTATAAACAGTATGATATTAATGCTGGACCAAGTATTATACAGTGAATAATGTTGTTTATGAATCCCTGGAATGCTCCCTCGAGGAAATGCTGTTTAAGTGATTCATTCTTTTTCTTTTTCAGTCTTTGCAAGCCCTTCTGCTGCTCAGTGGGAATAATTGTGAAGGCATTTTTTCATCAAGGGTTGAAAAGCACACTGGTCAGCCTCTAACGCTGTTGCCAGCTTCCTCACACCCTGTGGCGAGAATATATTGTAGCCTGGTGTGAAGAGCTTCCCTGTCTCTCTATAAAAAAAACATTAACTTGCTTACCTAAAATCCAGCCTAAGCAAACACATCGAGCTTTGACACTATCACACAGTCATAAATCCTGAAGTTCAGACTATAACATGTTGTACAAATATTTGTATTTTATTTACTGTAAAAAAAAAAAAAAGATGTACAATTTTGCACCACTAGTGGCATCAAATAGAATTGCAGTGGGTTTGAACAGCCAATGGGGTGAGTTTGGAGGCGGGGCTACTTGTTTGGCCAAACAATGGAAAACAGGAACGGATCAGTTCTTTTGTCATTGTCTTTAAAATTCATTTTTGATGTGGCTAGTGGTCCAGAAAGGACACATTTCACTTTTAAATCAGCTTTTTATAAAGGCCACAAAATCTAAGTTATTTCTAGTGTAAAAATCTACACACTGTCAATACAGAGTCCTGTATCACTGGATATATTGCTTTAATAAATATAGTGTGTATAAGACTTGATCTCCACTGTGGTCTGTCAGCGTTACTCCTCTGTTGAGAAGTGTCCGTTTGAGTCACGAATAGGAAACGGTTTCTGCGACCAGTCGACATTTTGTTTCTACACAAGGTCACCGGAGCTGAGGAGCAGTCACACTTGAAACCTTGCAGTGGAAAACGCTTTTCTTCTCATCGATGAAGAACCTTTTGTGCTTTTAAATGTTCTATGGATGTTAAAGGTTCTTCAGACACAGGTCTTCTGATCTACTGTGGATTTTATCAAACAAATTCAACTCTTTGAATCATAAAGCTGTTCAGGAACCCAAAGGAACCTCCAGGAGCCACTCGGTGTGTGAGAAGTGAAAGCCTTTCCATGAGGGAAAACCTTGGTCGTTACTGTACTGTGGTCCCTGATTGCGGTCTTAAAGCACACTTTTCCATCATCTCCACTCGTGCTACGATCAGATGAGATGGATGGGGTTTGTGTAACCACTCGAAGCCCACGGAAAGCCCCAAATACAGTCACCCTCGGTTCAATCAACCCTCCAGAGGACATCTGAAGGCTCTGATTCTGGGTCAAGCCTGAATCTTCACTCAGCTGGCGAGGAGCCTGCTCGTCCCGGTCCGGTTGGGCCTTCAGATTCTCCAAGTCTACTTCACTTTCAAGCCTGGGCTGCTTGGAATCAGACGGACAGTCCGAGCCATCATCTTCACAGGGAAGGTCATTGGAGCTGGACCACAGCTGCCGCTTGACCCCTGCTGCTGGGCTCTGTTGGTCAGCTGTGGTGGGGCTAGTTAAAGCTGTGGATGATGGATCCGACGGCTGTTCTTGCATCAGCAGAGAGATCCAGGAGTGTTCAGAAGAACAGTCCTCTGTGGGGTGTGATACAGACTCTCTCTGGAGCGATGTTGTCAGAGCCTAGCAGACAGGAAGTGGAATTGACAAACGGTCACTGGAGGATGTGACACTGAACACGTGGAGGCCTTGCTGCCCTCTGGCTGCTGAAGCTTCACAGATATATGCGTGTAAGGTAACATCAGTTCAGAAAACACATGACTTCTGATTGGTCAATTGAGTATTTATATCACAATACTAATATCATTATAATGTGAAAGCTGCAAATAATTACCATTGTATCCATAAACTGTTCAATATATACACAAATATTAAAATTCTATATTTGATTTTACTTCATTAAGAAATAAATATGTGATGAAGTGCTGTTCACAATGCATTTTACTTCCAAATATGGTGTATTTCAGATGAAACGGGATATTCAAAAGATAGTTAGGTGGGCGTTACACGCAAAACAACTTGAAATAACATGCGCAGGTGAAGCATTCACAAACATATGCAGTAAGAAGTTAAATAACAATTGCATTATTTAATAACGTTATGATTTTACACTACTTTTTTGTTGTAACACTTTACAATAAGGTTAGCATGAGCTAAGAATGATCAGTAATTCTACATTATTTATTAATACTCATGTATTGTTAAATTCACAAGCTATAGTTAACATGAGTTATGAACTAACATGAACGAAGATTACTAAATAGTTCATGTAAGTTAATACAGTTACATTATTGTAAAGGCTTATCTTTTGTGTTCGGTGTTTTTTATTTTCATTATCACTGCAATCAATGGAAGCCTTTTTCTGTGATTATTATGATGATGTTTGAAATATGGATGTTTTTCTGTGTGGATTTGGTACAGAAGGTCTTGCATCCATGTGAGGCACATTGTGTTGGGTTTGTGCGCACATTATTTAATGTGTTTTGGGCCGCTAAAGAGAAACACCTGTACACTATGATTAGAAGTGGCAGCTTCTCAAAGAAGAAAGTCACGTACACCTAGGACGGCTCAAGGGTGAGTAAATCAGGCAGATGTTTTTTTTTAATTTTCATGTTACGTCTATACGTCAAAATTTATTTGTGACTTTTTATCGCACACCTGAATTTATATAGAAAAAGATTGTTATCGGTTTATATCTCACATTTCTTACCTTTTTTTGTAAAATGCGTGAATTTGCATTTTAATGCAGCATTTTTTTTCACTTAATCTTGCAATACTGACTTTTTTCTTAGAACTGTGAGAAACAAAGTCACAATCAGCTTTTTCTATATTTTATTCATGGTTGAAACAAACACAATTTTTAATTGCAAGATGTAAATTCTAAATTGTGAGAAAATCATTCAGTTAAAAGTCAGATGCATAAGCTATAAACTCAGTCCGGAGTTTATTTCTTGCACTTCTAACTTTTTGCTCAGATAAAAATGAGAAATGATGAGGGAAAGGTCAGCATTGTAAGAGATATGACTCACATATATAAACTTATGACGTGTTTACTGAATCTCAGTGGCACTGTACACTGTAATTACCGTGTCTTCTCATTTACTGTACCGTCTTGATTATTTTGTGGAAAAGAATGCTTTACATCTAGTATTGTGGCGTAATGTTCGGTCTGCTGGGCCAGATCTCGGAGCTGGGCGTTAGTCTCCTTCAGGGCAGATATTTCCTCCTGCTTTCTCCGGAGCGTGGCATGAAGCTGCAGAGAGACACATGATTATTACTCGCTAACACTGTTAGTGACTGGCATTCAGGATGATCTAGCCAAACAGAACCAGCTCATTCAGAGTCCTTCAGTTTGCATACCTGAACAATCGTTATCACGCGCACACCTGTCATAAAACACGCTTTATCAGATGACAGGCAGCAGATTCTGAATAGACTGCTCACTTATTTGAATTACAAATATAACTGTGGTCTGAACAACACTTGCTAGGGCAAGATAATCATTTCTGAGTCACTAAACAATATAACTAAGAAAAAAGAGAAGTGGTTGAAAGTTATGTCACGTAGGACATTTTTATGTAGAAATCAGCAGCTGCTGTGTGTGAATATTTTTCCAGTTCTCTAAAATGTTTTCAACTTGTTTGATCCCACAGGTTACGTCTGCGAATGAGACCCGGAGACAGCTATTTCAGTACAGTTCGCCTCTTTGAAAAGTTGTTTTTGTTACATTAAATGAAAACTAAGTCAAATGTATTTTTATTTAATGCCACGTCAGCATCTTAGGCTATTTTCACAGCAAAAGCAATAAATAGTAATAATGAAAGTTTAACAAATACAATGAAAACCCAGAAATAAATTTACATTTATTCGTACATTCATATTAATTCACATTTCTCTTCTACATGCACGGCTTTTTTAATATATATATTACGTAACTTTGTTGAGAACGGGAGTCTGTAGTTTTCCACTGGAGAACAAGAATAAACCACACTTTAACCAACTTCTTAAAACACAAGAACGTCTTAGAGAAGCTAAGAAGTTTCATTTTCAGATGTTTCACTGATTAATACGACACTGAAAAAAAAACTGTAACATTGACGGTAAAAAAAACGGCGGCTGTGGTGCCAGAATAAGACATGAAAAATACAGTATCGATATTTTTTGTTTTATGTTAAATTTACGATTAAATGCGGTAATTTCTAATAATAAACTGTAATAACCGATATAATGTTAATATAACAACCTATTAAAGTACTGTAATCTGTGTTGAAATACACCGATAAGCAGCAAAAGCAGGTGATGATGAGAAAGTCACATGATGAACCAAAGCAGCTTTTAAACATGAACATGCTCAGAGTCATTCACACAAACACTAAACACCGTCATGATGAGACTCGTTACACTCAAATATAGGTACAAGAAACATTCATTTCACAACGTTACAACCCTAATAAATCCCACTGATCAGAAACAACTAAGAAGAAACCTAAGATCAAAATTTTAAATGCAGTGCAAGGAATTCTGGGAATGTTTTTAACAGGAATTTACCGTTAAAATCACTCTCATTTTTTTACAGGGAAAGGAGTAAAATTCATATAGTCACACATCTGAGGATGAGTTGGGAATAAATGAGTTTACATTCTTGAATAGTCTGATGTAAAATGTTGGTAAATGACGCTAAATGTTTACTTAAATTATAAATGCAGATAAACATTATACACTACTAAAAGCCACTTTAGTTATTATAATTTGGACTTCCCTGCATGTAGATCATCCTCACATGTGCGTGAATGCAGCGGATTGTACTTCAGACTATGTAAATTGAGTAATGACGCAGATAATGAACAGGCAGTGATGTTATAGCTCATGTGCGGTCACTTGAATTTGCTCTTTATGGGCAGCAGAAAACACTGAGACATCATTATGAAAGAAAACAAACAGATGTCACGTTCTGCCATACAGGCTATTGATTTCCTATCCGTCAACTTGTTGGATTAGAAACTCAGCATACAGGCCTATTTTGTAGCAGTTTGTCTTTCATTTCCGTGATTCATGCATTATGCGCGATTATGGAAATGATTTTGATACCAGAGTTTGGGAGTTGAGCGGCTCGTAAACTTTGCTGTGCCACACGGATACGCTCTCTATATGTATATATACGTATGTGTGTGTTGATTTGAATGAAAACAGTGACACGGCTGACACAGAAGAGCCTATGATGTTCTCCAAATGGTGCTACGATGGAGCACTCAGTCTTTCTGCTCTGTTTCTTCTAATTGTTTAGCAGTCATGGGGACAGTCACAAGCCTCCCGGTTTTTTATGAAGATCATAATATAGATCATGCATCTAGATCGTGTTTTGACCATTTTTAATCTGATCAGGATGGCTAGGCTAGGCTAGTCAGTGACGGAGATGCCTTTACAGACCCGCGATCTGAATATGAATGTGTGTGTGTGTGTGTGTGTGTGTTTGTTCTGTTTACTAAATGCAATTTCATTTATTCTCATAATTATTACAGGTGAAAGAATATGATATCTGAATGTATTTTGGTTGAAAATGCAGTACTTGGCAAAGCTCTACTTTTTCCAAAATGCTGTATTTTTGATGAAACCCATCTGCGTTCAAGTGATGATAAAACCTGGCAGAGGCTTGGTTCTTATATTGATATATAATACTGTGTGTTCATATATGCACAGCAGAAAATATTCTGAAGGCCGTCAAATTCAGGTGAAAACCATCGTAAATGCTGCCGGCTGGCGACTTTTTAAAAAAACACTGGCGGGGAAAGAGTTTTCTTTTTCTTTAAGAGAACTGGGACAGAAACACCTCCTGTCAAGTAAGCTCAGTCAATTCACTTAAAATTTGTCAAATTAAAACAGAAATGAAGCGATTCTGGATTAAACCCACCTGTCTATTCAGCTCTAGAGAGAGATCCAGATCGGTGTGCTCTTCATTAACTGTGCAGAACATATAACACATCAATCAACACTGATTATCGGAGCACTGCCATCTTATTAATAATTACAATAATTAGCCTACATACCAAAAATAAAAAAATAACAAAGTATAGCATAATACAACAATAATAAAACATTATAATGATAATGAAAGTAAATACAAAATTTAAATGTTGTATCTTAATTTACATTTTAATTTCCCCAGGTACAGTAAGTCCCATCTCACCTGAGTCCAGCGGGTCTTCAGCAGATGATTGGCTCTGATAGCGCCGCATGATCCTGATAATGATACAAATATAATGGTTTAATGTCACGAAATGACCCTTATCATGCAAATCCCCCTCGCGGTGTGCTGAAGCAGCAGTAGCGGGAGATAAGGCAGCTGAGGGCGGCAGGTGTTCATCATGCTGAGGAGGCACTGATTCCCGCTCTTCATCTGACCGTTATCACCAGGTGCGTCACGTGCGCCTCGAGTCCGCGCGCTTCAGAGCGCCCGTTCAAGTCAGCGCCAAACGAAGCTCCGCCCACTCCATACACTGACTGATAGGTGTGCCGGTTTTTGTTTGTTTTTCATTAAAATGATGATTTGAGGACCCTAACCCTAACTATGGTTTGAAATGTTAAAATGAAAGTAGTTATAGTTAAGTCTATTAAATTTGTTACCAGCTTTTAAAAATTTTCTGTAGTTAAAAAAAAAAAAAGATAATAATTTTATTTATTTTATTTGACATACACACAGGAGAAAGAGAGAGAGAGAGAGAGAGAGAGAGAGAGAGAGAGAGAAAAAAAAACAGGGAACAAATAACAAACACACAGACTATGATGGCCTACTTTTGAGAACATACGTGCACACATTATATCTATAAAGTACTTGTTGAACAATTTGTTGAATAAAAAAAAAATAATTTCAATATTTAGCTTTTTAGTAAGGCAATCCATTTTTTCCCCAATTTTTTGCCCATTGGTATTTTGATAATTCACATTTTTGAATTTAAAAAAAAATATATTTAGTTTTAGATAAACATCTTTCATGCTATTATTATTTCTATTCTATTCTATTCTAGTGGTGAATCAATAAAGCACTGACCTCTGAGGAACGTCCAGATGAAGGGTTTGTCAGGAAGTACACTAATGTACTTATTGATTATTCAGTTTGATGGGCTTTTAGAACAGACAGACATTCCTTTGGACCCATAAAGCACGTTACTCTCATCTTTAAAACACTATCACACTGCCATTATTACACAGAGACATAACGCTGTCTGTGGCTCTTTTTGGTTATAAATAATATGAAGATTGCATCCTTAAAGTCTACTGTCAAGACACTTTACCCAAGATAACTTTTAATGTCTATTATTCATCTATAATTGGGTGTCAGACTCAAAACATGAATCTTAACCAGTCACATAATTTAAAAGTTTGATTTACACGACCATAATTTGATCATTTTCTTCTTTCAATAACAAACCAATTACATTATAACCACAGGATTGTTTCTCTGCGCTCATAACGGCATGTCAGGCTCTTTTGATAAAAAATACCACATACTTTTTGTGTCTTAAAATATTTTTATTCTGGTTTGGCAATATAATTTACACTTTCACACCTCAGTGAGGTTAGTCACCCTTTCAGTAATTCTGAAAACAAGCAGCCACTATCTCACAGCATATTTTCTGACTTGATCAGTTCTGTGATGATCTGTATGGTTTTCTCATCTGAAGAGGATAGAAATAAAAGGAATTATATGTGCTTTCACGACTGAAAGACTGCATCCTTATTCTACAAATACATAAAATAAAATACAACTATATAATAAAATAAAAGCAACAATAAAATATAAAGTAAACATATATAATATAATAAAATAAATAGAGATATTCATATTAGAATAAACAAATAATAAAATAAATAAGTAATGAAATAAATAAATACAATCAAAAAAATAGTATTGTAAAAAAATAAAGCAATACAATCTAAAATAAAGTATATAATAAAATATATAATAAAACAAAACAAATAATGAAATAAATAATAAAATTCAAATTAAATAAAAATATATACTATAATAAAATCAAATAAAAATACACAATAAAATAAATAATAAAATGAATAACAAATCACCTTCCAAATTCATTTTGGGGTTGGCCAATTTCCTCTCCAGGAGGGAGTCGATCAGTTTGCGAAGGTGTTTGAAGATAACGCCAATTCTGACTGGTGCCTGATGGGAAATGAAACCGTGTTAGCTGTTCTTACTAGAGTCATGTTATAGTTTTTATGATGCATGGGTGCTCTCGCCAATGAAGCGATCGATGCAAATCAGGCAAACAACCCAGCATAGATGCTCCGCACGCACACAAAACCTTCCTGACCTGGAAGTAGATCCATCCGTCGAGAGAGATGAGTCTCTCCCTGTGCTGCACGTCGATATCTCCTCCGAACAGCAGCATGGACAGCGGAGAGATCAGCGTAGTGTCTCTTAGAAACACCTTGGTGTATTTCACCTGTGGAAACAGCGCTTCCAATCAGCGATCGGGGAAATAAAAGATTTCTTCTGAGAGGTGTCACGGAAGGTCAAAGTAATGCATTAAAGTTAACCAAGCGCACCTTTTCCTGGAAGAGCAGCCAGCCGTGGGTCTGTAGGAAGCGGTTGACCGATGAGGGGTGAACGTGGGCCTTTCCCTGAGCCGTCTCCACCACACACACCACCCGCTCCTGGACGTCCAGCGACGGAGAGCTCAGGACACGGCCCACGCTGTCGTACAGACCCGCCGCCAGCACCGCCTTCAGAACACACACGTCCTGCTCCGACAGAGAGCCCAGGGCCCGGGCTTCAGAGCCGGGCCGAGAGGAGACGAAGCCAGCCTGCTGCACCATCCTCATCAGCTCCTGCTTCACATCCTGACGAAGAAAATCACAGCATTCACTTAAACTTAAATTTGTGAATTCATTTTTATATGCGTGGTAGCACTATAGAATAGGCAGCAATAGATTATTAATAGTTAGTGCGGTATAGTTGTTAAGTTTAGGTATTGGGTAGGATTAGGGATGTAGAATAAGGCATTAATATGTGCTTTATTACTATTAATAAATAGCTAATATAGTAGTAAAATGCATGCTAATAAACAACTAATAGGTGTGACCAAAAAAAAAACTTTTTGTAAAAATACTAAAAAAACAACAACAACAACAACAAGAAGGTGCATCTGTGCATGATTGAAGATTATACAAATAAAAGAAAAAAAAGTCTCATTTTTTGTTTTAATATTATTAGCATTTGAAAACCACTTTCTGAATAATTACTGTGGTGTTATATATATATATACATATATATAATATAACGATTCACTTCACGATTGACTTTTATAAAAATATATATTATATATATAATCTTTCATTATTGTAATATTTTACACATTATTGCTTTTCATGTCATGAACGAATGTTGTTATTATTATTAACTAAATCAAAACAAAAAAAAGAGGTTAACTAAAAAAAAATTAAATGAGCTGAAGATTAGAAATGTAACAAAATGTTTAAAATTCGTAATAAATGATGAATTATATAAATAATACTGAAATAACTCTAGAGCCAGCACTTGTGTATGTTTTGAAGGTTTTGGAGCCGGTCAGGGTCAGAGCTGTAAGAGCGGGTCACCTCCAGGGTCATGAGGGCGGTGCGGCTCAGGAAGTGTCTCCGGCAGTAGGCCATCTCAGCACGCGTCCCCTCGCTCCGGGAGCTCCTCCACCTGTGAGCACACCTTCATCAGTATGATGTCACTTCCTCCGTACACAGCACAGCGTTCTGCTGGACACATGTCATTACCCGAGGTAAGCGCGGTAGATGGTCACGTGATCAGAGCTGGCGACTGCTAGAGCAGATTTAGCCAGATCCGCCTCCTCCTTTCTGCTCATAGGAGTGACGAACGGAGACTTCTCAGACATGGCCGCTGCGATGGTGGCCTGACGACGCAAAACAAACAAAAGATGCTGTTCAGTCAGAAGACAGAAGGTCAAACAAGGCTGAAGCGACACGAAAGTGTGAAGTTGAGTGACATGCTGCAAAAACCACTCACGATGGGTTCCAGGCAGCCGAAGATGGCGCCGAAGATAAGCATCTTGCCAATCTTGACGTTGACGGGAAGAGCAGCCAAGTGATGTCCGAGTGGTGTGAGGGTGTAGCTGTCTTCATGACACGCACCGATCTTCCTCAGCAGACCCACAGCGTTGCACACCGCCTGCTGCTGAGGAGCATCGAGAGCTTGAGACAGGAAGTCCTCTGGAGAGCCATACTCACACTTCTGTTCACACACACAGAGATAAAGATAGAGACGCACAAACACAGAGAGAGAGAAATGTAGTCAGGACGTCTGTAAAATAGTCTGACAGTGACTCAAACGTAATTTTATGAAGTTACAAGAATATAATTGTGGTTGAAGCACTGATGTCACATGGACTGTGAGGGTGATTATTACTGCGTATGAAGGGCCTCATCAAAAACATCTTCATTTGTGTTCTGAAGATGAACGAAGGTCTTACAGGTTTGACATGATTAATGACAGAACTTACATCTTTGGCTGAACTAACCCTTTAAGTAGTTTCAAAACACAAAGTTGGTACTTAACATAATATGAAGACAAAGCTCCTCTAAAGGCACTCTGAGAATCTCAGGAATGGAGTAATCATTGAAGCTCTCGAACCTGTCGTGAGAAACACACACATCGTTAAAGAGTATTACAGGATGTGAAGCTGCTTTGATGTTTGTCTGTGTTTAATAATATTAAAGTACTTTTGTCTGGATCTGGCCAAACACAGGGAAAGGCTGTCGTACCTGAATTTGGGATAAAGGCGGAAGCAGAAGCCCTCTCGAACCCGTCCGGCTCTCCCCTGCCTCTGCAGAGCGCTGGCTTTACTCACAAACGTCTCCACCAGAGAGCTCATCTGACTGCTCTCATGATACCTGACACCACAAACACACGATGAGCGCAGACAATCACTACCAGACCACCGTGTGCCGCATCAGACACGCTCACCGGTTCTCTTTAGTCTTTCCTGTGTCGATGACGAAGACCACGTCAGGAATGGTGACGCCCGTCTCAGCGATGTTTGTGGACAGAACGATCTTCAAGAGAATATGAAGATGTGAGAACACTTAACAGTAGTATGTAGTTTGCTATTCTGAATGGAGGCCTGATAATACGCTGCAGTACCTTCCTGACTCCAGCAGGAGGCGCTGTGAAAGCAGAAGACTGGTCCTGAGAGGACAGGGTGGAGTGGAGGGCGATCAGCTTGTATCTAGAGCAAACCAACAGCATCGAACAAACAAATAACTCAGGAAAAAGCTTCATGAGTGATGAGATACTGTATTTCTGTCCCTCAGAGCTTTTTGTTCTTGACATCTTCTCTAAGAAAATCTTCTCACTCTCAGGCTTCATCTACATCTGACTGGGTTTGTAGAAATGGCTCTCAGCAGTGAATGGGTGCCGTCAGAATGAGAATTCAAACATCACAGTACTCCAGTCCAGCAGCTAATGTCTTGAGAAGTAAAAAGCTGTGCGTTTATAAGCAGTGTTGGGAATAACGGCGTTATAAATAAACGGCGTTACTAACTGCGTTATTTTTTTCAGTAACGAGTAATCA
>JAUCMS010000002.1:346764-361304 GCA_032357445.1 Enteromius radiatus
GGGAATTTATTCGTTCCATTCAAAGCGCATTTAAGTGTGCGAAACGTAATTTAACTCATATTCACTTATTTACCGCGCAAAACCGTGAATGAATGTGTCGAAGTGAAGTAAACTTTAACGGACACTGTGTAGGGACCATGTCGATTGGAACACGGCGCTCTCTTCTAATGAGCTGATTATCAGAATCAGGTGCGTTAGCAAAGAGAGACGTGCAAAATAGGCAGAGCGGGGGGGCGCGAGGACCAGGGTTGAGAAACGCTGCATTATGGTATTGTTTGTAAAAGGTGTGTGCAATGTGTCTGAAATAACCTGTATATTTAGTCATTTGTGTCTGAAACCGTAATGGACATTATCAAGTGCACTCATTCAATCCCATAATGCACATAAAAACGAGTCAGACATGCAGTTACTCTGTGGGGGCTGGTCTTTCCGTTCAGACGGTGTTACTGGAGAGATGGAGGGAATACAAGCTGAACATGCCTTAAAATGCTGTCTATCTAGGCGGCACACAGCTTTGTTTTAAACCACACTGCTTTTCTTTTCTCTTTTCTTCCTCCTCCTGTCAGTGTTTTGAGAGCGACTGGGTTTTGTTTTGAAACTCAAACTCATTTTCTTGTGTTTCACAGGAATAACGAAGATTAAGAGGGACATCGTGTTTGCTGCCAGTCTTTACCTCTGAGGGTTACACTTTTTTCTGTTTGCTATTGGTTCTTTTTTTTTTTTTTATACTTTTTTTCTTTTCTTTTTTCCATTTTGCATCTAAACAGTGAAGGACAGAATTTACATGAAACATAATTGTTTTATTTGTGTTTGTCAACAAGCATAATTGGTTTGTTTCCATCGTAAAAGCGCAATATTGTACATAATTTTAACAATTTTAATAAAAAAAAACCAAGTCTGTATAGTGATTCTTTTTTTCATACGGATAAAAAAAAGGTTTTCTTTTGTGGCTTAATAGAGGTACACTTATATTAGTTTTTGGAGATACACAGGAAGCTGTGGCAGCAGCAGAAGCGGTCCAGCCAAGGCAACGTGAGACAGCGTCCCGAGAGAGACGGACGTCTGGAGAACACAGAAAGCTAGGTTACATTCACAGGTTTCCACACTAGTGGTCTGCCCCTTCCCATCCAGAGGCTCATCGTAGCTTAGTTTGGGTTGTCATAATTTCCATTGGTAGGTGTCTCTTGTAAGGTGGTGTGTGGGATCTCTGCCTCCTTCTGTGGTTCCACTCGCTTCTTGAAGAAATCCGACACGAAGAAAACCTGTAGGGCATGAGAAGAGATGAGTGACGGTGTTTAGTGCTTATACTGTACAGAAAACACCACATCCGTCGCTCAGACCCATCAGACGGCGGAACACAATCAGATGGGGTTCCAGAAATGCAAGTTTTAATTTGTAAAATATTTTGATCTTGTTTTGCATTGACAAGAAAAGCAAGTTTCCACCGCAGGAACTTTCCCCAGGACATGGAGGCTGTGGGACAGTATCGCAGGTAAAAACTTGCTCCTCAGAAAGTCTCAGCTCACTAACTTTTGAGCATGCTGATTGGTTGAGTTCATATAGCATTTACTATTATGTCATGAACAATTCAGGTGAGACCGTAGCTGTTTAAAACTCAAATCTGTGGTTTAAAGTCTGCTTGAACCAGACGTTTGCTATCAATATTACTTCCGTGCGGTGGCACACTGATGTTTGGAGGGGCGTGGTTAAAGATGTCATGCTCCTGCCCAAGACGTCAAACTGATGTCATCAGAGAAGACCTGTCACTTCAGAGGGGAGGAGCATTTTCTGATTTGGATTAAAGATTACGAAGGCAAACTGATTAATTGTTCACCACAAAAATAGCAATGTGAGCTAATGAAAGAAATCTAGTTCATTTTGATTTCACGCAGCCTTTTATAAAGATCATAATATTTCGTTTCATTGTAATGCATGTACGTTCCCTAAACCATATATCTGCAGCTATTAATGTCTAAATAAAAACCGAGGCAGCTGATAGGTTTAATTTTACTGTAAATACAGTGAGGACAGGGCGAGCACGATCTGTTCCTAATTTGCCGACTTGGTGTTGAGAAACAGTCCTGGACTTGGAGAAACAGTCGTGCAAAGTCCTACATCACCAGAGTATTTGCCTAATCCTCTCAGTGCTTTGGACCGTGATGGAAACACAGACAGCAACAGGTCTGAGAGAAATCAGTTCCCGGGACACTGATCCAGGTCATGACGGTGGAAAGTGGCTTTTGTTTTTATATACGAGCAGAATTCACACTGACTTCCTGCGAGCAGAAACCGGTGTGTGTTTGATGGCGTCACTCACCACGAGTAAAGCCACGATGGCTCCTTGTATGAGTCCGGTGAGGACATCGCTCCAGTGGTGTTTGTAGTCTGACACACGGGACAGTCCCGTATAGATGGAGGCGGCGATCAGGAAGAACTGGAGCGTGGGGCGGAGGAGCCGTGCCCATTCAGCTTGCATTCTTGCTTGAAGATAAAGCTGTGGGAAAGGAAAAGAGTCTTACAGCATGTGACCGGGCTGATCCTCACGTGAGGACCGTGTTGTTTTCGTGTTACTACAGATCCTCTGCTACCTCGGTCTTCCTCTGTTTACCAAGTGGCTTTTTTCGTGTTATCTCATGCATGAGAGAAAACGCCAACAATTCCGGTTTGACGCGTCAACCTCAACAGCTCCACCTTAAAGTGCAAACCTCCCTTCACAGGAACCAACCCAAGGTTATTTTAGTCGACACTGCCCTGGGCCTCTGAGAAATGTGAATTATGCTGAAATATTAATCATCACGCTATCACCTTACAGGTGTTGTTGCCAAAATCATTACTCATTTAAAGGTTTAAAGAAGTGATCCGATGGTTTTCAACAAGGATTCAATGTGGGCAAAACAAGGCCGGGTTAACTTCCACGACACGCGGCGGTATGAAACCCTGAAATCAAAGCTCTGTTTGGTAACTGCGTAAACAAAAACAAAGAATTACTCGCTGGGCAAAGATTCCCAGAAATCACTGGAAGTCTCTAAAAATACCCGCTCACAAACACAAACAAACTCTTCCAATTCAGATCAGATTACAGGCATTAACCACACACACACACACACGTGAACTAGAAATCATTCTTAAGGAGCAAGAGTCAAATACTTTTGACAGGGAAACGGTTTAAAAAAAAGTTTTCCTGAACATTGACCTCGGGTCTGATGTGTTTATTTCAGGGTTCAAATGTGCTGTGAACTTTAGCTTATCACGATAAGATTACGGTAGGTTGTGTTTGCTAACAAGGCCTTAATGGAGAATGAGGTAAGACTCCTTAAGATTACTGACAGATCATGGATAAATCAATGAAGTCTACAAACATTTATCCCGTTTCCTAATGGACCAGTTCGGGTCTGGTTTGTTATTCGGTTACGTAACGCTCATTGTAGCTTAATTATTACCCGATAAGTCAAGAAAACCAGTACTTTATTACGTGTGAAAATACTTCGGAATAAACTCTGAATTCTAAAGAGAGTGATGTCCTCGTATCCGACCGTTTCTACTGTATAACAGAAGTATAAATTCTTCCAAATATCAACTGCAGCAAATTAGGAGTTTCTCATCTGTTGGGTGGGATTAGAGAATATGGGCATGCACAATATGTGTATTTAATAAGTGTTAATCAACATCGGAGGGTGAGTTCAGTGATGACAACATAAATAACACTTACTGCCAGGAACAGCATACAGTACATGGAGAACGAGGAGTGTCCCGAGTAAAATGAGAGTCTGCAACAAAAACAGTGAGAAGGGCTGTTTAACCGCCTGCTACATGCAGACATGTGCTTATGCAACACTAGTTAAGGCTGACATTTGTTTTGCAAATCTGTAAACAAAATAAAGCTTGCTTTGACATATTGGCGGGATGAATCCCAACACTGAACCCCTCACCAGGCGAAGATTTGCATTGTCCCATTCCCTCCCATTAGAAAGCACACACACGTGTCCTTTTCCGGGTGACACGAGTGGACCGGCGGGGGAAGAGAGGGTGGTCTGGCTATCCGGCAGGCTTTTGTGTGTTTCTGTTTACTTGAGCTCAGGCCACTTGTCGACTAGGAGCATCCGCCTACTAACTGACCCCAAATAACACTTGAACAACTCGAGCTGCACGGCCACCGCCAACATGCTCCTTTCATATCGTTCTACTTTAAATCACAGCTTAACCAGATCCGGGCAGTGTGCAAGTTATAATAAGGCCAGATCTTCATGTTCTTGTTTGCTGATTGAATTACAGACCCGGTCATGAGGCGAGAAACAAAGCAGAGCTAAATCGATTTATATGTGAGGTGGAGAGGCTAAAATAAAATCCAACACAAACCCAAAGAATCAAAGACCTGCTTCAGATTTGAAAATCATTTATACCTAGACCTTGATGATAGACCTCAAATACACTCGCTTGCCTATAGAGACAACTCTATTTTCCTGAGGAGAACACGGTCGTGTGAAAGGTGATCTGGGTTATTCTGGACTCTAGTGCTCTTTATTTGCTCTATAAATGGCATGGTCTCCTAGGCAAACACTGGAGGTGCTCTTCTGAGAGAGCGGGAGATGGGAACCACACCTATTCTGCGAGGGCCTGGGATACTGCTGGCCTTGAGTCTGGCCCAAAAACCCAAACAGAAAGCCTGCGTGCTCTGAACCGGCTAACCACAGGATTAGAGACCACTACAGTGTGTGAACCACAGATTTCCACCGAGAGCTTGGGTGGCCAACAATGTGGACAACTGACCCCAAAAAGAGTTCATGGTAAAGATGCTGGAAAAGCCCTTCATTTCGAAGTTTCTTCTCGATGCACATATATGAGGTCACAACAGAACTTGCTCTGCTAATTGAACACCTTAGAACTACAATCAGGAATGAGGAGCTAAAGATTGCTTGGGAAGTTTTCCAGATTGAACCACATTAAAGAACAAATTTCAGGGATTCCTACTTCCACCGAGAACCTGCAGAGTTTGACGCCACACCTTCCTAGATGTTTTGAGTGACCCTGAAGACCTTGATTTAGGGCTAGAGCTAAATTCTGCAGGACAGTTGGATACTACAACCTTCCTGCAGAGTTTATTTCCGAAACACACCTGGCCTAACCAAACGAGGTCTTCAGGGTGACTAGAAAGGTCCAAGCAGGTGTGTTGGAAGTGACCCCCAGGAGCACCTCGTGTTAAAGGGATGGTTCACACAAAAATTTAAATGTCATTAACGTTCCAAATGCGCAAGACCCTTGTTCATCTTGAGAACACTAAATATTTTGGATGAAATGACCCTGCATACACAGCAACACAGCTTTTTTTGTGTGAACTACCTCTTTATAGTAAAAAGTAACTTCTAGTTTTACCAAGGAATGAGAGCGCAGCTCTTTTCTTTGAGTGGTAAAAGATCTAATGTCTAATATGTATACATATTTCAAATCACCAATGAAATATGACAACAACCGTATCATAAATGCTGTTTAATTTGCTCAAATAGTGTTAAAACAGCTCATTTCTCAGGCTAGAAGCTAGTGTCTTAGAACACCGTTTCTATAGCAACCAGGATTTCTAATGGCAATTAGTGATTGGCTTGTTCATTCAGACTGCTGTAATTTCCTTAACTTTCTGGCGAGTGTGCTTGAGAAGCCTTCAATGCTGGATTTATTGGTTGTTTGGAACTATTGGCCGCTCCATGACACACTTTACTTCTACATTCCTCACTTCCTGTGGAAGCCTATGGGAGTGTCACAACTCAAAAAGGCTCAGAGCGCAACCATATTAGGCTGCATTTTTCCCAATTCAAAACTATACAAGTGAAACATGGTATTCTATAGTCTTTGGTGTAAACCTACCTTCCCTCATTGACCTTGGTGGCGTCCCCAAGGCAGACGAAGTCCTCAATGTAAGCCCCTCCTGTGCAGTTGATCAGCGTCCAGTCTGGTTTGCAGACGGTCAGAAAGTGTGGCCGCAGCCGGCCGATGGAATACTTGGCAATGTCAGTGAGTGATTGGCTCATAGCAGCACCAAACACAAAGGTGCCAACGGCCTTATAGATACAGGCCACATAACCGTTGCAAAAAGACTTTGATTTGACGCACTTTAGATAGACTGAAAGGCACTCCCCTATGATCATCTGTGATGGGACAGGAAGCAAAACAACATTACTTTGCTTTATTCTGATGAGATGGTCAAAACATTTGTCACAGCCAATCAAGTGCTGATGATGTTTTTCCGAATCTTATAAGGATGTCCACACGTACAAGAATAGAAGACAAGATCAAACAGTAGAAGCACCTGACAATGCAGCCATCACAAGGACTTCCCTTAACATCACAGTTACCCATGTTTGCATTACAAGCCACGTCTTACGTCCTTCTGAAGACCAGCAGAATATACTGAACGCACTGTACCTCTGTCTATAATGTCAGAATGATCAAGGATAGAGCTCGGGGGATGTAGATTAAGTTTACATTTGCTTTACTAAAATATCCAGGATACATTAAACATTAGCAGTAACCTAAATCAAATGTCTTAATAACATTTAGGCAGAGGTATATGTGCTTCGAGCTCACATGGGTGACTGTGAGGTTATATAGACGCATGTCTTTGTGTATACATATAGGAAATGTTATCCGTTCATTTTAAACAAACTGATGTTTCTAACGCCCTAGAAAGGACAGTGCTGAATTGCAGATGCTATCACACAAGATGAAAAACTGTTGAGATGTAACCACAGAAAGAGACGTCTCTGCACGAGACTGTCGGAGGTATATGTGGCTAGGAGTTGTTTTTTTAGGGTACGAGTCATTTATAAAAAAAGATAACACTTCAGAATAGGGGGTGAGAATAATGCATTGGTTAAGCATTAATTAATGGTTAATTTGTTCACAATGAAGCATTAGTTGAGCAAAAACACAAAACCTAACATTTTAATCCTTAACTACTAGTGTGTAACTAATGCTTCATTGTGAACAAATTAACCATTAATTAATGCTTAACTAATGCATTATTCTGACGTGTTACCCATTTATATTGTAACTTGCATGCCCTTTCACAGCATTTTCAGCTTTTCAAGGAACACCAGTAGAGACAGTTTGCGCAACACTGGAAGAAACTGGCAAAATACAGCAAGTGCCATAAAAGCACTCATTTCAATTGGCTCACTATCCCTTTACGTGCCCATCTACCCTTTCTCCTTTGAACTGTGGTTAGATCTCAAAGCACACGACAAGCGTAGACATAATGAGAGGAAGAGATAGACATGAAAAGGGGGTGCAAGCCGAGCAGACGGGCACTTACAGTAAGCACAGTGATAGGAATCATTACTCCTCCTAATAACGGATAGGAAATGGTGTCTTCTTTATACGGGTAGTTGATAGAGTCATCGTTACAGAAAAATCCTCGTTTGAATGTTTTGTGTTGTATTGTGAGTATTGCAAACGGGAGTCCAACTAGCGAAAAAGCAGTGAGAGACACAAAAACAAAAAAAAACAGGTTATCGTAGTGCCTCGTACACGAAGCTCCTTAATTCAAGCAAAGTCGTTCTCCTCTGGGAAGTGCTCGCACAGAAAGAAAAGCTGTGAGTTAGACAGACATTCGTTAGGTTAACACATCATGAACAAAGGGTTAGCAAGTGGGTGGTGTGGCAGCCTGGGCTGGATTTTTTTTGCACTGTGTCTTTGTTAAAGTGCATTTTATTGCTTTGTTTTCGTTCTCGTGTTTCACTGGAATGTCTCGAATGCACGCTAACGATGACGAATAGATCTTATTATGTAGCGGATGGTGTGATATCCTAATGTCTTACAAGTCCTGTTCATAGCTGACAGCAATGTTATTGCTTGAGATTGCTGACACGATTTTCCATAATTGTTTTCCAGCTGGTTTTGCGTCATTTTATTGTATGACTGTATCATATCGAACACTGTAAACACTAACAGTAACATTAACTCTTCAGGAAGCTCTCTCCGTGGCGTCTCCTGTTGGTAGATGCCACGTTTGCAGAACACACCCGTAATGCATTGTCAACTCTGTCACTGACTTTGATCAGTGTGAATAAAACATGATTTCACACCGTTATGTCATAAAAGAGCTCTTAAATGCTGCTCCACCACTGTTAAAAACACTGAAGTGGCAACACAAACATCAAAAAGGTGCAAGAACTGTGGTTAGACACCGCCAGCAAAAACTTTACAAGCCTCTTGGGGACATGAAGGTTACTCAAGCGTGGAAGCAAAGCATGTGGAAGGGATTAAGACATTTACCCAACATGCATTGAATGTGGGCTGCTGTTTGTGCGAACCGCTCAGAGCTGATATCAGTCCAGGTTACCCAGCACCAACCCGAAGCCTCCTACAGTTACACCGTATCTTCTCTCTATCCGCGGTGAAAGCTGCATTGTCATGGTCTGTGATGTGCTGGCTGAACGTATGGGGTTTCAGAGTCCGTGGTGTAATGTTAACATCACTCGCATGCTGCCTTGGCAAGTGGAAACGAGAGAGGTCAAAGCCAAATCTCGCAATATGGGAAGTTTGAGGTTTTCTCAAGCCTGTGGGTTATGGGATAGAAGTCAAACAGGGTTATTCATGGAAAGGATTGCTAAAACTTTGAGAGGAAAAAGTATGCCATCTGTGCTCCAGAAGATATCAACTATCCACTCTTATCACATTCCAGACGCATTGAATATTTTATTTTATTCTACTGTTTATTAAACAACATTTTTAAGGTCGTATATAAGGACTGCATATCGTACTGTGTATGTGACGAATCAAATTTGATCTTCCATCAGGTTTAGACTGAATATGTTGTCCTGAAACAAATTTTTATGTAAATAAGTATGACGCAAGCATGGGGCTTGAATGTAGGGTAGTTGAGATGTGACCAAACGGTGACCCTTCCCAAACACTTTCAGCAAGTTTCTGTGGTTTAGTCGGTAAACCCAAGAACCCTCTCTTGATGAAAACCACAAACTTTGCCCAATTTGCAGTTCAAAGCGGATCGAAGGAGGGTGCCTTTAAATGCATTCCCGCCCCAAAATACCTCAAACCCAAGCTAATCTGAAACAGCTACTTTAAGACAGTTTCTTGTACTTGGTGGACATCCTTGGCTAAGAAGTTAATGAAAAGCAACATGCCCAGAGTATCCCTGCACAAAACATGACACGGTCGACAACAAACTGCTAAACAGCAGTGTCTTTTGGCACACCTTCAGTTGAAAGACGGTTTCTATTTTTGACTTGAACTACACCAGCATTATATTTTCCCCATTCAAGAAATATTGTTCTGCTTCGGTTTTTCATTGTTCATTAACTATTACATTAGACAGCTTGATCTTTATTTTTTTTACACATAAGCAGAATTACTTTCTTAGAAAATGTGTAAAAACCTTCGTGTAACTTGTAGCTTTCAATTCAATTAGACAATTTCTATAAAAAATTAGGGCATTTCACGTTATGACTGATAACCAATATTAACCGGATTTAATATTTTTTTCTAAATGAAAATAAAATACAATTGTTTTAATGCTACATGTAAATGTATGTATTATGACATCACAAATGTATAGTATGAACATGAATATAGATTTTTGTAGGTTTGCTAAGCCCTGGATTTAACCCCACGATTCTCACATTTTTGAGTGAGCTATCCCTTTAAGTGCACCATTATCTTACTACAAGACAGCGCACGCAAGCAACTTAATTTTATTAGACTTTCACTGTTGCTGAAGTGTGAGGCTGGCCGCACATTTAAAATCTTAAAACTATAGGAGACCGCAGACACAAAATCAGCCGTATATTCTCGGAGCGTTCACACACCAGACGATTCGAGCGGACCTCGGGACCACACACTTCACGATCACGGACACTCGCGAAAGAAAAACAGGGACTCTTGCGGTTTGAATTGGGTTTGTGTTCTACTGAAGAAACAAGACACCTACATCTCGGATGCCTTGAGGACGAGCAGATAAACATCACGTTTTTGCGTGAACTGTCCCTTTAATTCTAGTCTAGTGTGCGGCCAGCCTTAGATAGACGCTTGCAGCTCCAGCAGCAGCGGTCTCAACTCGATCCCAGATGAACAGCTGCTTTCAATCCACCTCATAAAGCTCTACTGAAACTGCATTTTGCACCTGTTCTCTGGTCAGGAGTCATGTGGAAACAGCTGCTCTTCGGTGTCTCTTTGTATTTGTTCATTCAGAATGAAGGGCCACTTCCTGCGAGTGTGACAGCCCCATTAAACTCAAGACGAACTAGCAAATATCCTTCAGAACCAGACTTGTGAGGGAAGACGCTGGGCATGTCTCTGGGTTACTTACACTACATATGGGAAGTGTGAAGCCCACTGTGTAGAGCACAGTGGAGGTGACTGTGCTGCTGTGGAAGGGATAGCTGATGCTCTCGTCATTACAGAAAAAGCCCCGCTGGTACGGTTTGATTTTACCCAGGTTAAACGCTGCGAGCGGGAGGCCAGCTGTGGGTGAAGAAGGGTTAACAAGAGGTTAACAACTTGATAAAGGGTCCACCAACCAATCAAACGCAAGGGCTGCTTTCCAATGCTGATGAATGGATGCTGACACCTAAGAGATAAAAAACGTCTGTGCAGAAAGGACCAGTGCTGCCACAGACAGTGATTCTGAACAGCTTTTAAGTGCAATATATAAAGTCTG
Source organism: Enteromius radiatus (assembly GCA_032357445.1). Classification (NCBI taxonomy): domain Eukaryota; kingdom Metazoa; phylum Chordata; class Actinopteri; order Cypriniformes; family Cyprinidae; genus Enteromius; species Enteromius radiatus. The sequence continues at coordinate 357,431 of JAUCMS010000002.1, forward strand.
ATAAGAGTTCAACAGGTCAGTGACTAATAACAGTGTCCACGATAATGAATACTTCTTTTTTTGGTTTATTATTAATGTTTAACATGCGTAACAAATTTTAAAACGTTTCAAGTGCTTAGAAACGTACTCAGTAAGTTCACTTAACGTGGAATGGAAAATAAAAGTTTACATTTAATAACTTGTGATGTAATCAACAGGTAAAACATAACAAAAATGTCATTTTCTTTAAATATTATGAATGGTTAAAATCAAAATCATGACATTTTGCATCCTGAAATAAATTATATTTTAAAAAACATGTTGACCTTGACGCACGTTTATGATGTCATTTCCTGTTTAGTTTTTCTTTTTCTGCATGTTTCTACATGGTCGCACCATTTGACCGTGATTTTGGTTTTTCAAACATGAAACAGCAGTGAAGCAGAAACCTTCCTAAAAAATGATTACTATTAATTATTGACGATTGTATATATAAACAAGTCATTCTATTAATAAATCATACTTTGAATATATTTTGGAGTTAACTAACAGGATGGAGAAATTAGCTGCATTTCATTATCAATCTCCCAAAATCAAGGGCTAAATGAAGCCTGAAGTGTCGTCCTGTCTCCATCCAGCCTCTTCAATTTTAGCTGACACTAACGTGACGTTATCTGTCCCATACTGCACTAATGTGACCTGACGGTGTAAAGTCTAACATGAGAGCGAATGTAAACTTTGACTCCTCTATAGCCTCGGCCTATTGTTGCTGCCGCTGCAAAGCATTATGGGAGAAGCACACAAACCCTCATTCATAGAGCCTGAGGCTCCTCTCCCAGGAAAAGACTACGGGTCTGTTACTGATCCTCAGCACACGTATAGATCGAGCTGATCTAAGCTCCAGTGAAGCTCAAACAAACATGATTAGCAGAGGCTCTTCTGTGTTGAAGTGGTGCCGCTGGTATGTAAATATGCATTTGCGAATGACAATCAAGGAAGGCATGTGGCATATGAGGATCTGCTTACAGTCACAAGTGTTACTATTGTGTGGGACATTATACTTCATCACACTTAAAATACTTCCAAAAAGTTTATCAAAGAACAAATGGGCAAGAGACTCATGGTTACTTTGTGGAAAGTCCAATCCGGTGTAAAAACTTGAAAACATTAAAAGCGTTCCCCAGCGCACGGAACATTCCACAGAAACTCCCATCATGCTGCAGGACCTCCTATCCTTCAGATATTCACAGAGCTCCCGCATATTCTCACTAAACAATTCCCAAGACTTCTTCAGTCATTTGTGCATTTTTGGATAAAGATATGGAAGAATAATAATAACGACAACTTTGCAGGAATAAATCACATTATTATGCATTATAACGGAGAGTGCAGCTAGTTTTCACATTGGGATATTTTCATAAATGATGTTGTCACATACTTTTCATACAACTATAATATTTGTTAGTTAAAACAATTAAATGTTACATTTGTACCTTTTTTCAGTCTGCATTGTGACAACTTGCCCCGTTTAGTTTGACAACATAATCTGCTGCTGGGGCATATTGTCACTGCAGGTGAGTTCAATGAATAGTTCTCATATTTCTAATAGACAATCATTTTGTAACTATGTTGTTATTCCGGAAGGGATACTGGGTTAAAAATTGTAACAAGTAGGGACCTACTATATATATATATTAGTTCATGGGCTGCGGTTTAAAAACGCGTGGGTTTTCTGAATGATTTTCAGTGATGGGTTCTCTTTTACTCGGAGTCATTGTTATGCATAATATACTCTCTGCATAAAAGGTAACGCCCTGTTATTATGGGAACTCTGATAAGGCACGGTGAAGGCAAGTACGCAGTATGACGCACATTAGGGTTGTCGTATGTATATGCATGTATATATATATATATATATATATATATATATGGTTAATATGTAAGTACAATTGTAGCAACGTTGTATCCAATGCAATTAAATAACGTGCATGGCAACATGTTTCACATCCATGCGCCTTTAGTAGGCTAAACTTAGTCTACATGTCAATATATTTCCGTGCAACACACTTTAACGCTAAGGCTATAAGTTATCCTCACTCCCAGGGTCCTATCAATTCAGAAGATAGAAGCAAGACCACTTAAAATGATGCTTACCGAGTATTAGGCACGCGAAGTCAAGCAATATAAAAGGGATTCCTCTGTTCTCAAACATGGTGTCAGTGTCCTTCTGCGAGTCGGTTATGGAGATAAAGGTTTATTTTAAGGCGGACTGACGGGGAGTCCAGCTCTAGTGGTGTGCGGCGGCGCGCACTAACGCGAGCGCGAGCACTCTTAATAACATTGACTGCGCAACGGCGACTAATAATCAGCTGGAGACGAGGCAGAGAGAGCCGTCTGTTCGGACTTCCTTGGATAAGGTCACCATTTCAGCACACGAGGTTAAGAATAAGCGATGACGAGCCGGTGTGAGATGTTTCGGATTCCGGTTAAATAGACTGCTCTACTGAGCTGAGCTCATGACGGACACCAGCTGAGACCCGGTCAGTCGCGTGTCTTCCGGTCTAAGCCACGCCCACCACGCCCAAGCCTTATGCGCCGATACAGATCTATACCCTGAGAAAAATACATTTCAAACAGCGAGGGCCAAAATTATTAGAACACTTTTCAGCAGCTAAGTCAGTTATTATATCTTTTGCTGTAGCGTGTCAGTAGATAATATCATTTTACATTTCCAAACATTCATTTGGCCATTACTTGTAATAATTCAGAGAGGTTTATGTGCTCCAGACAGAGATCTGACCTGATCATCATCAGTCTGAAACAACCGTGTCTCTGAGACACTTCAAGAAGTCTTTTAATTATTATTTTTAATAATATTGATTATAGACAGAAGCTGGTGAGATATAAAAATAGAGAGCATTAGGATCTAATGTTTAAATTGTTTGAAGTATGTATCAATTAATGATTTAATTACAGAAATATACAATAAATTAGCAGTGCTTTATAGGAAAAGTGGTGTTTTATATTTTGAACATGTAGTTTTTAATGAAAAAGGATAGTCATAGATACAAGCCATATAGAAAAATAAAGAAGTCAGCATTTAAAGTGGCTCAAATAAGTTGATCAGGTTTGATGAACTTCTACTGTAGCAGAGATTAATATCGCAATACCGCCATCTGGTGGTGAAGCCTGGACACACAGTTCCACTCGGGATGGTGTTTTTAGGAAATAATGAATCAGTGTTTCTTTCCCTTGGTTTTATTTTGCTTTGTCAACAAAACTATTTTCATTTACAATAAACCAGAGAGGATTCATTCCAGCACAAAATACTTAAAGAATACATAAACATACAAGCTTTGAGGTTTGGGGGTGCAGTAAAAAAAAAATCCCCCAATAAATAATTATATTAAACTATTGTACACAGCACTAGGAGAAATACAAGAAAAGACCCTACAGTCTTTTATATACCTGACAGGCTTGTATTCTGCCTCTGAGGCTAAATCTGAAGAATTTGTGCACAAATAAAAGTATTTGGAGGAAATAAACCCAGTCACTGATACTGTTAATCTTCAATATACATTTCTGCTATATAAACTGTCACTCAAACAGTAATTATTTGTCTCTTTAAAATCAATATTAGAATTCGATTTCCTTTAAAACCAATTTGAACTTTGACGTGTTGTGTTATAATCGGAGAAATAACGCAGTTTCCCTGTAAAGCATCCGGTCACCAGGTGGCGCCACAATATTAATAAATCAAGGGTGATAAACGGAGTCGCAGTCCTCTGAACCGCTCGTCATCATGCATTAAGGCCATCATCATGGTTGCCAGGGTAGCGGTTTTCCCGCACAATTGGGCTATTTTAGAAAAGGAGTTGCGGGAAAAAATATGGAG
>JAUCMS010000002.1:376435-388503 GCA_032357445.1 Enteromius radiatus
ATGTTTTGACTGAAGTGTGTCATTTTGCAAACAATCTAGGAATTCTGCTAATTGAGTGTGGTGTTTGGATAATTGTGGTTATATTTTGAAAAAAGAACCCGCTTTTCAAAATTGTGTGTAAACAATTGAAAAAAACTGTAATACATGTATATCTAATATATATCAATATATATATTACCTCTATTTAACACCACTCACAGATGTATGCATCTCATTAGAGATTCTAGTCTTTGTGCATTTGATTATTACTCAGTATATCATCATCATCTTTTATTAATACAACTCCTTCAGCATTTTAATATATTCATAAAGATGGGCATTTCAAACTATAGATTAAAGGAATTATTTATGCTGGTTAAAACCGGTTTCTGTGTGTGTGTAGACAGAGACCCGCAGTTTGGACAAAACCCATAATGCATTGGGAAAGAGATTACTGGAAGGAACTTAAGACAACCCTCTGGTTCCTTTTTATGTAACTGTGAATTTCTCAGACATAACCTCAGCCTTATCTCTTCACATGTGTGGGTACACACACTTCCTCACACACACACAGATAATAATGTGCCATACCTCGATGTGTTCTCCAAGGTTCCTTTGACCTCATTCATCTGGTCCTTTCCAAAATATACCACAGTAAGGTGCACCCGGCCGTCCTGCTTCACACACACCTCTCTGTAGACACACACACACACACACACACACACACACTGAGGTCAGCGCTCTCCAGCTGCACCAGAACGGTTTTTACTGTCTGAGAAACAGAACACATTTAAAGCAAAACAGATATATCTTCTATAAGCATTGAAACCAATTCATTAACCATAACTAAGACATTATTGTGATGCCAGAAAGTTTGCATCACTGCAACAAAGTATTGTGGGTAGAGTGGGCATCATTATGACCGTTATAAATCCCAGAAAGCATTGCAATGAGAACAGTGGAACGAAACAAAGCCAGACAGAGCTGAGATCATTCTGACCGAAGTCTGGCAAATCTTTGAGCTGATGTCCAACACACAATAAAGACACGACTGGTCAGACGCTGAGACTGGTTAAGGTTTGGTTTAACCCATGAGAGAAGGACAAACCTGAAGCTGAAAGAGACGTCTTCCTGCTGTTTTACTGATAATACTACACTCTCAGAAATAAAGGTTCAGAAGGTGCTATCTTTTCACTTTTGTACCTATAGGTTCAAATATATACACTTCGGGCCGGTTTCCCGAACAGGGTTTAAGACTAGTCCTAGATTAATATAAATGTTAAGAGCTGTCTAAACTGGAAAGGGCTTGCACTGAGATATCTTAAAATACATCATTGCCATTGTTTGGTCTTAAAATGCTCACAGATAATGCATTTTTGTAAGACATGTTTCTAAAAATGTCCTAAATTAGCAAAGGTCTAGTCCTGGCTTCATCTAATTCCTATCCGGGAAACCGGCCCTTTAAGTACTAAATATGAACCTCAGAAAGAAGGTTCAGAAAGAAGCTTTTCAACAGGTTTAAGTTCTTTTTGACATTTTATAAAAAAAAAAAAAAAAAAAAACAAATCTCTGTGTGTGACGCTATCTATACTCTGAGCACATGCCACAACACATTAGTCTGATGAGCTCGTGCTGTATGTGAACGTTACCCACAATCCCCTGTTTGTCCTCTCCTGACTCTGACAACAGAACGAGGTCAAAGTGTTCACTCTACAGCTCTTCAAACACTGCTCGGAGCCACTCATTAAAAACAGAAATTAGATGTAAAACACGCTGTAGAGATAGAAGAACAATTACTGACAGATGAAGAGGAGAAGAGGGAACAAACCTGCTCCAAAACCATTTTAAACTGAGGATTTTGTAAATTTGCTATTATTAATGTTTATACAGGTATTGTCTAGCAATAAACTTTCAATTAAAAATACAATATACTACAAACTCTGTATATTTAAATGTAATTAAAATAATAAATTAATATATACATTTTGTAATTTTTGTTTGTGTAAGTCTGTTCATAGATAAAATGATTTACTGGAATAATAGCTTTTATCAATATATTATTAACATAGAACGTCGTTTTGAATTTCAAAATGTTTTTACTGTATTTTTGATCAAATAAATGCAGGTTTTGATGGCCAAATACTGTAATATCTGTACAATATTATATCCATTATTGATATTTTATAATCACATAACTCATGAAGATTATAGAAACTAATGCTGCCTTCACATGCTGTCAGAATTTCCTTATTTCCTATTTCACTGCATGCAAGATCAAAAAACACTTTAATTTTCTTATTATATGCATTTATCTGTACCTTATTTGTTTAACAACTCCCAGTAGGTGATGACATCATTTAAAGATGGCATCAATGTCAAGCGGCCTGGGACTCATTTCAATTGCACTTTCAGGGATATTTTTTAAATTCACTTAGAGCTATGCATGATAGAAGTAAAACTACTGGATACCAAAGTGTGCCTTATTTATGAAAGTGCCGGAAAGATAGTCTGCAAGAATTGTGACGAAGAAAGAAAAGGGTGCAGAGAAGGAGAGTCACCTGAAGTTGTGCATGAACTGCTTGAATTTGTCGGCTCTCTGGGACAGGGGCAGCACGATGTTAATGGGCATGCTGGCCGTCTCCACCAGCTCACTCTTCACTTTCATGAGCGGCCCGAAGGGACGGAAGAGAAGCAGCCGGCGAAACTCCTGCTTCTGCTCTCCACGGAAGGTCAGCTCGTACAGCGTGCCCTTGTCCTTCTCAGTGCGTGATAGGCCTGCCGTGAAGAGAAGACATCGAGACGAGCGAAGAAAAGAAAACATTAAACCAAACGCCCACACACGAGCCCAGTTTCAGAGAAATCTAAAGCTCAAGGACAAACGCTACAAAGATAAGCACAAACACACACACGCATGAGGGAAGACACCAAGACAAGTGACATTTTCCACAAGTTTTGTATGCGTGCAAAATGTATCGCATCCAAGCTACACATTTCTAGTAATTGTGACTTTAACTCTTGTTACATTACATTTAGCAGACACTTTTATCCTAATGAGACATATTGTGTTTTATTGCTCTGGTGTCATAGCGACGGCCGCAGCATCTCGTTATGGTAAAGGGTGGAGCATTTCCATCAGACGCTTGAGGTATTCGGCCAATCACAGCGCACTGGAGAGCTGGCCAATCAGAGCACACCTCGCTTTTTTAGAACGATGAGCTTTGTACAAATCGAGCCGTTTCAGGAGGCGGGGCTTAGAGGAGAAACAATAACGTACAGTATGCGAAAAATAACGTGTTTTTTACACCACATAAACACACTACATTACACCAAATACACAAAATAATGCTCTTTTTAGCAACATCACATGACCTCTTTAATGAAACTGGAGTTTCTCAGATGAGTGACTATGTGCTTGAGGTTAGTCATTTGCATCAAACACACCCAAATCATCTCCATATAAAGGCTTTCTAGGCAAACACACAGCTCTCTCTAAAGTCAGGTTTTTGCCTGAGAGCACACGCAGCAAAATCTGCATTTATTACAGAGAGAAATCTCCCAGCTGAAGCTACAGCACAGTTTACTCTTTTACTACATGCTCAAATAAATGTAAATGACATAGGTATGTACAATATCTTATCAACGTGATAATAAGGCCTTCCAGAGTTTGTGATGTTTGCTTTCATAAAAACATTCACGGGCAGATCTCACACACTCATTTGCGCACGGAAATACTTCTACTTAAAGAACGTAAAAGAGATATATATATATATATATATTAATATTCATAATTTAAAAGCATCACATGAAACCAAATAGTACTGATGGGATAAAACCTGTCACAGGAGATTATTAACATCTGCACAATAATGGTTTGATTAGTCATAGTTGCTTTAATAAACCCTAAGAAAAAGCTAAAGCAATGAAATTGCTAATATTAGCAGCAGTAATAATTCCAATGCAAGACAATCAGGATAAAAAACTAGAAGGCTAGTATCACAAATAATAATGCTTAATTAATCTAGAGAAGCAGAAATTAACATACAATTAATAGTGGTTGTTTCAGCAATCACTGAAGTCTGCAAGGCCAAGTCAGATATCAGGTTGAACTCATGCATTTCTCATCAAACTCTTTGAAGATCAAATGATATGAGCTATGCTGAGACGTGGAATTATGATAAGAGATTTCTGAGGAAACAGATGCTTAGATATCAGGAACATCGGGTCATCTGAGGATTTCACTCAGTACTTTGAAAACAATCCAAAAACAGCGAGATCTGTACTGTACAGCATCTACTGTGCATTGTTCAGATCCCATATCAGTCAGCGAGAGGAAAACACCAAACATTCCCAGTCGCTTAAGAGTGGAAACGCTGCATTATGACCTGCGCTGGGAAATATGTGCATCTAATAAATCTGTGGAAAAGTTCGAAACAGTGTTTACAACGTTTCCCTCCGAATCCCTAACGCTGAGCAGAAACAGTAGTGATGCTTGCCTTCACTGGAATCAATCTGACGTCCAGCCCTTTCCATCCTACACATAAAATGCATTTATGGGAAAAGCAGGGCCATTAGGGAAGCCGTCCGAATCAATACCAGCTACGAACAGCAAAAACATCAAAGTGTAACCCTGCAGGCTGGACTCCACCTCACTCAGATACGGTAATTAAGACACAACAAGATCACGTGACTTACTGAAGACGGGTAAAACTGCACTTTTACCATGATCTGGGATCTTTAATCCTCTCTAAATTAGATCGCGTCACCACAAAACAGCTGTGGGTAAAGGAACACTACAGAGATAACGGACACAGCATAATGAGAGAGATCCCTCGAGGGACGGGGTGGGAGAGCTAGAAAACACTGCTGTTTCGGGTGTAGTGGTCAAGCTTGCCGTGTTGGTCCAGGACTGAATATTTTTAGAATCTCCAACAATATTATTCAGCCTCGCTCAGCGTTAGCAAGACGGCTGGGTAAATTGACATTGTGTCTGGACACCGAGCTGTAAATTATTACAGACATGGCCTTGGCTCTGTTTGAATTTTTCACAAGCTCTCCATTGCTGAAGTGAAGCAGAGCGGGTCTGTTCAGGTGTACAGTCGGAGCAGGCTCCAATTATTTAACCCTTTTCTCAGAAAGAGTACTGAATCTTTAAACACTGTGAGGATGAAGCAGAAACCACTGTCACCACTCATCAAGCATACAAGTGCGAGGTGTTAATGAATGAAATGTCGACCCAGGACTGTGAAGCTTTGGATTGAAGTGATCTACTCATTTTGATCATCTTTCTGTATTTAATACAGATGTAGTCAACTTTGTATTCAAAATTGAGCTTTTCTTGCATGAAAACTATCCACACTGACGTGTTTATAAAAGTATGAATTAATATAGAATAAAAATGAGATACAAATATTCTGGAGGTATTAAGTTTTTGTGAAAATGATCAGAAATAAATAAATAAAAAACTGGTGGATAAAGAATTATAGATGCACCAAATAATCACCTCAGGACCATTAGAGTATTATACAGTGAAAAATGTATATTATAAAGCACTCTTTCTAAAGCATTATTGTATAAAAGAGCAGGATTAAGGTTCCTGGTGTGTTCTGGAAGCTTGTTTTTCTAGTCACTAGCGTGACAATTTGTGTCTCTTAGTTGCTTATTAGCATGCACATTACTAGAATATTAGGCATTTATTAGTAGTAGCACATATTAATGTCTTATTCTACATCCCTAATCTAACCCAATACCTAAACTTAACAACTATACCGCACTAACTATTATTAAACAGAAAATTAGGAATGTATTGAGAGAGAAGTAATACTCCGCAGTTGTTTGTTACTTTCATGTAAATCTTAGCTAACTATCACTACAGTCACCTAGACTTGAAAAGTTTGTTCATGCAAATCTCACTTCTAGCACTTCAGTTTCTGCTGCTGAGAACAGTTGTTTATGACTAAAAAAGGTGCACAGCAACATGAATAATGTATTTCCTGTAATGCCTATAACCACTGAGATGCTTCACTTTCTCTCTGGAGGAAACGCTCGAGATGAGACGACTCTGAACATGAAACAGCTGTGTACATTTCTAGAGTCATCACAGGATATCCTGGCTTTAGCGTGTTAGCATACGGCTACAGGATGCTCTATTGTTTGCTGATCTGGTTCTAAGGATACCAGAAACACACAGTACAACTCTTTCAGCGTGTTTCAGAGATTATTTTGAGAGCTTTCCTCTAAACACTGGCACACACCCTGTAAAGGTCCTAGAGAATGTCATTTTCACAAATGCAGATAAGTAATGATAATCATTTTTGGGTGAGCCTAACCCCATTCCTAAACTCAACTAGCTTTCAAACTGTTAATAATGAGCAAATTAGGAGTTTGAGGCAAAAGTTTAATCCTACCTTTAAGGAAGAGGCCACTATTTTTGAAAATAGAGTTAACTCCCCTAGAGTTAAACAGTTAGAATCTTACAGAGTTTAGCTATTTTTCCTTCGTAAAACTTTTTTTGTTTGGCATAATTATTAAGGAACTTTGCTGCAGTATCATGAAAGTAGAGCAGCACCTGAAAATTGGTGATGCTAACGGTGTAATCCGATTCAATTATCTATGCTAAGCTAAAGCTAAAAGTGCTACCACCAGATCCGGAGATTGTCTGAATGATTTCGAAAACTGTAAAACTCAACTGTTTAACTTTAGTGGAGTTGGAAAATGAGCCTATTTGCAAAAATATTGGTGTGTTCCTTTAAAATAACGTGTATTTTATGCATGGTTGTACACTAATACGCAAATTGTATACATAGTTGAAGCACTGATTTTGAGCAGAGTAGCAAGTACGGCATAACTCTAACCTTCTATGAAGTCTGAGGGTGTATAGACTTTGCTGGCTTTGGCTTGGTCTCCAGCTTGATTTGGAGCATTGAGGGCGTGCAGGGCGCTCTCCACCACCTCCGCCAGCTCGTCCCGGCGGTCCTTCCTCACCGGCTTCTCCTCGGGGTGACGGGTCAAGCCCATTTCCAGCTGGTAGACCCGCTGCAGGGTAAAGCTCTCGAAGGGCACCACGGCGTACTCGCTCGGGAGTCTTATCCCAGAGTGCACCTCCGCCCGACTCAGCTGGCTGCGAAGGAACTCCTGCAGGTCGCTGTGACTGCGCTCGTCGGCCACGTCGCCCACCGTCCCCTTCCCAGCCGACTTCTCCACAGAGTCCTGCATGTCCTTGAGCTGCTCGCTCCGTTCCTGCAGAGCCTCTTTGAGTTGAGCGATTTGTTTTTTCAGGCTGGCGATGTGCTGCCGGTGTTGCTCCTCACGCTCTTGGAGAAGGGCTTGGAAGCCTTCCCGGCCGATCGGAGCACCTCCGACCCCACCGGGCCTGCTCGGACCGCCCGGCATAGCCATCCCTCCAGCCCTGGGCAGGGGTTGCCCGGCCAAGGGCTCGTCAGCATGAGGGCTGCAAGTGATGACGTAAAGAAGGGAAAGACAACAGCACACCACCACTAACAGGACACCCACTCGAGAGACCCAGGCCAGAAGACCCCTGCGCAGCATCCCAGCGGACAACCTCAACAACAAGACGGGCAGGATGACGCAGTTCAGTAAAGCTGGGGCATCTCTGATTACCATCAAAAACAAGACACGGCCATGCCAGGACCGCTTGTTAGAGTCACTAGGGTACGTCTTTGATTAAAACGAAGAAGAGCTGTTTTGAGTCGACTACAGTCTCATATTTCCCAGGTGTAGACCACAAAGAAAGTTCTGTCCATTCCCATTTTCAGCCTGGCTCCTCATGCGCATACTCTGTCATGGGTCAAGTTACGGCCACTTCCTCTTCTTCAGGGTCCCGTTAGTTCTCCTTCCAGACAAATGGACCATTGGACCAGTTCAGTAGCAACATGCGCATATCTCCGTCTGGTGAAAATTGCTCATTCTTCTCGGAGGTAGCGTGACAGACCCTTGAGAGAATGTCTGGAATGGATCCTCCATTCTACAGCGCTCCCAAACACCCGAAAGAGAAAACCATTCATTGATGGTTTAGCCATTAGACGCTAGTTTGGACAGCCATCTGTTTTTTTTAGGTCCAACATTGTTGAAAAGTTCAAAGAGGCAGTCTGTATGACTTCCTTCATCTGCATGTTTCATCAGCCGTTGCTTCTGATCTTCACTGGTCTATCTATAAAATAGGAGAAAAAAGCAGATTAAACTGATTGTATCGTGTAGAACAAGATCCCTAGGCTGATGAAGGTCTCCTACATGTTAATCAGTTAGACTTCAAAGTACATCAATACTAATAGCTTGGTGTTATCATCCCATTAAAAAGAAAAGATTGAGTTACATGAGCATGGGGTGAGAGCAGAGGGTTCAAGTCAGTCTAACTAGTTAGCAAACAGACTGCGTTTATTTTAAAGTGACCTAAAGGTCTGCACTCAGGACCTACGCAGCCAAGCAAAGCATTTTGGGATGACTCCAGTGCAGAAGAACAGCGCTGTCACTGATGTGTGAAAATAAGAGATGTGTGTTAAAAGCAGTCTTATGGGAACACGCCTGACAACTCACGCCGGAGATGAACAGGCGCTCTGTAAGTTTGAGCAAACACACGGGAGGCTGAGCATTCATAGATGCACACACACACACACACACACACACATGCACACATATGCACACAGTCACAAACACATGTGTATGTGTGACTGAGGGAAAACACAGAAACACAGTGTTAGGAAGCTGGAGAGCGGTGGTGCTAAAAGATATAGCGTTCAGGATTCTCTGAATGTGTGTGCTGACTCACCACACAATTAGCCCTTTATAGGTTAGTGGGAGGCTTGATTTAATGAAAGGATTAGTTATGTTAGTGGTGAATACTGGACTGTATCAAGGAGAGTTGGCCACAGACCAGCTCTGAGGAGGGGGTGTCTATTTATCTGACACTGGCACTCACATATGGTCTGACTCAATTATTCAAACACTCCACACATCCATCATCTCATTCATTCATTCACTCACTGGTTCATCTAATCACTTCTTCACTCACTAATGTATTCAGTTGAATCTTGCTTGAAGGACACTAGGAACATCATCGATACATCACTTTACAGGAAGCGGAGACGGACATTTACTCACAAGTTATTGCAACACTGCAAGACGTCTGATAAAATAACCCAAGGAAAAAGAGCTGAGACATTTTCATTGACTTTAATGCATCACAGGTGTGGGCTGTGTGTGAGCGCTTGTGGGAGGAAAATGCGAGCGATGCAACAGTTACAAGACAACTATATAAAACTAATATGAAAAGACAAATAATAAACCCAAAGTACATTTATTTTCATATTACATTTCATTTATAATTCATTTTATATTCATTAAAAATTTTTGAAAACTTAAATCCTGCGTAAAATCTTTCACTGACTGATTCAATTAAAAGAATTTGTACTCACTCACTGATTCATTCGTTCGTTTTACTGATTGATTCATTCAGTCTTTTGCTCACTGCTTGATTCTTTCAATTGATTACTGATTCTTTCTTTCTCTCACTTACTCACTATGTGATTTATTCAATTACTCATTCATTCATCCATTTTTTCACTTAAAGAGTGATTCGATCATTTATTTATTCACACTTTCATTCATCCACTGACTTATTCTGCTATCTAATATACTCTTTCATGTATTGATTGATTCACACAAGAAATCAATCATTCATACAATCACACAATTATTAAGTAATTTCATTCATTCAGTCACTTACCCTTGGTTTTATATAAGGATTCACTTCGTCTCCTGCCAGCTTTAGATACTGCACACTGTTACTGAATAACTAGAACAGATGACATTCAGCGACTGAATCTCTTTTAAGGTGGTGATACAAAATGACTAATCTTTTCATTTCTTTTCTTCTGATTTAAGAGCTCATACGTGACTGAGGGAAAACATCCCTCGCTATTCCAGATCGCTCGAGCAGCCGCCAGGACGAGCCCAGCATGAGTCTGCCAGCGATTCATTCTGCCCGCTGTGACCACGCCACACAACACCGGAGCCAAGACCACGAACCACACCACACTGAGGAGCCTGACAACCCTAAACAAACCAGAGAGAACGACTTCAAATACAGAGTGCTGCTGTTTAGCTCCTGAAGGGCTGTGTTTCAGATGATGGACGATTCTGTGTTTATGCCAGTTTTGGAACATAAAGCTTTTGCATTCGACCCTCGGTCTATGATAACCTACCAGCTCTTAGACCAACAACACACCAGTTCAAAACCAGATTTTCCAGCAGGAATAAACTAGGCTACTAAGTTTAATACAGCTGCATACACAACATTTTGCAACAGTGCTGTCTCAGTATCAGTTCTAGTACTATTCCCCTACAACGTCCTCAGATATCTTAATCAGAGTAAAAGCTCTTGCGTGATTGTGAACCCAGTGCATTTACATTAGTTCAATTACTCTCACCAGCCCTGATCTGCAGACTCAGCTACAGTTATACTATCTGGCTGTGGTGCGCAGTCAGGAAATGGTGTGTGTGTGTGTGCTTATCCTTCTATTCCAATTTTCATTTTCGGAGGCTTTTGCTGACCCTTTTGCCGGCTGCACAAGGCTGTGTGTTTTTCACACTTCTATAGTTTAGACGTTAAGAGAGTACAAATTCACATATGAATATGATAAACATGCTTCTGAACTCATTTTAATATTTTTCAGGGTTGCATAAAGTAATAAAGAAATGTCAGTGATACGAGCTTCCAGATATCACCGTTCAGGGGAAAAGGGGAACGTTTATATATATAAACAATCCATCTTATTAGTATTTGAAAAACACTAAAACAACACCATAAGATGCTTGCTCATCGAAGTTAATTGGTTTCATAAAAATCAAATTTTACCTTTAGTTTATGTCATGTGGTGCGACTACCCAAAAACAAATGTTTATGAATTAATAATTGATGTTATCTAAAAAACAAAAAAGGCAATTAAAACATTTTAGAAAGTAATGATTAAAATGTGAAAACGCAAAAAAAATATATTACTACTTTTTACTTGATGGTTACACCGCATGACATTTTTAGTCATTAAACAGAAAATGTATATACATGCCGTCAAAGCAGAAGTTTTTGTTTACATAATATATACTGTGTATATTTATTATGTTGCATGATGTACAAAAAATAGATTCTACTGTCAGACAGAGAAGGAAATAGAGAAAACCCTCAACAACCCGTCTCTCAGTTGTTCTCTGCAGCATCTTCTGTCTTAATCAGACCACTTCCTGTGTCCAGAGGGCACCTGACATGAGCTTCCTGCGTGTCTCTTATTAAATTAGACAGCACCAGCTGCATGTCCACATCCATCTAAGAGCAGCTCACATCATCAAAGACCAAAAAACAAGGAGGAACATAAAAGAGCTTCATATTTGTTCTTCATCTAAACTCCTGATCCACCACTTTCCTTTAAACTGTCAATGCTTATATAAATAACTGATGCTTGGGATTCACAACCACTGGCGCAAAATAAGAAAGTTTATTCTACACCCATGGCGCGTGTTTTTTTCAAGATTCCTGTATCTGCTGTCCTCTTCTCCTCCGCTGAAAGACGTCATCATCATTCCCTGGAGGGCTGCAGAGATGTCTTTGAAGAGGAACTGTCTGAAGAGGCTAATTTAACAAGGTGGGATATCCAGAAAGAGAAGAAGAGAGGCCATAGCCCTGCTGTTTCACTGCTGCGTCAGAGAAAACAGTTCCAGGTGTTGCTCACGGAAAACAGCGTGGAGAAGGAGAGAGAAACAGAGCAGAAGAGAGAGAGAAAGGCCTCTTTGATGTCCTTCTGGGCCTCAGGTGATTCTCATTCCCCTTAATTAAGCTGGATCTCCTCATGTGTGACCCAGATCACACCTACCATATGTCCTGCCTTTAAATCAACAGGAAACCATTTTATGACTGTTTGTGACACATTTTTTGAGTGAAACAGGACACTTGATGACAACAAAAACAGTGTGAGACTTTATTTTACCAGGAATTCATTCATTTGAACAATACTGATTCAATTGTTGGACAATACTGATTCAATTGTTGGACAATACTGATTCAACTGGACAATACTGATTCA
>JAUCMS010000002.1:391869-404313 GCA_032357445.1 Enteromius radiatus
ATTAGAAATATATTTCAGCGGCACTTGAGGTCAATTTGTACACAAGCGACAAGACTTTTGTCAGGGACTGTATTTAAAAGCACACTGTACAAAATAACTTTAAAAAATAGACTTTTTTTTTTTACCTTTTTTGTGCAATAAAATGTTTTGGGTTTTTTTTTGTAAAAAAAAAAAAAAATTTTATAAATGTTTTTCTCCATACAAGGTCTGTGCAATATTGTGATTTAGCAGTGCATACAATTATATATTGGCAACCTGTCAAAATAAAAGCTTAATGTAATTTATAGCATCATTACTATATATATATATATATATATTCGATTTTTACAGTTTGTGTACCGATCTCCGTCTGTCTTGGATTATTGTTCTGGTTTTTCCCCGTTTGGACTTTGTTTGCTACCCTCGCTACCGCTCTGGACTATTCGTGTGTTTTGCCTCTACAATTCCTGTTTACTGTTGTCTCGACGCCGCCTGTTTGAATGGTTTCGCACGTCTCAGTCCTGTTCGTAACAGAATACGCAGCCAGGATCCAGCGGCTTTCCCTATGGACATTGGCCAGGTATGAACACAGCCCGGTTACTGTTAGTCCTCAAGCAGGGATGTCGATCATTAGAGGAGTAAATACAAGAGTATTTGGACATTGTGAATTACTCAGACTTGCCCGACTGTGCACTTATTGACTTTTTCTGTGAGGGGGTGAATCAGCCACTTAAATCTCGGCTGATCCATGAGGGACGCTGGTCAGTTTTTAGACTTTGCCTTGTTGGGCGTGTGCTCTCCATTTACCGTGGGAATAGAACTGATGTCGGTGAGGGCAGCTGGTCTCCCTAGGGTCCCAGAGACTGTCCCTCTCTCTACGGTGCTCCCGGTCATGGCAGTAGCCAATTTCAGCATGTGGGCTGCACACTGCCATCCCGAGACTTTGTTGGCCCACGAGGGTGCTCCCGAATCTACCTCAGAACCGCTGGGGGTACCTGCCAATACCGCAGGTCTTCTGGAGCTTCCACCGGTGGCTGCATTAACCCCAGAGGCGTCGGTTGATGCTGTAGAGTCCCTGGAGGTTCTGCCGGTGGCTGCACAACCCCCACGGCTGTCGGTTTGTTTCATAGACCCCTCGCCTCATCCGGCTACGGCTCAAGAAGCTGCTCCTGAATCCTCGTTGTACCCTGTTACGACTATGGAAACCACCCATGAGCCCTTGTTATGCCTAGTCACAGCCACGGAGGCGATTGAACTCCCTTCTTACTCTGTTTCGGCCATAAGGGCTGCCATTGACCTCTCGTCACTGTCCCGGCCGCAGAGTCCTTCATTAATCCCTCTGTGCTCTCTCTTACAGTCACGTCTGCTCTGCCCTGGTCTCCTGTGCTACCCTCGCTCCGCCCTGGAGGGCCTTGACTTCGAAGGCTTCACTCTGGAGGGTCGTGACTTTGCCTACTCCGCCCTGCGGCTCAGCTCTGACCTTCTGATCCGCCCTGGTGGGCCTCTGTGCCGCCTGCTTCTCCCTGGAGGGCGTCTGTCCCGCTGGCTCCACCTTGGAGGGTCTCTGAGTCATCTGTTCTGATCTGGTGGACTTCTATGCCGCCTGTTCTAACCAAGCGGCAACCTCCCGCTCCCTCCAGTAAAACCAACACGGAAGTGATTAAAACTGTGATTCATCGACTAGCCGCTGGAGGCTGGCTCCAAAAGGAAGTCAATCACATTGACTCTCAGTGTTAAAATGCCCAACTTTACAGTAGAAAAAAACATGTTTACAGCCTGGTACAAATATTTTTTTTGGTCTATATAGCCAATTTTGCCCTTCGTGACAACTGTGAGGGGGGTGAATTTTTTTATAACTCATCCATTTAAATTATATTAAGCCTTAAAATTCGGCATAATTAAGGGCGTGGCCACTTGAGTGACAGGTTGATTGACGTTGCTATCTCTATCGGCTACCCTGATAACATCAATAACAGATAAATAGTTATTTGAAGTTTTGTTGTGTAGTTTCAGGTTAATTTACCTCGAGTAAACTGGAAAGTTCTGGGAAAGTTCAAAAATCAACCGCCAATAGGTCGACGAGGTAGGCGGGCGTGGTTTCAGCAACCAGGCACCTCAGCTCCGCCCACGTCCCACCTCATTGCCCATTTTGGATCATCTGGGAGTGACGCACGGTGACGCGTTGCCAAGATGGCGGCGTTCGGCTCCGTCCACTTTAGGCTTCAAAAACGCTCTTCAGAAACCTACGAGTGATGTCACGGACACTACGTCCATTTTTTTTTTACAGTCTATGGTTCTAACCTAGAGGGTCTTTGTCCCACCTGCTCCGCCTTGGAGGGCTGCTGTCCTGCCGGCACCACCAAAAATTATTGCAAAAATAATTTGTCTGTCTGAATAAAAGAACAAAAACCTCCATTATTTGGCCAAACAGCCCTTTCTTTCCCAAACTGACATTACTGACTGAGCCAGTCTTATTATGATTTCTCTTTCACCTTCAGTCTCCATTTAGATTAGAAGCTTTAGATAAGCCTTTGAATTTGCATGCCAGTATTGTGAGGGTATTAGCACTGATCTGTTTCACTGCTGCATACTGTATAATAAACACCTACAGACTACTGCAAACCAGACCAGAACACAGCTGATCATACTAATAAGCCTGAGAGGAAGTGCACATTACTGCACGGAAAAAATGAAATAATCAGAGAGCAGGCATTACTACAAACTCATCATCGGTATAGCAAGATGGAATTAAAATTGAGTTTTGATTTAAAGCTGCCATTGTCCAAGGAGTTTGAGGTCTAGACATGGAGCAGCTGAATTCACCCGGTGTCTATTACGGATAAAACGACTACTTTAACTAATGCTTTGAGCAATAACCATCACTGTGTTAGCACAGAGGAAGCAGACTCAGCTTGGCAGACGGCCCAACTGTTAAAGAGCAAAACACTGTTTATCCAAAGGAATCATTCTTTTTGGAGGATGTTTTAAGTTGCATTTCCTTTTCAGAGCAAATGATTAAGATCCAACGTGATTACAAGGAAATCCTACTTTTAGTGTGCTAAACAAAAACAAAAAAAGATGCTCAATTATTTAATTTTCCCTGTTCAAAAGTATGATGTCTGTAAGACTGTGTTATTTTTAATGAAAATAAGAATTTATTCAGCAAGGATGCAATAAATTGTTTAAAAGCACTTAATAAGTAATAAGCATTAATGATATTAGATGTGCAAACTGCAGACAGTTACACTTACTGTGTGCACACATGTGCCAAAACTTAGAAATTTGCTCAAATCAATAAGAAATTCCAATCTGATGTCAACAAGGAGATCAGAACTTATTGTTTATATATATATATATGTATAGAATTTAGCCAAAACAATTGAGAAAAACTGGAGATTGATTTCTGAAGGATCATCATGTGACACTGAAGTAATGATGCTGAAAATTCAACTTTGATCATAGGAATAAATTGCATTTTAAAATAAATTAAAAGAGTTGTTTTAAAATATCAGCTGTTTTGCTGTATGTTTGCTGTAAAACATTTGAGCCCAAACCTTTGAACAGTATGCTGCTGCATGTACTTCTCTTGGGTAAGCTCCTGAGATGAATGATCTGCCAAGACTGCTCCTTCCAGTGCTCAGATAACTCGCCTGAGCAAACTAACTTCTCTATAAGAGCACGTTCAATATTTGAAAGTCACTTTCTGTTTGGTCACATACTCTTGGCCACAAAAAGAAACTGCACACTTCCACTGTTATTGCCCCGGAAGAAAGATACAGCTCATTTAGCACGCTATTGATCCTATAGTGCAGCATGTTGTCTCACTATATGGGGTAAGTCGTCACAATGGAACCAACAGCCTTCAGAGGCTTCACAGCAAAATTAAAGCAGTTATGAAACACAAAACATGAAACAGCAAAAACATATCTTCATTGCATAGCTGACAGTGTGTTTTATTGATTTCATTAGTTTGCAGATATCAAAAAAATAGTCATTTTAGTAGGCATAAGCAATAAAAAGCTCATTTAAGAAGGTTTAAACCAACTATTAAAACTAAGATACAGAAAACAAGCATTTATTTAAGTGTACTTTTGACTCATGCAATCCTTGTAACGACTTCCTCGTGTGATAACTAGCCCTTATATATATATATATATATATATATATATATATATATATATATATATTAGCCTACCATTCAATAACTGTTCAAAAGAGAATTGAAGAATGACTGACAGGATGATTATATAAAAACACCAGTGCTTGTAGTCTGAATGTGAATATGGCTTACCAGCATCACAGAGAAGAAGAGATGTCAGAGTCCGGACTCGGTCAGAACAGCGCGCTCTGTGCAGGAGCAGCATGCGGTGGAGAGTGAGCGGAGGAGCGGCGAGCCGCTGTGTTTCTCTCCCGGCGAAACCGGATCCTCCGGTCCACCCCACCCCGGAGCTGCCTCCGCCTCCAGCGCGCTCATAAAGGCGGCGTTGTTACCTGCAGCCGGGTCCGACACGCTTCTCTGGGAGGAGAAACTCACTCGTCTGCTTGATGTGCTCCGTCGCTTCGTTCATTTAAGAAAGTAAGCCCAACTAGACAGATCCCAGCCGTGCTGTCTCTCAGTGATGCGATGATGACTTCACACAACAGCTCTAGAACTCTGTTTCCACGAAATGAAAGTTAACTGGTTCTTCTTCACAAATGAAAAAACTGTGAAGCGTCAAACTTTGCGAGAAAGTAGGACTGCGACAGCATCACTTACGAAAATTAGGGTTTTTCTTAAACATGGTTACTAGATAAACTATGACAACCACAAATTAACCACGGCTTTGTTTTGTTACCCTAACCATATGGTATTTGTGGTAAAACTGGTTATAGCCTACAAATGGTAATTAATAAAAAAAAAATTAAAAAAAAAAGGTTACTACTTGAATGGTGAATGGACTCCTCAACACTTGAGTCTGGCTTCATGAAAATGCAAATAAAAACTAAAACTCGAGATATTGATATGCAAAAACTGACTTTTATGACGTGCACATAATACGCAGTTTAGCCTTTTTTTTTGCTTTATTGAACTTTATGAAATAACAGAACAGTGAATATAAACTTACAGGTATTTTACCAGCAAATATATTAATACAACAACAAAAAGAATTGTACTACATCACCATCCTTACCCATGACGTAGCACGCACACGCCAAGTCCATTTATTTGGCTGCTATGAGGTCTAGTAGCACATTTACTTCAATAATAGTCCACGTGATTGGCAATCCATGTATTTTCTCATGCAGACTTCTGCTGTGCCAAAAGAAAGCTGCTTTTAATACTTAATGTGAGCTACACCACCACAAACATAATGCGCTATAGCTACATACAGTAAATTTAACAACATGGTTGCGTCAAACTTCACAATGTGCTGAAATATTGTGTTAACAGCTGGCCAGAAGCGATGATAGGCTAGTTCAAGAAGTTGAAATATTAGTGCTTTTCTCTCTCACACACACACACACACACACCTATCATTTCTCTTCATAAGACTCATCGATGAGATTCTTCGATGTTCGTTTTGCGTGGTTTTTGAAGCACCGAACCCGACTTATATTTTGTGCAGAATTGCCATTTGTGTTCTACAGAAGAGAAAGTCATATACATGTGGAGGCCATTTTTATTTTTTTGTAATTTTTGTGTGGAGTATCCCTTTAAGAAAGTTTTGTAATCACTCAATATTCACTGGTTTTAGATTACATTTTAATCTACTATTTATGAAATGATTCAGCTGTCTACTAAGTAACAGATGTTTTCTCACAGTGACATATTGACTGAGTTTGGGTGTCTGGACTGCTCTGTATGTGCTCTATTCATGAAGAACAGTCCAGGCTATTCATACCTTACCGTTGAGGTGTATTTTGGGTTTTACCATGTTTGCATCAAGATGGTAGTGCTTTCTTGTAGATAGACCTATATTTATAAAGCAAATAGTTGGCAGCAAAATTTGCATGAGCTTGGGTTTTGTAAATGCTTCACTGATTAAACTGGAAACAATGTAGAGCGGCAATAAAAACTTTTTCATTCACTTTTTCCCCTCTATCAAACAGCTAAACAGCGCCCCCTAATGGCCAGCAGAAGTGACACATCCTTAAATATTTCACATGCCACTAATTTAGGAGTTTTGAGTGACTTTAAATATTCTAGATAACCTCTTTTAAAATGAATAAAAATAAGTATATATATATATATATATCTGCCTTAAATACACAAACATGTAAATATTCATGTGGTCTGCTACTTGTTGGGAGGTTGTTGTGATGGGAGAAATATATGTATTGATGATATATAAATAACGCACCCAGTAATATAACTATACCTGCTCACTACGGTGCTCAAGCTTTTCTCATCCTGGAGATACAGAAGGAACTCTGAGGCTGAAGAAAATGTTGACAGGCCGTAAAGGGTTTCAAAGGTCAACCGCAGAATTGGCTAATTTATGTTTCTTGATCTCCAGCCAGTGTGTTTGTTACAAAATGTGAGCTACAGGAGCCGTGGCATTTTCAGAGGGGAGGACTGGTTAGTGTTGTAACCTGGTAACAAGCATGCTTAAATAGAGAAGCCACATTCGCCTGCGTGAGACTTATATAACACTGGACCCCGTGGACCTTTGTAGTAAAAACAGGCATTTTTCAAAGCATTTTCTTTCTGTTCAGTGCAATAAAATGCATACTGGTTTTGATCAAACAGAGGCTAGTTTGGATTTAAGCCATTATCTCTGTATATCTGGTGCTTTGGGTCATCGTCCTGCAGGCATCTACGTCATTACTCCTCAAATTACACCTTTTTGGTTGCTCAATTGTTTCAGGACAGCCTGATCTCAGGAGTGTGTGTTCTGTTTAACGCATTTCCCAATCGATCTATCTAGATAGATAGCAAGCCAGACAATACAAAGCACACAATAAAACACAAATATGAAAGCAATAGGCAAAATATAAATCCTAATAGGTCAATAAAAACTAATGCTAAGTACCTCACAGTTTTGTCTTTGGTGTATTTCTAAGATCAGTTGATCAAAATGTATTAAATAGTTCTCTATAGTCTTACTTCTCAAAACATGTTGTCATTAGTTCATCGTATCAGTCATTTCATGCAAAATGGTTGATAGTTGGATATTTTCTACTTTTTGTAATTTTGAATGAATCTGGACTTTGAATGAAGAGAATACAGATTAACCCATTATGAAAGCAGTTTTCTGAAATTCAAGGCTCTAATAGAAATGTGTAGGAAATATGTTTGTTAGTTAGATCAACCATTTTGCATGTAATAACTCATAAGAGGAAGTAGTGCCTAGCCGTTTGGAGGAGTAAGACTAGACTAGAGAAACAGGATAAACTGGAAATGCAGGACAAATGTACATGATGAGTTGCATGTAATGGATGTCCTAAAGCAATCAAAATCTGCTTCAACGAATGAGAAACTGCTGCCATGATCTGCACAAGAGACTAGAGGACGACAAGCAGTTTTGAACCACTCATTTCTGATCTGAGAAATGCAGCAAAATAACGCATCTTCTGAGTAGCACACATTGCTGTATTTTGCCAAATCCACGGATTTCCATGTCACTTCCTGCGGGCTGCCTGCATCCTGTGAGGATCCCGTTCGTGACCGAAGAGGCGGAGTTTAGGGTCAAAGTTTTTCACAGATTTCAGATTGTTGCTCCCAAAAACTGCGCTAGGCTTTAGCAACACTGCCTCCTCAGCACAACAGGTAAATACTCGCTTTACATCATTTAAACCTTAGATCTGTCACATAACCTGAACGGTGTCCGTGTCAGAGCAGTCTTCTGGTGAGATCAGAATACAATTGTGCAGATTAGAGCAGCTGCGTTTAAGTCAGTAAATAGTTTTACGTTTACTCGTTCGTTATTAGGAAAAGTGTGCGTAACTCACATGTTCAGATGCTGCAGGAAATCACGAGTTGAGCTCAAGTCACGGATGAAGAGGCAGTGTTTACACTGACACACACACACACACAAACACTTTATACTGGTGTATTCTGTATAAATCGTTTTTATTTTGATTATTTTCTGCAGATAGTGGCATGCAAGACTTTTTATACAAGGCAAAAATAGTGTATTTTTATACAACACATGATTAGATTTAAAGTATGTGTGTTCATTTGTGAATTCTGTCATCCAAACTAACTTCATCAAGTTAATATGTTTACTTTTCTTCACTTTAAAACAAATCAAATATAGCCTAAAAAGCGAATGACTTTGACCAATAGGTTGTTTTTAGGATTTATTTATTTATTTTTCAAAGTGAACAGTTTTAAAGTTATTCGTTTAGAATTGATATCGTTTACATTTTGGCTGTGTTTTCTTTGATACTGCGTTTAAATCTTGAAAACGAAGCCTGGAGTTTAATAATTGGTTCCATATGAAAACAACAGCCTATGCCTAATTTTGATTGGTTGTTTCTTGTTATAGCGTCATCATTAAATGTTATATATTTTTGGAACAAGATTGTAGGGCATGTGTCTATACATAAATCTACTTTTAATAAAGGCCCTGAGAAATATTCACTGGAGTGTGACAACTAGCCCCAATCTCACCTACATTTGGTTCAAGCTGTCATCATAGTAAAATTCCGCCGTAATTTAAGACTTCAAATACAAATTAAAAATGCTACATTTCCTGTTAGTGTTCAACTCATGTGACCCCGGAGAAAAAATGTCCCGTTTTTTGAGGCATTTCACCGCGGTGGGGGATCAGCGGAACAGCGCCTCGCAGTGGCACGACGAGGAACCGCACGATGCCGGCGAGGCCCTGGAGCTGACCGCTGGACAACACCTGGGACAGGTCAGCTTCAGAGACTCCCTACGCCGCCTCTACAGCACAGAGAGGTTCCAGGTACGTGTTCACACTCTTTATCCGTACGTGCGTGAATAGAAAGAAAGCTGTTGAAAATAACCGTGAACTGTTGTTTTGTCCATTAGATTGTTGTTGTTTGCTTGGTCGTCTTGGATGCCATTTTCGTTCTGTGCGAGTTGCTTATTGACTTGTCTATCATTCAAGTGGATCATCACCACATCGCGCCACGGGTGAGTGTGCTTCAGGCACCTAGTTCACATTTCTGTTGATACACCACACATTATATGTCAGCGATTACCGTGTGGTTATCCTCTATCCAAATGTTCCAGGTATTCCACTATCTCAGCCTCGCCCTTCTCACGTTCTTCATGGTGGAACTGTTTGGAAAGATCTTCGCCTATGGTTTAGAATTCTTCCACCATAAGTTTGAGGTGTTTGACGGGATTGTGGTGGTGGTGTCCTTCATCCTGGACATTGTATATATTTCAAAGGAAGATGCATTTGATGCCATGGGGCTTCTGATCCTGCTCAGGTTGTGGAGAGTGGCCAGGATCATAAATGGTACGGGAGTTATTTTGACCCGGCAACTAAAAATATTAGAATTTGGATCAGAGAAAATACGAAAGCACTGTGTGCACGAGTTGTTTACTAATACACACTGCAAATGTGTAGTCAAAAAGTAAAAAATACAACTACTTATTGATGATATCTACTAAACGAAAACTGTCAAACTGCTTTTATTTGCCTTTTTTTACTCGTTTCCTCTCGTATAGGTATCATTGTGTCCGTGCAGAATCGTGCCCATCACAAGGTTCAGAAAATAAAGGAGGTCAATGAAAAACTTGTTCATCAAGTCAATGAACTTCACGAGCGGAACACAAAAATGGTGAGTAGCTCTGGTTAAACACGAGTAACGACTCCTTTTATTAATTATTAAATTGATAGTGAGTTTAATTGAATCTTTCAACAGGATGAAGAAAATGCAAGGCTTCGTTCGATCTTGAAACAGCACTGTATTGAATTTTGATGCTCCGAGGCTATTCATTAAACGCATCACAACATGAGATTAATCATGTATATTCATTCCATATGAAAGGTGGAGGAGGTCATGTTACAGTGATGTGTTTATCTATAGCAGCACACATAAAGCTTTTTAATGCCAGTGACTCATGTAGGTCAGATTACAAAAAAGGGAAATCTATAAACTACACAAGTACTGGAATATTATATTTGCCTAGACTGTAAGATGATTGATTTTTATTCTGAATCACTATTTTTCTGAAATCAATATCGGTATTATTGTTTATCTATGAAGTGTACATTTAATGTTTTCTCGTTATAAACGAGTATGTATTTAAGCAACTGGAAGCTATGCGTGATTTATTTTGTAAATTAGATATGAAATATTAAAACCAAACATATCTGCCTGGCTGATGAACTGGGTTATTAAAATGAGACTTTTTTTACAATGGATAGCGCACACTTTCTGTTCTATAATAAATATATATATATATATATATAAAGATTGTTCATTGCTCATTTTGTGCATGTCTTTGTATTGAAACTGAATTGCACTGTATACACACACACACACACACACATATGAAGAGATCACCTGCAAAAATGGATAACTCAAAAATCATGTTTTTTCATTGTGCGTTCCAATTCATCTCAAACTGCAGCGTTTTTTAGTTTTTTTTGATTAGGTTAAAAAACAGATAACATAATACACAATAAATCATGGTAAAGTAATAAAAAACATGATTTTTGTACATTTTAAAAGTTGGAGTAATGCCCTGTATACACCACTATTGTTTCACGTCGGTATGAAAATATTCTTTATTTGAAAAAAAAAACGTAAATCAGTGCGTTATATACAAAATGACTAGACAATAAATACACAGTATATATAACTTCTGTAAGACAAAACTTTCAAAGAAACATGTTGCCATAGAAACAGTGGTCCTTCTTTCATGTTATTGCCAAAAAAGATAAAAACTAAAATAATCCATTATACAAACGGAAAGAAAAAGTCAAAAGGTAGTTTAGCATCAATTGTGGGAGGAGCTTTGAATCCTGGACTGGCAGAGGCGGAGACATCAATAAAGCTCACTGAGCTCGTGACAGACAGAAGACCACTGGCGCTGGTCAGGAGAACCTAAAACAAAAAAAGTTTATATCTAGTGAAATCTACAATAACTTTACGAAAGACCTCAAATTGAGGGTAATATTGAGCCATGCCCCGGTAGCAGAGAAGTAAAGCATTAAGTTATACGTGTTAAAAACACTGTGGGCATCCCAGACCATTTAACTTTGCTAAGAGAAACGAGTTTGTGTTTGCTAAATACGACCATCACATAACTGCTGGAAGCCATGGAGAATGTTCTGGTATGTTTAACTTACTAAACTGCTGGTGTTAGTGATGATGGTTTCCATGACGCTAACAATCTGAGCCTGGGGGTTCACCAGGGCTCCGTACTTGGTCCATTTTACTTCTAGATGGTAAGACAGCGGTATGCTGCAACCCTGAGTACTCTTGGGAAACCGTAAAAAGAGAGAAGCAAGCCATTCGTTGGAAGAGTAAACAGTGGATTTACAAATCAGCTTTGCATCATCATGCTGACCGCCAGCCAAGTTCAACTGTCAACATTTCCTCTAACTTAAACACTTCTCTTACACTTCTGCACGCCACACATAGAGACGATAATGATAATAAGCAGGCTGTTTACCAGCGCTGTGGTCTGGTTCTGTATTGGAACCCAGTCCAGGGGGTTCTGAGGCAAGGAATTCCCAAACGAGGCCACATGGTCCGGAAAGCTCCGGCCTTTCAGAGCCCACAAAACCACTTCAGATACCAGAGAACAATTAACTCCATCAGACAACCTACAGGAAGGGAGGACGTTAATGCACATAAACAGTGATGGTAATGAATATTACACACTTGATTGTTGGACTAGTTCCTGAAAAGGAATCATTATAATAGCCTCTTACTTCAGAGTGCAGCCTGATACCATATCAACCCCAAACAGGACAGGAGAGCGCTGAGACGACCCAGACAAACAATCCTGATCCGCCGAGCTCTGCAGGAGAGTGAGGGATCCTTTTGGGTCAGCAGACTGAACTATCCCAGTAAAACAGGGGTCAAGGACAAAGGTGGATGCTTGGGTAGACAACAGGCGTTGCATTTATTTATTCAAATCTATTTTAGAAATGAAACACCAGCACATTTATGAAATACTATTATAATCTTTTATAGGAGGATCAGACTGAATCATGCTGAGGGTTATATTTATCACCACATCCTTGACATTTTTATTAATATTTTTCAAGATGGCATTAATACTGACACTAATTATTAACATGTTGCTGTACACACACAATACATGTGGCATTTGTTTGAATACTTTGCAGCTGGCACTCTACTGGTTAATAAACAGAAGTGTGTGTGTGTGTGTAGCCGGATCTACTTCTCTCTGTTGATGTCTGTGACGAATCACACAGGTACTGGGCTCCTCCACTGTGGTACCTACCCAGACCAGTCTAAATAGTCCCAATATAAACACTTACAGGTGTACCGTAGTTATTCAGGACAAGCCAGAAACCCAGTTTG
>JAUCMS010000002.1:416920-428648 GCA_032357445.1 Enteromius radiatus
TACCTGAGCCACTCGTGTGGGTGTAGACTCCGTCTCATGCACTAGAGAGAAAGCACCGCCAGCATTCAGAAGAGACCGAAACATCAGCCAGAAAGCACAGGAACTGAGAAGTGGTCCATGGTTAGGGAATCTCCACCTGTTGTCTCTTCCAATTACACAACAGCAGGTGAACATGATTGTCAATCAGTGCTGCTTCCTGAGCGGTCAGTTTGATTTACAGAGGTGTGATTGACAGGCAGCCCTACGAAAGAATATGAGAGACTCCGGGGAGCACTCAAGGCTGTAACATCGTAGAAGCGAGTTCTGAATGGATAAGCAAATGTCCTGTTTTTGCTTTAAATGTGACCTATAATCAGAACGCCAATACTTACCCAGTGCCCTAAGACAGATTAAACTAAAACTCAAGGGATTTAAAGCTTGAAGAAGCCCGTCTGGTTTCCAAGAAAACAACCTGACTGATTGGATTTGGTCCAGAGGTCATGTTGGGTCTGGACAAGTCTCTCTCTCTCTTAAACCCAAGTGTGCGTTACCCTGTGTTCAGGTCAAGCTGATCTCAGCCCTGTTACCCTCGTGTGCTACTGCTTGAGTTTCAACCCCGATCAAGTGTCTCGGTCTAGTTTAGTGGATTAGATCATAGTTTTCCTATTAGCGTTTTTACAAAACGACTGGATTGTTGCCCATAGACATTGATCCAAGAGCAAGTCCTTTGTTTACACATTGTGTGTTAGTTTTTTTTAAATTAGGGTTAGTTATTTTTCACAACAGTGTTCAAGACTTGGCATCGATATGTGTGCATGTGGGCGGCATAGTAATTAAAATAGGACACAATACCAGTCTATGTTTGGTTTTAACTGTACAGAAGTGCAAACTTCTCTTTTTTTGTTGATCTCTTGCAGTCCTGAGGTGGCAGATAGCTCTTCCTTTGATGTCCAGTTAGGGGATATCATTTTGACCGCTACTGACGGCCTCTTTGACAACATGCCTGACTACATGATCCTGCAAGAGCTCAAGAAACTCAAGGTACAGACAGTACTTGCATTAAGTTTTAAAGTGCTTGGGTAACAGCCAATTGATTTGGTTTGTGTATTACATTACCGATATTATAAACATTACAGTGGCTGATATATTACATAGTTTATAGTATAAGTCTAAATGAAACCAGTGTAGCATTCAGCTATAATACATGTTTCTTGCTAATTTTGGGACATTATTTGATGTGTTGGTCACTATATGTTTGCCATATAATCTCCCTGGCCGATATATCGGTTGGTACTTTCTGCATATTTCATTTATCTCTAATCTTTGCTGTGTTTGTTTTGCCTCAGAACACCAACTATGATAGTATCCAGCAGACCGCCCGCAGCATCGCTGAACATGCCCATGAATTGGCCTACGACCCCAACTACATGTCCCCTTTTGCCCAGTTTGCCTGTGACAACGGGTTGAATGTAAGAGGTGAGTGAACTCTTTATTTCCGTTCTCATCCCGAAACCTCTCTGAATACCCACGATTGGCGGTCCTGACCTTGTTATTGGTCTGTTTTGATTTCAGGGGGGAAACCTGATGACATCACAGTGCTTCTGTCCATCGTGGCAGAGTACACCGACTGAGAGCTTGCTCCTCTCCTACACCAGTGTCTTCCACCCCTCTTCTATTGCACTGCTCTCATCTCACTTCTCCCAGCACCCCCCTTCCCATTCTTCCATTTCTCCAGTAGATGTCCAGTCAGCGCGGGGAGGAGGACGGCACAAACTCGCTGGTGTGATGCAAGCGGTACAGAGAGTCCAAAATGAATGACCTAGTCTGTGTCCAAAAGGATTTTGGGAATCTGAGTGAATTTGAGTCATTTCTGTTTTTCAAGGGGCAAGGAGAGCCATGCATTACCCACAAAAATGAGTTTCTAGTGCGAGAAGCTGTTGTTAAAGAAGTCTGTGCTGGAGTGCATCTGTGTTTTTGTGTCCCGATTGGTTCAGATATAATGGAAAGGTAGGTTAAAGTTAAGGAGGCGTGGCTAGATTGTTGGGAAATGCAAGTGCTTTAGGATGTGCTGGCTAGTTCTGTTCAGCTAGCATGTCTAGCTTCATCTACACAGTCACTATACGTCTGGCTGAAGGATTGCGAGTTCAAAGGCAGGAAGGAGATGGATTAAATGTACAACTTGCATGTGGTTATAAAAGACAGAATCTGAGCTGTGCAGAGTAGTGCCATATTTAAAGGGTTCGTTCAAAGTAATCGATTTTGTGGTGAACTGACCCTTTAAGTTTTGACAAGTACAATGTGTTCAGTAGATTGTATGGTTTAACAACAAACCGATCATTCAGCTGACAAAACGTAGACAAAAACACAATAAAAAGTTGGCGAAAATGACATG
This sequence comes from Enteromius radiatus, assembly GCA_032357445.1. NCBI lineage: Eukaryota > Metazoa > Chordata > Actinopteri > Cypriniformes > Cyprinidae > Enteromius > Enteromius radiatus. The sequence goes on from JAUCMS010000002.1 coordinate 419,292, forward strand.
ATCTAGGACCTTTATACTGTTGGTAAAGACTGTAAGTAACGTCCCTGGCATCCTTGTTTATAATCTGTAGCAGAGAGCGTCTCGATCCTCAGATCCTCTCACTCGCGGGGGTGATGGATGTATATTTACATGACTTCACCTCTCGACCCTTGAGTTTGTAAGTGTACACGCACAAATGGCTAGCATCTGGCAATGCTTTTCATGAATTGAAAGGTCAGGTATATAAATAAATGTTTTATTTTTATAAATATTTAGTGGAGAAGATTGAACAGAAGTCTGGGAGCGCTGGTGTTTTCGGGGCGCTTCGGTGTTTTCCGTGCCCCCTAGCGAGCCTTGGGTTATTTTTTTTTTTAATCGATTGAAGGGTATCTAACGCTTTTTTTTTTTTGTTTTTGATCCTGTGTCGCTCTAGATGCATTCTTTCTCACATTCATGTGCTGCTGTAATTTTGTAAATGATACATGTGTGAGTAACTGCGTTATTTATATGAATGTTTTTACCTGTACAATAAAACATGGGCGTGCTGATGGAGATTTTATTTCATGAAAGCAGACCGTTGAGTGTGGATAAAACCAAACACTGATTCTATGAGAAGCATTGACTAGAAACGAGTTAAAAAAGCAATACAGACTTTTAAAATGTCTTTAGTTTTGTTTCTCCAGTATCTGAAATATTGTGCATGCCCAGGATGGCAAACCTATCAATAAACACACAGCCTATGAGTAAAGATTCTTTTAGGCCTTCATATCTGAAATCCTATATAACTAGACATGGAGCTTGATGTTTGGTGAGGTTTGCCATCCTGAGGTGTCCCACAAACACCTGGCTCTTCATCTACAGACGGAGAGGGCTATAATCAGCTCCTCCAGAACTGTGGTCTTTTATTACGTGTGATGTCTAGCTCAAATCAACGTCTCGTTCCACGTTGTATAATCTGTAAAGAAAACCAAAGCAGGAAAGCCATAGGACCAGCATGACCAAGGTATTCTTCCCCAGTGTGTCCCCGTCAGCTCGAAGAGCGCCGTCGTATCGTTCAGAGTATCTGCCATCGTTTCCCAAATCTGCTTTTCTGTCTAGAGAAATGAGATAGAAATCAGCTGAACAGCCAGTCACATGTAATGGTGTTTCAGCTGGTACTTGTCAATTACAAAATGTGTGAACTAGGTCTTAAATGTTTCAGCTGTCTTTTAATTTTAGTCAAAAGGTGGTGTGTGTGTGAGATCAGCGCCTCTAGAGGCAACAAATGGAATTGCAACTAAATTTGTCTATTTTTTTTCAACCACTGTTGTGAGTTTAAGGCGAAGCTAACAGTTTGCTGGAGTAAAGAAAGCTTCTGGTTTAGTCAGTAAGCCTTTGGTTTGATATATTTTGGATGAGGAATGCCGTAAAATAATGTAGTATTGCATTCCCCAATAATAGAAAAAGTATGAATGTAACATCATAAAATTGGCATATTGTTCAGTCTCTGTCCAAATATACACATTTTTAGCTTCGCTCTTGTCTTTATATTGACAGCTACTCTTAATTGTTGCAGCTGAAGGTATCTGGGCATTGCAGTATTGAACAAACTGATCAGATTTTTTGTCCCAGAGATCCTATTAGTACAAACCAACTAGTGTAGAGCTAAAAAATGATGATATTTTTTGCAATTCTGTTTGGCGTCTCTGGCGGTGTGTAAATCCTCGCTGCGTGAGACTGTGTGGTGACTGAACCTTTTTGTGTCTGGAGGTTTGCCACACAACACACATTTGTCCAAATTCTCTTGTTATGGCTCGTCCAAAATGGTCAGATGTGCTTTTATTTGTTCTAGTGCAATCATAACTGTGCTGATCAGATCTGTCTGTGTGAACCAGGACTGGCTCCATCATACAAATCCACATTCGCCATTTGCGCCTTAATATCTCCTACTGTCCCATGCAGAGGCCTTTGTGTGGCGAAGCTTGTCTGTCCTTCTCTCGTCTGATGGTTTCTATGGTGCTTCTGCAGTCTCTGAAGCAGATCATGTGTGAATGAGGACTACACTTTTTGTGTGTACAGTGTAACAATGCAAGAAAAGTTCCTGTAAATATGTTTTCCAAGTTGTAAAATATTTAAAATAAAAAATATAGTATTTATACTAAAACGTGACTTGAAGTAGTTTTTGTGTCTGTGTTTTTGCTCTATATCAATGTTCTTTAAGAAGCTGAATCTTCAACATATTTATTTCAAATTAGTATTAATGAATCATGCGTAGGTGGGAATCCTGTCGTGTCATTGGGTTATTTGTGGGCCGGAGGTGCCAACCAGAGGAAACGTAACAATACAGCAGCAAAGTGATTCATTACATAGTTCAGATATAATTAGAGTCTGATTCTTCAATTAGGGAACACCACTAAAGCACACACTGCAGCGATTACAACAGCAGGACGTCTAGAAGAAGAGTCCGGAGCTGAACTGACCTGCTGCGGTCCAGATCTTTCACCTGTAGAGAACATCTGGAGCATCATTAAACTAAAAATATGCCAAAGACGACCACAAAGTCTTCAGCAGCTGGGAACCTTTATCAGGCAAGAATGGGACTGAACTCCAATAACCTGCCAGACGTCTTCAGACTGTTTAGAAAAGAAGAGGAGATGCTACACCATGATGAACATCACCCCGTCACTACTATTCAGAGACCTGATCTACATTAGAAGAGTCAGACGAAGTATCTGAAACACACTTCTGGATGTGCTAATAATGAAGAGTGTGATGTCTGTGATTGACAGAGAGCTCGGAGCAGCTGAAGTGTGTTTCTTCTGCTGACCGCTGTGTGTGTGTGTGTGTGTGTGTGTGCTTCACCTGACTGACTCACGTCAGAAACCTGACCGAAGATCCTGAAACACAGCAATAACCTGACCGAAGAAAGAAAATCTTTAATCTCCAGTTCATTAAAACATTTTTAACATCTTTAGTTTTGGACCAATATGATCTGTTCCACATCATGCGCTAAAAGGTTTAAGATGGCACATCCACACACTTTGGTAAGTTTTGAATATGACAAACCTCAGCCATCTGCCTGCAGCACATTATCTCTAATCCTGGTGATCAGTGCTCATCTCCTCTGGCCTGGACCGGTCACACTCATGGACACGTGTAAGACTCATTTACGTCACATACTTACACACAGCAGCATCAGTTAAAAACAGAGAAACGCTGATGTCAAATTAGGAAAACATGAAAGCTTTCCGTTATACATACACATGAAATAATATTGTAAGAAGAGTTGTTAACTTATCAGGGTTACCTTACCCTAGCAACTGTCTGCTCAAAAAGCACCTGGCAACAAATGTAGCAGTTTATGGATCTTTCATCACTGTAAATGTGTAGTTTAACTAAAGAAATGTGTAACTTTTAAACAATTAAATGTTTTAATTTAAAAATAATAACATGCAGTTATATTTTACAAATAACGTATACATTAAATAAATACATTATACATTTACAAATAAATCTAAATGAATATAGTTCAGATGATATAATTTGCTGAGATTTGAGTGATTTCAGTGTGTATTCTATTCAAAGACGCAGTTTAGCGGCATGGTTACGTAATGACATCATCACCCAATGACGTGGTTTAGAAACTTGTAGCTGCCTTCAGCAACTTTAACCTGAAAATTATTAGCAGCACTGATCTAAGTAAGTAGTGTGATGGTGATGTTATATTGTGTGGAAGTGATTTATCTGAGGAGAGAGAGAGAGCTTTTCTCTCTCGAGGTTGGAGCTCCTCCGTGTGGTGTATTCTCCACCTTCCTCATCAGCACCACACATTCTACCAAACACATCATCTGTGTTTAACATTCGTTTATATTCACACAACTTTTAACCTTCACTTTTCTTCTCTATTTTAATTCATTTTGAGAATTCACTTTAACGAGCGTTTAAAACGGCAGTGTAAAATGTCATTTTTGTTCAAATATCTGGCATCATTTAAATAATTAAAATCCAAATGTGATGCATTACATCTTAACTTGACTTTATTTATTGACTCGCTGTATAAAAATAAACAAGAGTGACTCTTGTCAGGAGATGCTGAAAAATACAGATAACAAACAGCAACAAAAAGCCCTTATAATTGCAACAATGTTTCAATAGCAAAGTAAAACACAGTAATCTGTGATTTATGTGTGTGTGTGTGTGTGTATATGTTATGTGTGTGTGTGCTTGAATATGATTCCTTTAGATTTGAGCCTAGGTTTTAAATATAGCTTCAGTTCCTCTGGTAGTTAATAATGTGTGAGTCATCCTCCTCTGGGGCAGCCAAAACCTTGATTTTAGGGATTTTTAATTTACATTTTTTGCCATTCCAGCACTAAAATATAAAAAATATCTCTATTGTTATATAGCTGATATACATTCAAACTGTTGGCGTTCAGTAGCCTATCACACAGCTGAATATAAAAGCAGGTCCACCATGACTTTCTTATGACAATCATGTGAGGGACACACTGTATAATGGCCCTGACATCATGAAAGGCAATGCATGGTTAAACATTGAGCACTATGGCAAGCAGCCAAATATTACGGTTAATTGTTGCAATTAATGTGATGTAAATACCCGCTATAACACTTTTTTGCCCTGGTATTGTTTATTTATTTTTGTAATTTTTGTGTTTCTGTTCATTTTATGTTTTGTTGTTACTCTGTCTTTCATGCTTTAAACTGTACGACATTACTTTATATTTGCTTTGCATTTCTATGCGATGGAAGTAAATAATTTAACTTAAAATCTGACACGCGCTGTACTGCGCATAATCAGCCACGCCCCTTCGAGCTCGCGCCTCACTGCCACTTTAGCCCGAGCCAGTCAGTCAGTCACACACATACACACACACACACACACACACACACACAAACGCTCGTAAACAGAGATTATGAGAAATAAGATTAAAACGATGGCGTCAGAAACATGATACAAATGCTGACTTTACAACACAGTGAGTCTGAGTTTTATTCGTTTATACGGAGAGTTGTCAAGCTGCGCTTTTTACGGCGGGTTAGCGTGTTAGCTTATAACTCTTCCAATTGTGATTTGTTTGACAGGATTTGGCAGAAGACAAACAATAAGTCGAGTTTCATTGAGTTTGGTTTATAATAAATTACCAGTCTATCGCTATTTTATTCTCCAGATAGAGTTGTATTATTACTTGGCTAAGCTAATTTAATGAATTCGTTTATATTATATCTATGTATGTGTCTTCTGTCATACTGTCTTTTGTAAGTGTAGCTAACTTAGTAAACATCCACAATGGCCTGTCAGGGTCATCTAAACCTGAGGTCTACTTCACGTTAATGTCGTTATCATCAGTTATGGCGTACCGTTAGTGTCACTGGAGCTTGTGAAGCCCAAATCTCAGTGTGTTGATAGTTTGAGGAAACCCACTGTCTGTGTGTCAAAACACACGGTATTCTTGCTTGGGCCACAAGCAAGTGGATTTCTGGCGTTTGGGGCTGGTGTTCACCATGGCTAAGCTCCAGGCGGCTAACGGAGTACAGTGGAAGGACAGCAGGAGTCAGCGGGGCACGGTGGAGAGTCTGGCGGAGCACGAGAGCTCTTCTCTGGGCTCAGAATCTGAGCTCAACGGCTTCGCCAACACGGAGACCCAGACCCAGACCCAGACCGACAGATACGGGTTCATAGGAGGAGCTCAGCAAAGCACAGGAGAGAAGTAAGTGGCAGTTCATGGAGAGGAAAACAAGACATTAACTATAAAACAAGTGATTTATAATAGCTCTGAGTGTATTAGTAACTCTTTATAATAACTTTCATTCATAACATTAACGGATAATATTGCATTACATAATACAGTTATAATGTGAAACTTTTGCATGCTCATTCAAATGCCCTTGAGCTACTGATTAAGCATTATGTAATGACTTAACGTTACTCATGAAAGTTGCTATGAAGCATACTGTTTTCTGTTGCTGTTGTGGTTATTGGAGTTTGTTTCTGTGGACTCTGAATTGTTGTTGAGGACAGGCTGTCCTGCAGGTCTTAGTTTTTGTCCATGTGGGCTCAGATGAGTTGACAGCTCTATAAAGTCCCCAGAGGTAGTTCTTGCTGAGTTCCTCTAATCTGACTAGCTTTGAGAAGTGCTTGGTCAGCTCACATCCCTCCATCCGTGTTAGACCGAACGGATGCTGTTATATAATATTATAAGCCCTGTCTGTTTGGTATCATTTGCTTTCCTTTTCCTGGCATTTTTTTTTAAATCGGATTTTAGTAAATAAGAATAAATACGGACTGAATTAGTCTTTTTTTTTTTTTTGTAAATAAATTACATAATTATTTTGAAGTGCCAAATTACTGATATAGGTGTTGATTTTTTTATTTATTTAATTTTATAAACATTTTAAACTTTTCTTTTTTTTTGTTTTTTTAAATCATAAAATGTAATGTTTTTGAGATTTTAGACCTATATATGGTACGAAGCTTACCAAGTCTGCATTTATTTGATCACAATATAATACCTTAAAGTAATTGTTTTCTGTGAATGTAGTTTAAAATGTAATGTTATGTCTGCTTCAGGACTCCAGTCTTCAGTGTCTCATGATCGTTAATGTTGAAAACAGTTGTGTTGCTTAACATTTTTGTAAAAATGGTAATAGGCTACTTTTTCCAGGATTCTTTGATGAACTGAATTGAAAAAGTAAATCATTTATTAGAAATCAATCTTTCAACATCTGTATCTTGTCACTTTTAAGCAATGTCATGCATCTCTGCTAAATAAAAGTATGAATTTCTAATATTTCGACATTAAAACTTAAGCCTGTATATATTGTAAAAACTAAAGGTCATGGCACATCATTATTGTTAAATTGCCTGCATCCTCCTCTTCCTCTCTATTACAAACACTAGTCTGTTCTGCGTTGACTTACATGAGAGTCTCTAATGATTCTGGAAGACAGTGTGGGTCTGTTCAGCCACTGATCAGATTAATCTTCTGTTGAATTAAAGACAGAAAGGCGCATCTGTCCTTTACAGTTCACATGAAGAACCTCTCTTATTCCCTGTTCAGCAGAGTGTTTCTTTCCAGTCTCTCGTCCAGACTCACGCAGGAGTTTCCCTCACGCTCTGAACTCCCTTTAGCACTCAGTATTGCTCATTGATTGGTTTCGGCTGAACCTCCCTGCAAGTGTTTTGAAATGAAACTCTGTGACTCATTCAGTTCATTTGAGAAGTACTGCGTTTAAATAGTTTATTTAAATAGAGATTCATTCATATCTGCTGATCCATGTGTCTTCACTTATGTCATTTTTTGGCATGTAACACATGTTGTGTAATGCAATGAAATACTTGCAATTTACACATTACATTAAAAAAAATCTTTTATTAGACACGTCTTCTTAACAAAAGGCCCTCAATTATGTTTTTTGTGTGTGTATGTGTGTGTGTGTATATATATATATGTGTGTGTGTGTGTGTGTGTGTAAATGCATGGACATTTATTTTTAGATGTGATTAATTGTTTGACAGCGCTCTTTTTGTAAATGTTTTTTTTTATTATTTAAGAAATTACTTCTATTTATCAAGGAGGCATTAAATTGGTGACAATAAAGTTATTTCAGCTCTATTCTTTCTATTTTATATATTCATGAAAGATCCTGATCAGGATTTGACAGCACAATTGTTTTCAGTATTGATAATAATCAGAAATGTTTCTCGAGCATCAAATCATCATGCTTGAATGATTTCTGAAGGATCATGTGACACTGAGGCCTGGAGTAATGATGCTGAAAATACAGCTTTTTCATGGAAAAAAAAATACATGTGAAGAAAAAAAAATTCAAATAAAATAGTTATTTTGAAGTTAAATAATATTTACAAATATTACTGATTTAATTGTATTTTTTTTATTATATAAATGCAACCATAGTGAGCCGAAGAGACTTCGTAAAATAGAAGAAATCGTACCGTCCCCAAACTTTTGAACACTTTTAAGTGTAGTACTTGTAAGTCGTGTTTATCATATTAAAATCCATGCTCCATATCAGCGATAATGAATGGATTGCATGAGTTTTGGCTTTGTCTCTTGGACAAATTCTGTGCATTTCTATTAGAAAATACCATTTCTTGTCTCTCTTTCCCATCCAGTATTGTATAAAAGAGGTCTTTGAGGATTCTGTGATTGTCATGACAGAAATATCATTCATGCTTCATGACATTACAGGCTGTGCTCATGCTGTAAGGACTGTTGACAATCGCACTCCTCTATGGAGAGTCATTGATATTTCACTGTTTGGCTTTGTTGGCCTCCGTTTGTTTCCGACTGCCATGGAGATGAAACCAAGCGGCAAGCCTCTGGGGAGAGTTTAGCGCAGCAGTTTTATCTGTGTTCACATCTTCTCCGTTCAGACTGACTAGATTCTGTGGCCGTTCATGGTTTTCCGCTCTGTACGTGACTCATCCAATCTGAATATTATAGTCTGGTCTAAACGGTCCATGTAATATATGAACATTGACAGTTTCAGTTCTTGTTTTGCCAATCAGAGTTAGTCTGTCTGATTAGTCTTAGTGAGCACCAGGAAGGGAACAGACAAGGAAAGAGAGCAAAGGGTTTTTTTTTTGGCAGTCATGTGCTTCCTGTTTTCCTCTTCTACTAACTGGTCTGAAGAACATGTCTATGGGGTGAAAGGAAACACTTTTTGTGTAATTATACTCTTTCCATGAGACAATTCCTCTTCATGAGCCCATCCTCTGCATCATAACGTGATATGTACACAGGAAAAGTAAACAGCGGCAGGCCTTGCTTCTGTTCCACCGCAGTCATCTGTAATCTGATCGCTGTCGATAATCCAATCTGGGGCCGGTTGCATGAAAGGTTAAGACTACTCTTAAAAGTTAGTATTTTTTTCTGGTCAGACTGGTCAATGTTTTAAATTAACTTACATAAAAATGTATATTAGTCTAAGGTAAATGCATAAAATAAAACCGATTACTCTTGGCTGACTGCTAGTTGGTCAGACTAGCTCTTAAGACACTGTGTTAACATGAAGGCTAAATGTATGCATCTGGCCCCTGGACTGCGTGATCTGTGTACACACTACACATGTGTGAGTATATTTCCTATATACGAGCGTCTGCGTTTACAGCCTGTCCTGTCACTGACCTGCAGATCTTTCAGAACATGCTTTTCATCCATCATAAGCAACAGTTGTCTGTCATACAGAAAAGGAAATATTGTTTCAAAATCTGTGCAACATTCTTTTTTTATTCGATAATTCCATATAATTTATATACATTTATTTAAATTGGATATAACATACAGTCCCTGACAAAAGTCTTGTCGCTTATCTATTTTGTAGAAACACCTGCTATTAACCTGACTTTAAATTAAT
>JAUCMS010000002.1:428748-442438 GCA_032357445.1 Enteromius radiatus
ATTAGAAATATATTTCAGCGGCACTTGAGGTCAATTTGTACACAAGCGACAAGACTTTTGTCAGGGACTGTATATAACACACTGCTCTTACACATTAAATCAATGCATATTTTGAGCAGTACTTTAAGGTAAAATGTAGTTTTTATAAATATCCTGAATTATTAATTTATGAGCTTTTAGAGGGTTGCTCCACATGACGTTTGCCATCAAAATATTATCTTGTTTAAAAGACAGAGTGACACAATCGTAAGGAACCTCTCTATGATATTTTTTGTTTTGTTTTTCTGCATATTGGTCACACCACATGACTCTGAAGCTTTTCTTGTTATATAAAAAATAGCAGTTTTTATTATCTAAATAGCAGCAGTTTTGTTAATAACAATGAAATAACAAAAAAGTGCCAAAACACTTTTCTGGTGTATTGTTGAATAAAATAACAGACTCAGAAATCATGCCACTGAGAAATAATCATGTCATCTGTTCATTATATAGGCCCCGACTATTTGCTCTGTTAAAATATTCTTTAGTTTTCTGAAAAAAAGTGACTTATTTGTTGTTTTTTGACATTTACTCCAAACTTCTTATATATATAATATATAAAATCTGGAATCTGGTATAAATGCACTCAATTACACATTTAGGGTGTGTCTGTCAGCTGCATGTAATAAAAGTCTTTCGGGCCGAGGTGCTGCTGGGGTCACTTAATCAGACGAGTTCAGAAAGATTCCCAGAAACACGGCTTTCCCCAGTGATCTCCCACGCTCCGTCTTATAAACACTCATCCCACATTAACATCACTTTTTTATGGTTGTGCAACCAAGTAATACATTTGAAGCCTCTGTTACTAAGTTGCTGAACATGATTGAAGATGTGATGTGTGTTGTACAGTGGAGCGCAGCTTGTGTTTTGGGTTTCCCTCTGAAGAACATATGATGACGCGTCTACAGCGCTCTGGTTCGGCCGAGAGAACCTGACACCCACGTTACTCTTTTAAATAGTGCCTTGCCATTGATGTGGACACATCGGGTCAAGAGCTATCGAGCTTCTGTATAGGGATGAGTTTCTGAATTTGTATAGACAGAGTTAATTTGCAAAAACAGATAACTCAGTTGTTAACAGTTAAAAATAACTAACAAAAAAAGCTAACTAACACAATAAAATAATAAAATAAAAAAATACAAGAACAGTTTTTGCAAATAAACGTTTCTCATATATGTTTATTAATATATAGGAATAAATTTCTAAGGGTATGTTTTAATGCTGTCAAATGATTCATAGTGATGACTCGTATACAAAATAAAAGTTTTTGTTTACATAATATGTTTATATATATATAAATATGTGTTTACTGTGTATATTTATTATTTATATATAAATACACACATATGCATGTATAAATTTAATAAAGATTTTATATTTGTATATTAAATATATTTATACATAATATAAATTAAAAAAATAAAGATATATACATATAAATGCATGTAACAATTTTAGAACATATTAGTGTGTATTTTTTAATATATATATATATATATATATATAATAATAAATATACATAACACACATATATTATGTAAACAAAAACTTTTATTTTGGATGCGAGTAATCATTTGACATCACTAGTATGCTTACATGACTAAGATGGTATTAAAAAAGTTTTTCTTTTGTGTTTTTTTTTAAGTTTTGTGTACAGAAGACTGCATTGTTGAAATGATTTCTGTTCACTCTCCTCCCCAAAAACATCTAAAATACTGTTATTCATGCCAGGCTAGTAGATGGTGATGTGAATGATAATAAAACGGCGTACAAATACCTCTCGACTGAACATGCATCTGTATGACGGTCCCCCCGAAATGACTTTGTGTAAATGAACAAATGCAAAAATTAGTGCATTTCCATTTTTAGTTGACTGTGGTGTTGTGTCGTGTTACACCCATGTCTTACCCCCAATTACCCCGTTTTGGAACGACATGAGGGTAAATGATTAATGAAAACAAATTGTCAATTTGGGATGGAGTAACCCTTTATTTACAGGGATAAGATTAAACGTATATAAGAATGAGCTTCTGATGGTATACAGTAGAGATGAAAAGTAAAAGAAAATAAATTTTTGGACTGAGTTATTCAACATTGTCCATTCGGTAATAGATATGCTTATTTTTATTTTTAAAAGTGCAGATCTGTTCTGAACAAGAACCGGTTCTTGGTTCCCAACCCTATATTTGCTAACGTGTGATTTTTGTATGTGTGGGTGTGCTCAGATAAATGATCTAATCTCTCTTTGTCCTCTCAGTTCTGATATCCCTGCAGACGTGCTGCGGCAGAGAGAAGCCAAGTGGCTGGACATGCTCAACAGCTGGGACAAGTGGATGGCCAAGAAACACAAGAAGGTTGGTCTTCAGCTCTTATTTTTGTTCTTGAAGAGCTCTAATTCCTTAGCGAACGTTCATAAAACGCTCTCAGGAATATGTCTGCACATCTCACATCGTGTGCTTCCAAACTGATCGATAGAATCAGATGAAGTTATGACCAGACCCACACAAAAAATCCTCCCACACAACTCCTTATTATATCATTTATACTGACCTTTGGCCGTCCGTGTGCTTTAGACATCAGCCATTTAAAAACATATGTTTATCATAAATAATGTTAAATATCCTTTCACCATTTGCTTTTATTATTCTAGTTTATGACTCTCTTGATTCTGAATGACTAACCTTGCAGACAAAACACAGAGTTAGTCATTTCTGAAGATACCAGCAGCTCATGTATAATTACTGTAATCAACACGGCCTGTCACGGTTATTGGGGATAGCCATGATCACTCCAGTCACATTTTAGCATACGAAAAAATAGAAATGAAATACTCTTTTATGGCTTTAGTGAATTATTCAAGCACTATAAATGAACTCTAGAGTGGTCGGTGCTCGTTTAAACTTGGTTTGTGAATGCTTGTTTAGTTTAATCGAAGGCAAAAGTTGATCCTAACATGTGAGTGTGTCTCTGAAGGTGAAGCTGCGCTGTCAGAAGGGCATTCCTCCGTCACTCAGAGGGCGAGCGTGGCTTTATCTCTCCGGTGGGAAAGTGAAGAAAGAACAGAATCTGGCAAAATTTCAGGTTTTTCAGTTGAACTCTTAAACAGCACTGCTGTGTGCCAAAACTATTACACCACCTTCTAAGACACTGCGTTTCTGACCAGAACACTTCTTCTAGAGTTGAATTACATTAAAATCCTATTCACTTTTTTAAAAACTATTGCAGCATGGTTTCTTACAAAATGTAACACTAATAATGATAAGAAATGGTTCAAATCAGTGTATTAGAATGATTTCTGAAGGATCATGGGAAGACAGGAGTAATGATGATGAAAATCACAAAAATAAATGAAAGTTTACAATACATTACAATACAAAGTTATTGTTTTTCACTGTTTCTTTCGTTTTTAACCTTTCTTAATGACCCTTAACTTTCGTATCCTTTGCAGCGATTGAAATCCCATGATGCACTGTGCACTGCCACATCGAAAGCATCTATTCAAGATGGTGGACAAAGCATAGAAATGATTTTATCAATACACGTTTCGTTCAATATTTAACAATTCAAAACTAAAATCTGATGCTTACCCAGTGTGTGTGTGTGTGTGTGTGTGTGTGTTTTATGCCAACTCTAATCCGTTATAATTCTGGCACAATCCACTGAGAATAACATTTGAGCCGAATAATGACGCTGACGAAGTTTGTAACGCTAATAGAATCAGCGCTGAACTGACATGAGCTGGATAATTAGATTGAGCTGAAATTGAATTCATTTCAAAATGCATGAAGTGTTTTATTATTATGATTTTTTTCTATATAGTGTAAAGTGCTGTATAAACAAGCCTGACTAGTCTTCATGTGGCAGGAGCTGGACAGTCAGCCTGGAGATCCTAAATGGCTGGATGTGATCGAGAAGGACCTCCACAGACAGTTTCCGTTCCACGAGATGTTCGTAGCTCGAGGAGGCCACGGGTAAGTCTGCCCTCTCTTCACTCGCAGGCCTCTGTGTTCACACCCCACAGCTTCAGTCACATGGTGTGTGTGTGTGTGCAGGCAGCAGGACCTGTTCCGGGTGCTGAAGGCGTACACCCTGCACAGACCCGAGGAGGGCTACTGTCAGGCTCAAGCTCCGATAGCTGCGGTGCTGCTCATGCACATGCCTGCTGAGGTCAGCCTGAGCTCCAGCAGATGGCCTTTGTTGAAGTTTTGAATGCATCTCATTAATTATTGATTGATTTTTATATACTGCTATTATACTCTTTTATGTACTACTGGTAACACTTCATATGAAACCTTGCATGATGCATGATGCAATGCAATATGTATTTTCATAAAAGTTATGCTAATTGCAGATTCTTTGTTTAATCTGAAATGGGTCGTTTCATGTGGTCATCAGCAGCACAGGTATATTTGTAGTAATAGCCAAAAAAACAATGCATAGGTCAAAATGATTGATTTTTCTTTTATGCTAAAAATGATTAGGATATTGAGTAAAGGTCATGTTCAAATATTGTCCTACCCTAACAAACCTTACATCAGTGCGAAGCTGATTATTCAGCTGTAAATCACACTTATGACTGGTTTTGTGCTCCAGGGTATTAGTTGAAATGATTTGAGTACAGAAGCACGTTCAGCTCACACCCTGCTCTTTTGGGGTTCTGCTCTTGTAGGATGCATTCTGGGGTCTGGTCCAGATCTGTGAGAAGTACCTGCCCGGATACTACAGCGCAGGCCTGGTGAGTGAGACGAGACACACACACACACACACATCGCTGACCAATGCTCATGCCCTCTGTGAGGTGTTTGTAATCACTGCTGATGTTCAGAGGGATCACGGTTCAAGGGTTGCTCTCTTGTACTTTATATCCTGTTTAACTCAGCAGAACTGATTAACCAGGCTCATCTAGTTAAACTTGTTAGACGCAAAAACCTTTTTGAGAGTCAAAATCAGCTACAAATGTACAAATTTCCAGTTCAGTATTTGATCAGCATATGAGAGTTAGATTGAATCAAATGAATCAGTCAATAATAAAAATAATAATTTAAATGGGCAACATCAGAATCATAGTGTGTAGATTGTACAACTTCCTGTTTCTGTCAGGAACCCATGCATTAAACGCTATGGAGTCAAAAACTCCTTACAAACTCGCAATTCTTACTTTTTTCCCTAAACACGCAATTGCAAGAAAAGTCCGAATGGTGAGGTTATATCTTGATATTATGGCTTTTTTTCTCTAGTTTTTGAGTTCATATCAAAATTGTAAATCTGGATAAAGTCAGAATTGTGAGATGAATGCATTTACAAGCAAACATTTATAATGGTGAGTTGCAATTATTTTTTATTTCGGCTGTTTTTTTATTGAGTGGCAGAAACAGCTTCCATTGAATGGATCAACCTTTATTTCCTTCAGTATTTCCCTCAGTTCCCTGATCATTCTGAATCACGCTTGCGCTCGACTGTGTGTCGTGTGTTATTGTATGTTATCGTCTGACGGACAGCCTGGTGAAAGCTGCTCAGGCCATTGTTTTCTGCTTCTTGGAAACTGATGATGTAGTCAAAACATCTATTAGTGTGGGTTTTCAGGAAATGTGTGCAAGCGCTGGACCTTCCCTTCCCAGAAGCACTGCTGTGTGTTGAGCACGTTATGCTTTGATGGACATCAAAGTTGTGAAATTCGAATTATTTGGATTTGAAAACATATTAACATACCTGGAAATATGAATCACGCTAAACAGTTGATTCATTAATACATGTTGATATTGGTCCATTTCTAGTTGTGTTGTTGTTTTTGTAACGATGCATGTATTGGTGGATGTCAGATTATTGTTTGTTTGTCAGTATCAGTTACTATTGTTCATATCGGCTAATAATACATATTTAATTAGTGCACACTTTTTTCTGTTTAGGATTTCAATACATTTCCGTTTGTACTTTTAAATAACCTTTGCAGTTATCTAGCGTTCACTTAAAATTCATCTTTAAAAATACTAAACATCATACGATCTAATACATAATGGATGTAGAACATATACAAATTCACAAAAATGGAAACGATAATGGAATATATTGCACTGATGTTTAAAGTTCAGTCATGTGAAGCAGGGTTTTTAAGGATTTTATTGTCTTGCTTTCATAAGGATGTGTTTCGCTTAATTTCCAGCGATTATATCGGTTTGATTGCACAGATAAACTGAACTGAGCTGGACAATGATGTCAAAAATGAGTATTATATATTACTGACACTCTGTTCTCCAGTTTAATACTGTTCAGTGCTTTATCTGTACTGTTAAAGAGCTATATAAATGAAGGTGGCTTGACTTGACGTGTGTTAATTATGCCCTGAATGCTCCAGTGCAGTGTTAAGTATTACTAAACCCTCTGCTGTCCTAAACCGTTGTTTTCATCTCTCTCATTCTCTCTTATATATATATATATTTAGTGCAGGGAAGTACCAGGGATCCAGTACAGTCCCAGCTCTTATGTTTCTGGCCTGAACTGAGTGGGCGGCAGATACGGATCAGATTAAATCAACATCAGGATCTATCTGTCGCTCGTCCTCGCTCTCTGTTTTAAACATGAATCGTTGCTGTCACAAAATTTGTTTATCACATCAATGGAAATGAGATGTATCAGATCCTAGCACAATTAAATCATTCACATTGTGTGAGCCTCTTTAAAATGAAAGGCTGTTATAGGGAAGTGGATCCACCGTGGTACATCTTTATGGTCTTGTTTCCTCTCACGTCTCTCTGCACAGGAGGCCATTCAGTTGGACGGAGAGATCCTGTTTGCTCTGCTCAAGCGTGTGTCTCCCGTGGCCCACCGGCACCTGAAGAAGCACAAGATCGACCCCATCCTGTACATGACCGAGTGGTTCATGTGTGCCTTCTCCAGGACGCTGCCCTGGGCATCTGTCCTGCGCTTGTGGGACATGTTCTTCTGTGAGGGTGAGACACGCTCGATCAGATACAGAGGGATCTTTGTCCTGTCTTTATACCACAGCCCTGCACTCGCTGACAAAGCAGGAGTGGAAATGTTTAACATGCTTACTTTTGGACATTAACACGTCCTAGTAAAGTTCTGTTCTTATTTATTGATTTTTATTTGTATTATTAGAAAAAAGTAAACAAAAAGTAGGACGCGCATGTTCTGCAGTATTACCAATAAATTATGAAACGTACCTATATATTAAGAGTTCAGACGTACACTCTTGCTTTGTTTGATGGTCATGCGTGTCTGTGTGCATCGCAGGAGTGAAGATCATCTTCCGTGTGGGTCTGGTGCTGCTGAAGTGCATGCTGGGATCTCAGGAGAAGCTGAAAGCGTGTCAGGGCCAGTATGAGACCATGGAGCTGCTCAGGTCTATTGAGCCGCGGTACATGCAGGAGGTGTTTCTCGTGCAAGAGGTATCACACACCTTTGAGTTTAAAACTGTTTGAGACCTGGATTAATAATGACACGCATCCATATTTATTTCCTGAGAACGGTTTATATTGACAACGGAAAGAGAAGGCCGTGTACACTATATACTGTGCAGTATGTAGTCAAACACAGCCTGTGTCTCCCCCTGCTGGCTGCTTTAATCAGTACAGTACAGTTTGATTTGCCGTGCAATAATCATCACTTCAGGATCGTTTAATATAGAATTGTACAGGTTTATTATTGTTGCTGACCTTTAAAAACCACACCGTTTCAGGTCATTGAGCTGGCCGTGTCTGAGCGAGACATAGAGAAGGAGCATCTCTCTCAGCTCCGGCGCTGGAAGGAGACCCACGGAGAGCTGCACTGTAAATCCTCTCCCAGAATGCACGGCGCCAAAGCTATCATGGCTGCTGAGCCACCCAGCCGGCAGGACCTCAAACAAAACCCCACGATCATCGTTGAAGCCCCGCAGACCACTGAGAGCAAGACGGAGGCCGAGAAAAAGACCAAAACAGAGAAGACGAAAGGCACGAAAACCACCTCGCCGCCTCCTAATCCGTACCCTCTGCCCAACCAATCACAGCCCCTGCAGAAAGACACGCCCCTGCAGGCATCCAATCAGAGTCTCAGCAGCACTGAGCATGACACCTACCTGTGAAGAGCTGACCGCTGAATGTTTACTGCGCAGAAACATCTGCCCCGTCTCAGGATTCATCACATCTACAGCAGGAGGTTTAACTGTGTGTGTGTGTGTGTGTGTGTGCGTGAGAATGAAGGACGAATGTCCAAAAGCAGCTCTCAGATGTCCAGATGAAGCGCTGGATGCTGTCCAAACTAGTCTGCCTCAGGAGACTGCATCTCTGTTTATGAAACGGACCAAATAATAGACTTAGTTTGGTCAATATTAGTCAGTCATACATGCATCAAACCGGTAAGATTACTGTAATAGTGTTAAACTGAACGTCTCTAAATACACAGTAACTAGGTTTAGGCTCCAAAACAAGTTTTGGTTTATATCAAATATGTGTGTGTGTGTGTGTGTGTGTGTGTGTGTGCGCAGTGTATGTTTATTATCTGTATATAAATACACACATACAGTATATACATTTTTTAATATTTATGTGTGTACAGTTATATATTTATATTCTTTTATATAATGTTTTATATAAAACATAATATCTGTCTTAAATATATACATGTATGTGTGTGTGTGTGTACATATAAATATCCGCAGCACAAACAGGTAGAAGAGGTTTATTTTGGATGTGATTAATAATGATTTAATTGTTTGACAGCACTAGTATATATTACTACTTTCTTTCCTTCTCAAACAGTTTCACCTATAGCTTTTGAAGTTTCCAGAAGGACCAGATTTATGCTGATTCTAATCATCTTGAATCAGTGCACTTTATATACGTTTCAAATATAAAAAAAAAAAATATAGGTTATGATGATTTTTTTATTTTTTGAGTGCAGAAATCTGACCCGTTTCATTTATGTATGACTGACAAATATGAATCACATGAAGTTCGTTTATGATCAGATGCAATCCAGATGCATAGGAGTTATATTTGCATTTCAAATATGCCTACTTTTTTTTTTTTTTTTTTTTACGAATAGTCGAAAAAATGTATGTTAAAAAGCATCCTTATCTCGTTCCAAAACCTTATTATTTTTAGTGGAACCAAAAAGCATCTATTTCCTCTGCACATCTCCAAAAAGCATTCAATTGCAATTCAAGTATTTAGGACATCTTCTGCTCCTATAGACAGCTTTTATGGTGCATTCTGAACTTTTATCAATATGAATATTCTTCAGAAAACTGACTGAACTGTTCCTTTAACTGCTTATTACATGCATCTGACGGGAGCAAATATATTGAATTAATTCCTGGTCTTGACCACTAAGGGGCTCTATAGAGTTATTTATAGTCTCGGATGTGATGGCAGCTCATCTTCTTGAGCACTGAAGCTCTCTGACAGCAGTGAAAACATTAAATGCACACAACCCTATTTATCTGAGTGCCAAAAACAGAGCTCTTTTGCTAAATAGGTTAGAGTTTGTGGAAGCAGTCCTTTGGCAGGAGTCCTCTGTGTTCTCCACTCGGACCATCACGCTCTTGACCAAGTGATTGTTTTGCACATTTCCGTGTTGAACTGAAGGACTGGACGCAGAAAAATATATTTTTAACTATGTCTGGATTTATTTTCTCTGATGTAAATATCATAGCCAAGACAGTTTTAACACTATTTTATTTCTGGTCTTGCTATGGCTTCTTGCAAGTATGGGAGAGATGTATATTCATGAGCATGTATGGCCAGGTTTGCTCATTGATGGAGCCGTGTGCAGATTTTTGGGATAATTTGTAAAGTAAAAAAGAAGAGCTGGTATCAGGTTATTTCAGTGAACTGATGCTGTTTGATGAATATTTCACTACGAGACTTGGTATGCATGCTTGATCGTTATTTGATTGCTGAATTGATCCTGGTGTCATATTTATCAAGATATTATGTTCAGTTCTGTTGTGGGAGATTACATACATTGATGTTGAGAAGGTATATCTGTTTAATGCGAGAAAAATTTCATTAGAGTTGCTCAAAAGGAACGTTGCCAAGCAATTTGGGAGAATAAGAGTTTTGAACTGATTTCAGTACAGGCCGTGTGCCAAAACATGTCACTTTAATAAGAAATGAAGTTACTGCAGGCTTTCTTATCGACACTCAGACTGTTTGTAAATGAACATTTGAGCAAAAAAAGGTTTTTCATGATGAAATAAAAGTGATGCTCTGAGGCTGTGTGTTGTGTGATTGGGTCCGGATGAGAAGAAGTGAAAGAGGCTTCTGTGGCGGGACACCTGTCCTCCTCGCTTCTTCAGATTTGCATGTCAAAGGTGCTGGCGCTCGTCTCCTCAGCGTTTCCCAGAAGCCCTCCCGTCAGCGGATGTACCCGAGGCATCAGACCTCGATCACGCCGAACACTGGGCTCTGAAGCTCAGTTTAAAAACCTGCTGGACTTATTTCACAAGCGTTTAGAAGCTAAGAGCTCAAGGCTTCTGATGGCATCCTAGCTGTATCATATTGATTTACTGGAGAAGCTCTAGCAAAAATAAACTATTAATTACATCATAAACGAAACAAAAAAAGTGCACGATGCGAGTTAAAAACTAAAACAACTGCTTACAGCTAGCATTAACCCTGTTTCTGGATTACTATATAGAGATATTTAGCAGGATTCAGTCTCAAATCTGCCCGAATGGCTCTCAGTTACAGCGCGCTGCAGTTCCACTTCTCACCACAGGTTTATATTATAAAACACGGGGGGCGCTGTTGAGTTCAGGACCGTCTGCGTGCCAAAGCCATTTAATATATCCTGCTTACTTTACGACTTAAAATAGTCTAGAAAACTCGAAACATACTTGTTGCAGAATACATTTTATTATTCATTCAGTTCACATACAGGTCTATGTTTTGGATAAATACATACATACGTACATTGGATAAATAAAATACATACACAAAACATGACTGACAACAGTTCATCTAATGACATTTGTGAAATATTTAAATACAACTTTATTAAGGTTTCATAAAATGGAATAAATAATTCTAGATACCTTATCAGAATTGTTTTAAATGTGTAGAATCAACATAAGTTTCTTTTTCCATCAACTGATCAACATTTACATCAGAGCATGCACATTCTGTTTATTTGTGTGGCCCGACTATGTGTGTTTGTTTGTTGCCTACTGTGTATGTTTGAAAAGAACTCAGAGTAAACGGTAAATACAAACGTATAAGTAAAGCAGTAAATAGAAAATTTTTACATAGAGAATATAGAATATTTTATATATAGCATATATTAATAAATCTAAATTTCAATATAGTACATTTTATTGTGTTTTTATCTTAGAATAAATTGAATTTTGTAATGATTCTAATTATATTTACTAAATTTTATTTATGAGATTAATTAATAAAATTATTTAAATCTAAATACATTTACTTCAATGATGTCACCATTTAAAAATTTACTCAATATATTTTAGTGTAAAAATGTTTCACTAAAAAAAAATCATAGTAGAAGTTTCTTCAGCGTCTGTTTCTCTACTTTCTGATGCGTGATTGTTCACTCACTCGTTCCCTATGTAGTGCCCTTCAGACGCTGTTCTCACAGCAGAAAGATCCTCGGGTTTCAGACGTGAAATACACATTAGATCGAGACATTCCTCTGGAAATGAATCTGGGGAAAGCTCATAAAGCATCCCTGTAGGAAGCGCTGGGGTTATTTATGAGGTTTACGGATGTCGGATTGGGATTCCCGTTTCTTCCTCCTTTTGTACTCCTTACTTCTTCACTGCCACTCGTTTCCTGTCATGCAACCATTCTACAAGAAACCATCTTCTCAAAAGATTACTACACTAAAAATAAAATACTATCATTTTTTTCTGGCATGGAGGGCATAAAATACAGGTGAGCTGGACATTATCAAGAGGACAAGCACATATCTGTGATCTCCATGAGTGTGGCAGAGGATAATGAGCTGATCCTACAGTAACGAGTTCAGGGTCATCGAGAGCTGTTTGTGTCAGAATCCTCAAGACATGCACGTTACTGTGATATATGAAGACTTACAGCCCTACTTTCTGCGTCGTGTTTTTGACATGATATGACAGCTAATCAGCATATTAGTGTGATTTCTGAAGGATCGTTAAGACTGGATACATTACCTTTTTACCTGGATTACATTTCCTTTTTACAGTGACATGCTAAAATAAACTCTAGTAATAATTCACAAGAGATTTCTTATGTTTTGTTTGTGCTAAAAGACTCATGTTGGGGCATGTTGTCACAAAAGGTCAGAGTGCACATTTAATGAAGCTGTTTTCCAGCACAGTAACTGTGGAAATAAATAACATCTCATGTAGCAAAGACTAAACGTATCATATTCAGAAGTAAACTCTGATGGATATTCAGAGGCAAAGTGTGACGGTTATTACATTACACTTACAATTGATCAGAATATGTCCATTGAATGAAAACTATTTTGTGTTTGTTATCAGTTTTCCAGTGGGAGGTGAAGTCGGTTCACGTTCTGTGTGTTTGTTGGTCCAGATGATGGCTGTTGGCATGGACACGGTTCAGGAAGCTGGTTCTGTCAGGTCAGGGTCAGAGGTCAAACAGATGTGGGCAAGGGGCAGGAAGAGGAATTGAGCTGTTTACTCCTGCTACAGGATGACTGAGGGATCAACAACTCACTGTGTATTATTTACAGCTTTACAGTCACGTCTATGAGTGCAGACTTTCTCAGTCTGTTTGTGGAAATCATGCTTTAGTTTAGTCTCCGCTCGAGTTTGTGCCTAATGTGATGTGTGTCAGTGGCCTACTTTCGGCCTTTCTATCACAGTTGGCAGCTGTGGCCAGAATGATAGCCTAGCTATGAACAAATGTGAAATGTAAACATATTTAGTGGGAATTAGTGTGCTGTCTGCTGTCTGAGAGAGCATTGCCTGTAAGTCGCTGCAAAACCTGCTTTACAGGCCATTTAATGCAGCTTTGTTCCATTTATAATTGTAATAAGTATAAATTCTGATTCTGTAATCTCTCACACACCCAGTCTTTGCCCAAAACACTCAAAAGTCGATGTAAGTGAAGGACTCTTCCCAGGCGATCGAGCGTGTTAAGGAGTGTGTTTAGTGTTTATTTGAGGAATGTTTTTTGTCTTTATCTCTATTTGATCTGGACGCTTTTCCTGCCATTGTTGCTTCATGTCCCTACCGTCTCCTATCTTCCCGTCCCTGAAACCCTCTCTCCTTAGTGAGGAAGCCATGGATGCAGATACAGGATACACACACACACACACACACACTCATTAGTGTGGCTGATTGGGGCAAAACATGGTGTTTAAATGAGTATAAGTGGGTAAAAGGCTAGAAACAGGCAGACATGCACACACTGAAGATGATATGAGAAAGCTGACACAGGGGCTGTGATAAGAGTTTCCTCGTCTGGACAGACTGGACGCCTGCATCTTCTCACAGTCTCAAGACTTTTTTCCAACGAACATATAACATAAATGCTAAAAAGTGTAATTATTTTAAACAGAAATACTTATGAACAGTTTATATTTATCAATCAATCTATCTATCTGTCAACATATATACAGTCCCTGACAAAAGTCTTGTCGCTTGTGTACAAATTGACCTCAAGTGCCGCTGAAATATATTTCTAAT
>JAUCMS010000002.1:449917-460383 GCA_032357445.1 Enteromius radiatus
CAATACCACATACAGTCTGTACAGTAGAAACACCATTACACCTATGGAGAGACCCCAGAACACATGTGTGTGTGTGTTTGGAGGGGAGCTTGAGAACACTACTGCTCTTTTCAATCAAAAATAAATCAAAACAGGCTCTTCAGATGAAATAAACCTTGTCTACATTACACGAAAGATTATTCAGATTCTTCACTTTTAGGAACTTCACTGAAAGGAAGCAGAAACGACTGATTTAAGAGAAAACCTTTGTTTGGAGTCGGGTGTATTGAATCCCAAAACGACCAAAAAGAGCTCATGCACCATGTTTACAGGGAGGTTTGGAGATTCCCAAATCCAGCAAACATCAGCCCTGTTGAGTCATTTTAATAATATCACAGCTTTTAGACTTACTAATGCTCCAGCCTGCTGTCCCGTGCCTGACCAGTGTGTGTGTGTGTGTGTAGCACAGGGTCAGGGAGGGATAGTTGTGTCTGAGCGGGTCAGGTCCTCGGCGCCACTGACGCCTCATCGCTGAGAGACGAAGAAGGGTGCCGAGTGAAAGCTCCTGTCTGCTTCTTCACTCTGAGATCTCCAGCTAGCATTAGCTCATCTCTTTCTCCTGCTGCTCTCTGAATAGAAATTTAAATCATTATTCCCCGGCAGGATATTTTGCAAACACCATTACTTTTCATGCAATAGGCTACTTATAAATGATGCAGGAGTAAGGCATGTTATATTTGGACTGCATCTTGCATAATGACTTGAAGTAGGTGGGATGCTATTTTAGATCGCCTAGCAATTATCAAACAGATTTTCTGGAACTGGGTACTTTTCGAGCTCCATGTTGATGTTATGTGCGATGTTCTCATAAAAGCTGACAAATGTCTTTGTGTGCTTGGGAAAAATGAAGTAACCTAGCATTTACAGTTAATATGCACTGTGATTTAAATGAAAGCAACTGGATAAAAACATCAAATTAAAGACAAATACCAATAGGCTACTAAAAAAATACGATATTTATTTATTCATTTATTTACAAATATATAAATAAATGCTAGATAGATGTCATATTTCAAAAAAAAAAATTGTATAACCTTTATATATTTAAAATATGCTTTAAGTAGATGCTTTGATGTTATTAATTCTATAAAACAAAGAATTATGAGGTATTTATTTATTCACTATTTTAAGTTCAGCACAAAATGAGCTACTCTCAGTACGCTTTTCTTTCTACAGTAGCTTTATTATTTGACACTGTGTCAGTGCACTTTGTCTTTCGTAATGTTTATTATTGTTTTTAACGATTTTGTGGCATAATCGCGGGAAAGCGCGGAGGATTAGTTATCCTGTGCCGCGGCGCGTAATCTTCATCATGAAAACTGCTGCTTCAAGAAAACCTTCACGACGTGTATTGTTGATGATGCACAGTCATTTTTCGGGTTACCTGGGACACATGTGATCTTGCTCGGGCATGTCCGACATCAAACTCATTGGGATGGAAATGAGAAACAGCTCGAATCGTCCAACTATTAGACGGTTGTTCACACCTTCGCGTCCGTCTATTAAAATATCAATTTATCCACACAGGGCAAAAACACAGGTCCTGACATGTCAGATCCAGACTTTTCATGTTTTATTTAGCCTAAAACGTTACTATATAAACCTGTATTATCTTCTGTACAGTTTACTCGCGCTCAATAAATAGTTCCAAATAAATAGATCACATTGCAAAGCTGAGCTCTTCATATCAAGATAATCCTCGTAGTCTCTTTTTGCAGCTTTATTTAGGGCAGTGGATATTTGCAAATGTGATAGGTGCTGTTTATTTCGCAAATGATTCGTGTTTGCTTGTTATTTGTGCTTCTCTGGCACGCTGAGGAGCTGCAGCGCTGAGCTCGGTTTCAGGGGCGGGGTCTCCCGCGCGGAGGGGCGTGGTCAGGGGGCGAGGGGCGGGGAGTGCGAGATCCGTAGAGTTTAAAAGCCACAGCTCGTCCAGCTGAAGGCACATTCTGACCTGAACACATCACCAGCTGATTTCTCTGACGTCATTTAGATCACAGAAATGGACAACATGACCGCTGACTACAGCCAAGACGACTATGATGAGACCCTAAACAACAGCATGTGTGATTTTGATGAGTGGGAGCCGTCCTATTCGCTGATTCCCGTGCTTTACATGCTCATCTTCATCCTGGGCCTCACCGGGAACGGTGTGGTCATCTTCACCGTGTGGCGGGCCCAGTCCAAACGGAGAGCAGCGGACATCTACATTGGAAACCTGGCCCTCGCTGACCTGACCTTCGTGGTGACCCTGCCTCTGTGGGCCGTCTACACCGCCCTGGGCTACCACTGGCCCTTCGGCGTGGCCCTCTGCAAGATCAGCAGCTACGTGGTGCTGCTCAACATGTACGCCAGCGTCTTCTGCCTCACCTGTCTGAGCCTGGACCGCTACATGGCCATTGTCCACTCGCTGACCAGCACGCAGCTGCGGACCCAAGGACACATGCGGGCCTCGCTGGCCACCATCTGGCTCCTCTCAGGTGTGCTGGCCGCCCCCACGCTGCTGTTCCGCACCACCGTGTACGACGCCGAGACCAACCGCACCTCCTGCGCCATGGACTTCAGCCTGGTGGTGAGCACACCGGGCCAGGAGACCTTCTGGATCGCCGGCCTCAGCATCTCCTCCACCGCTCTGGGCTTTCTAATCCCGCTCCTGGCCATGATGGTGTGCTACGGCTTCATCGGCTGCACCGTCACGCGCCACTTCAACAGCCTGCGCAAGGAGGACCAGCGCAAACGCCGCCTGCTCAAGATCATCACCACGCTGGTGGTGGTGTTCGCTGCCTGCTGGATGCCCTTCCACGTGGTGAAGACCATGGACGCTCTCTCGTACCTGAACCTGGCTCCCGACTCCTGCACCTTCCTGAACCTGCTGCTTCTGGCTCATCCCTACGCCACCTGCCTGGCGTACGTCAACAGCTGCCTGAACCCGCTCCTCTACGCCTTCTTCGACCTGCGCTTCCGCTCGCAGTGCCTCTGCCTGCTCAACCTGAAGAAAGCCCTTCACGCCAGTCCGGCCTCGTCCCTCTCCTCACAGAAGACCGAGGCCCAGTCGCTGGCTACTAAGGTGTGAGGAGGAGTTAGATCTTTCACAAGCAGACTCTACTTTTGTATCGGACTGTGGGAACGTGAGGAACCGGCTTCCTCGGACCCGGGACTACACGCTGGTACTCTGCAAAAAATGCGTTCTGTTTCTGAGGAACTTAAAGCAGATCGTGAGCAGACCGGAGCAGACCCGCCCCGAACGAGCCGGACAGAGCTGGGCAGAACGAGCCAGGGCTTTTCTGCTTCTCTCTTGGACTAGAGATGAAAAGAGCAATTTATGGACTCATGAAACTGTATTTTACAGCTCTTGTTTTTCTCGGTTGCTTGTTTATATTTTGTCCTGTAAGCACTTGTTGGTAAGGGTCAGAGATAAGAACCCCAGTGGCCAGTCGGTCTTATCTAAACCGTCAAGATAGGGGAGGGAGGGATGGGTGCCTTACTCCAGGAGAAGTGTTGTGGCTTGATTAAAGACTTTCGGGGGGAGGTGGGTGAGACAAAAACACGAGGGGGGTGAGCTCAGACAGACAGATGGCTGTTGACAAATGTTGTCGGGGAAAAGGGATGTCCAATTACTAGGTGGCAGCTTCGACAGATGAGATACTGTGAGTGTGAGCTAATGAAATGTGTGCCAGTGACTTTTTTCTTTTTATTTTCATGACGTAAAAAAACCTGCTGTATGATGATTTGATGCAGTACCCTATGAATAAAGCCCGTCTAATGAATTTCTGTTTGTTGCTTGTCTGTTAAAACTCGCCTGGAATGTTTGTGGCATTCCGTCACGTGTGTGTGTTTTCCTGTTCGCCCTGGACCGAGCGGAGCTGCTTTGTCCCTTATTGTCTTCAGTCAGTTCGAAATCAAAGTGACTGACGGGAAATGCATGTTTAGAGTCGATTTCCTTTGCGTTTCTTGTTTTCTGCTTTCTGGACGTCTATGTTGCATAACACTAGCAATTCATTGAGAGTGTGCACGATCTAAAATATTAGCCCTTTAGATGTCAAGTAATAAGCATCAATAAATATCTTGGTCATTTTCATTTAACCATTTATAGAAGTGTTCTGTTTTGGTTATATGCATGTAATTATTTGAACATAAGAGTCATCTTTTTGGTAGTTTGCCAAAAACGTAGAAATGCCTACTCTGCATATCAGCCCCTAAACAGACCTCTAATGATTAAGCTCCCTAATAAGCTTTGGTCAGGACATAATCATTGTCGGAGAGACTGTGCTAATCTGAGGTAATTAGTGGGACTGATGTCTTCAGCGTGGACTAATAAAGGGTGTAGTTATTATAAATGACCTAAACAACTGAAATAGCTCAAGGAAGATTCAAATTAAACCACAAAAGCTGAAAACAACAACTTTGTTTAATACATATGTAATAGTTAGAAACACAAAGACACACTGTGAACATTCATCTATAAAAACACAACTATTTGTGTGACATGGATGAAATGGATAAATGCAAATGTAAGGAAACACTCTCAGAGAGCTGATGAATGAGGGAATTCTATGTAAAGTTAGCACATAACAGATATTAAACAGCAGACAGACTGCACACACTACAGTACAGAGATTACGTCTGTGGAGCGGAAACACTGAACAGAAGCAAGAGGCAGGGACTTTAAGATAGTAGAGGAGAAGTCAAAGAATAGAGGGTGTTTCTTTTATATACAGTGAATGGCCCATAGAGTGTGTGTGTGCAGTTGCTAGTGTGTGTGTGGGGGGGCTAGTGACCACCTTTGTGTTTATTTCGGTTTGTTTATTTGTTTTCTGTCAGGGCTGAGAAGAGGAACACAGGAAACTAGAACAGTGTGGTGTGTTTCTGGGGTCTGCTGCAAACATGTTTCTCTGCTAACAGCTGCAGTGTGTGGGCACGGATCAAATGTTGGGCTCAGTGTTGCCCGCAGGTGTCAAATTAGACCTTGGGTTTTCAAAGAAAATCTGGACGATATTTCTTTGGACATGTTCAAAGATGCTGTAAAGATTTAGAGCAGAAACCGAATCTCCCTGATGAATGTGAATTTCATGGTGTGAAGGTGCATGTGTTAAACGAGCTGCTTCCTGTGCTTTAAAGAGAAACGTATATATGCTAGAAGAGAGAAACCTGACGGTGTCGAGCCAAAAAAAAAGGGAGCATGAAAATCTCAAAAAGTCTCAAGTTCATTCTTTATTCTTTATTTTGTCATTATGCGGTTGTGAAGGTCTGATTGAATTAACGCTGATGTGCGGGCAAGGGTGTGAATATTAAAATAGTTTTGTGCTATCTACACAACACCAGAACATCAATTATCGTGAAGTGAAAATAATTTATCATTATTTTTTACTTCAAACTGTTGCTTCTGGCCAGAATTAATAATAACACTTCCTCTAGTGATTATTGTGATGTTTTTATCAGCTCTTTCTGACAGCACCCATTCACATCCATCACTGAGATGCTGATGTAGTACAACATTTCTCCAAATCAACACACTCATCTACATCCTGTGTGTGTGTGTGTGTGAACTTTTCCTTAAATATATTCTAATAGAGAATAAGGACGCTTGTGGAGTGCAGTGTAAAAATGAGTTGTAGTTATTGTAAATACAAACCAAGCTCCATGTCTGAACTCATAACATGAGTTTGCGAGTCTGTTTGGCATCTAGTGGAAGACAAGATTGTTAGAAAATACACAGGTTTGAAGATTTTTTTGAACGCTTCACAGAAAGTAATGAGTTCACTGTTTGACCTCTAGCTAGGCGGGGGGGGGGGGGGTGTATTAAATACAGGCTGATGATATTTAGAGCAGTGATGCTTAATCTAGAACAACGACCAATGCACAACACTGAGAGATCAGATTTAGAAAACCTCATGTGATGACGAAGAATGAAGACAAGATTGGAGATGAAGGTGGACATCTGTGACACTTGTCTCAGGACACACCAGCCGCTTCAGGTAATAATGTACACATCTTAGAAAAGTCAGACAGAAGTATTGTAGTTTTCTTAACTGCTTCGTCTAAACTGTAACATCACAAACCCAATGTCTGTCTGCAACTCACCCCAAACCTCTCCTTCATTCTTCAAAGGTATCAACAAACAAGATTGTGTCAGCCATGTGGGTCAGAAAGTCTTTGAGCAGTCTTCATGTTTTATGGATTGCAGTTTAAGGCTGTCCATGTTATGGTACGAAATTAGGACCCCAGGTCCAGTTTAAGCCACAGAAATAACAGAGTAAAACATTTACAGAAACTTATTGCACACTTTGTAAATTGGACTTATAGGGTTGTATATGTATTGCACCGTAGAATAGTGAGAATAGTGTTTCTTGGATCGGTCTGACAAAATCAGAAGTGTGGCGATGGACAAACAATGACAACAGGGTGAGAGATCACTGAGTTTAACCAGACATTAGTCTGAAACCGTCTCTACAGCTGGTATCATATTACACTCCAAACGAAGTCCATTGTTGTTTCAGGTACTGGAGGTCTCGGTGTCCACGTCCAGGGGAGTATCTATGTTTTATAACTCTGCGCAAATCCTTTTGTGATTCGTCACCTTTTTTTAGTATGTAGCCAATTTGTTATATGCGTTAATGTTTATTATGTTCATTTTGCATGATCTATCTAATGTTATGTAAATAATTACAGACATCCACTCTTTAAGATCTCTTGGTGTTGCTCGTGATAAAGGGTCAGTGGTCTGAGGAGGGTCAGTTTCTGCTCCCTGCTGGTCATATCAACAGCAATCAAAGCCTGATGGCTCTGTGAATCCAGGGATAGATGGATCACTGCTGATGTGTATTTGTCTTTCCTCATCAAAGCAAACTGAAACTCAATTACAGAAGCTTTCATCTGTTTCCTTTCCACAAACTCAGCAGTGTCAGGTACTCAGATCCCAACTTACTGAACAGGGAGGGATGAACTTGAGTAAAATGTGTACAAATTTACACATGAAAATAAATGTTTTGTTAGGAATTGAATTTGTATCAGGAATAGGTGTGAGCAACACTATCTCTTGTGTAAACTAATGTTTCATTAACACAGTAAAGCACTGAGCTAACGACCTCTTGAAAAGCCAAACAACAGACTTTAAAGGAGATGAGCCATTTAGTACACAATACACTCTCTGACTAATAAACATCACAATATCAGAGTCCTGCCCCACCGGGCAATTACTGCCTCGCAAACAAAACCCCCAAAAACAGATTTAATGTAAAAAATAACACTGTAAAATGTACAATGTCTAAATTGAACAAAAATAGCTGGAAAACATATTTTGTTTGCTTTTCTTTAACCACTGGTGTACCTCAGGGCTCGGTGCTTGGCCCTCTTCTTTTCCTGATATACACAGCCCAAACGGGTCCAATCATTGACACACTCTTCCTGTCATTCAGTCAGCTGGAGGACGACCCCATACCTGAAGAAAAATACAAATACAAATCTCAATTTTTCTTTTTTAAGGGAATACTTTTTATTTGTAACTAATATTTTAATTCAGCAAAGATGCATTAAATTCACCAATACTCAATTTACAAAATAAATAAACAAATCACATATACATTTTGGCCATCGTGTACCTATCTGTACAACTTTGTGCATCGCAACACTTTAAATGTTGTAGCACTTCTCATTTGAGCTGATTAGAAGTAAGTTTAGAAGTCGTTTTGGATAAAAACCTCTCCTGAATAAATAAACTCAATTGAAATGTTTCTGATTGTAACCACACCTATGCAAACCGCCACACCCTTGTGATTGCTAGCAATGAATGTGGATTAAAACACAGTTTGCTTAAGTATATGCTGTTGTGTAGCAGAGCTAAAGCTGTTGCAGTAGCTATTATTGATGCTCGCTCATTGAGCCTTTGTTTTGACTGCCCAGGGTCAGCCGTGAGCACAGGAAAACAGGTAAAGTCATCCTAGAGCACTCTTGTCCAAATAGCTCCAAAGCTGTACATCAAAGCAGCAAAGCTCATTTGATCACACAATGTTATAAAAGTGGACAATGCAATGTTCTGGAGTCACATCAGTTTCAGTTTGCCAATAGTGTGATGATACATCAAGCACAGATCATAAAGAAGTCACTTTTACACTAAGTTAGCTTAGCACTTGATCAAACTAAACACGATCACATGATTTCATCCACGAAATCAGGCAACAATGTGACCGCACCTTCAAAAAAACAAAAAAAGGGAAAGACCCAGTCGAGACACAATCCATTATAAATCAAGGCAACAGAGCAAGTCAGGCAAAAATAACTCTTGAGGAAACGTGCATGGCTTTACTAGACCAGAACAATGGGACAGGAGGGCGGCCCGAGAAACGGCCTTGTTCCGGAGGTCAGCGACAGCTACAGAGGGAAACTAGCGATGACCCCCAAGGAGCTTGTGGAAGACTCGTGGCTTCCGGCCCTGGTTCATGCCTCCCGCGTGAAGAGGGGCCCTAGTGCACAGAACAGGGGTCACGGGGCCGGAGACAAGGGAAAGGTTCCTGTCCAGGGAAGTCCTGTCTTTCAACTGCATCACGACGTGGTTCAGGACCCTCGCTGTGTCTTCGGGCCCCTTAGGGACCTTTAGCTCAAAAATACAGATTGTCTGACAAAGCATGCCACACTTCCTTAACACTTTAAGATTGAACCCGAGGTCACAGAGAGCGTACGCCAGGAGCAGAGGAGTTTCCCAACTGCAGAATCGAGCCAAAGATCATCAACACCTTCAGCAGACACTTTCAAGAAGGTGCCGTGAAATCAAATCCCTAAAGGAGCACAAAAGGTTCTCTGCTGTAGAAAATGGTTCTTTTATGGGTAATGTCTGGGAGTCCCAAACAACAAGCTGACTTGCATGTAAGGTCAAAAAACACTTTCATTGTCTTCTAATATACATTTATTTGTACCTTATTTGTTCATTGACTCCCTCCTACTGTGATTGGTCAATTTCACTTACAGCTTTTGCCTATTGATGACACATTTTTTGCTGAATTTGGCTCATTATGTGAAACTACACACAAGCACCATCTGAATTTCTCTTTCATATCAGCAGCAGCACACTCTTTCTTTAAGAGACAATAACTTCATACACAGTGCACTTTCAGATTTAAAACTCTGCAGGATGTTTTCATTCAGCTCTGCGTAAAAGATCATTTTCAATAGGGCGCTTTAAAACAGTTTTAAGAACTGTTAACTGAAAGGTTCTCTGAGGAACCCAGAATGATTCTTCTACAAGCTATATTTTTAAAGAGAGCGTAAGCTGCATCTTCAGACACCTGAGGTTCATCCTGCATGAGAAGCCAGACTGAAGACTGAATATATGTTTGTGGAGGCACGTCGGCGGTATGCATGATGCGATCGCACCGGATCTACGGGTGTGAGACCAGGAGGACTCATCCTCCCTGAAGCACAAAGCCTCCCTTCATGAGCGCCTCTATTCTCTCCATTGTGAGCGCTGGTTTCAGGCTCTCCCTCTCTCAGGCCTGTCTCTGGAGCTAAATGACTTCCCTGTCATCAGCTGAAGCTACAGCCGGTTCAGCTGCAGGCATTCAGGAGAGCTGAGCTGATCACAGAGGCTCACAGAGACACATCTTAAATGGTATGCAGTAAATTAAATGAGCCTGAACGATGTTATGTGGCCCTAATGGGAAAACATTACCTGTCTGTCAGAACTGGAATGCCACATTGTACACTGAATGTGTGTGTGTGTGTACCTGGTATTTTCTAAGTTTAGTAATACCAGTAGATTTTGACCTTGTTGGGAAGTTTTTAGGTCTCTATGAGAAAACAAGCTTATGAATCATGCTGATTAAGGTTTAATGTTTAGGATTAGGGGATGGAAAATACAGTTTGTATCATAGAAAAATCATTATGTCTAAGTAATGTTCCCATAATAATTATAGGATTACCATGTGTGTTCATTTCAATGTCGTTTCCATGGTTTCCAACAGTTTTATTTAGAAGGAACATATTAAATAGTTTGAAAGTGACAGAAACATTTTTTACATTTTAAATTTCATATTCATCATAACTGTATCACAGATACAGAACTGTTTCCACAAAATATTAGGCTGCAACTTTGATAATAATGATGATAATAATAATAATAAATTGTTTTGAGCAACATGTAGGTATAGTAAATGTAGACTGATGATGATGGAAATTCAGATAATAGGAATAAATTCTGTATGTTTCATGCATATTTGTAAACACTCTTTTACTTTTATCAGGAACAGCATAATATGCTATAAAATAAAATGCCATAAAATGAGAACTATACAAAATTGAAATGCTATAAAAATAAGAACTGAACTGTATTTCAGACATACATTTTAAAGGAAAAGGATTTAAAGGACGTGACATGTGGCCAGGTATGGTTGCCCATACTAGGAATTTGTGCTCTGCATTTAACCCATCCAAGTGCA
>JAUCMS010000002.1:467396-480368 GCA_032357445.1 Enteromius radiatus
TCTCTCCATAGGTGTAATGGTGTTTCTACTGTACAGACTGTATGTGGTATTGTCCTACACTGACCCTACACCTAAATCTACCCCTTTATTAGATTTTCAAAACACTTCATTCTGTGTGTTTTATAAGTGTTTTGAAAAGTGAGGACATGGAGTAATATCCTGAAAAGTCCAGCCCGAACGGATAGGAAAAGACACCTTCTCCTTGTAATACCCGTGTCATTATACAGAGCCCTCATTTTTCACTTATATTCTCTTCTAGAGAAAAAAGCTTCAGTGCTGAGCAGGAGGCGGCCATTGTAAACATGGTTGTGGCAAACAACGCTTTAAGGCTGTGTGAAATCAGGGAAGCAGTGATCACAGATCAGGGCACATGTAGCAACATCAGCAGTGTGAGCCTCACCACCACTGACCGCATCTTAAGAAGGACTCATATGGCCATGAAGCAGCTCTATAGAGATCCATAAGGAACTCTGATGTCGTGAAGGAGGCTAGATGCTACTATGTACTATACTGTAATGCCTTGTTAGAGTCAATGTAATTTTACTGTATTTTTAGAATAAAGTTTGAAGTTGAGAGGGCATATCATGTCTTCATTTATGTTGACGAAGCCAGCTTCAATCTCAACAGAGTGAGTAGACGTGGAAGGAAGCCACTATCACAGGTCCAGGACCGAGGGGTGCCAACATAACCATGTGTTCTGCCATCTCCAATGATCATATTCCACAACACCGAAGACCTCGTAACAGTCCTGAACGCACTTCATGAGAGGCTGATCCCACCCGAGGAGGCCTGGCTCTTCATCAGTATCTGGGACAATGTGTCGTTCTTCCACTCTCGCCTTGGTTTGGGGTACACCCTCGTACGATGATGCTGTTCCTCCCTGTTACGTTTGGTGCAGGTGGATGAAGGAGAAGCGCAGGAGTTCAAACAAACAATAATATTTAATAATTATAACTCAAACACGAGGAGAGTACATACAAAACGTAACACCTTCAAGGTAACACATTCATTGATCGACAAACTAGAACTCAGGAGACAGGGACAACGAACTAATGATCAAAGGGTTAGGGCTTGTGGAAAGCTCGGTTTATACACTAGTTACTGTGCTTTTGGAACAGGGTTTATTTAGTAAGCTGGATATTGGACCAAAATATAGCAGGCTACTGATGAGCCATCGTGTCTGGTTCAGGATGATATAGTTTGTACCGACTCGAAACTTGTGTCATAGGCTAAACATTTCCACAAACAGATGTTTTGACGCCACGATGAAAGTAAATGGAGTTTGACATGAGGTGAATTATTCCTTTAAATGTAGATCATTTCTTAGCTGAGTTGTTAAATTACCTGCCTTCAGTAATAAACATAAAGATCAAAATAAAACAGTATCTAATAAACTGTGTATATTGCGAATCAAATATCAGTTTAAGGATTGCCCAGATTCAGATGAAATATTATTTATAAACTGAGTTTATATGTTGGGAAACAGCGCCACCTGCGGATCAAACAGCATAAGAAGCATGTCTTTTCAAAGATTTGTTTTATGCACATTAAAATATAGGAGGCATGCCAAAATATAGGAATTATACTTTTTTTAAATTATATTATTAATTAAAAATCTGTATTTATTAAATGCATTTAAGCATAAAAGCTTCTACACAAATACATTCACAAAACAAATGGACTCTTCAGTCACAAAAAGAGCTTTTTCCCCAAGGAGTATTTTTCCAAAAATATGCTATATTTATTAAGTGTGCTGTTACAAGAGTACGTTTTATAGGTCTACATCACTAGGGAATATTAATAAGTCATGCGTAACACAGGTATGTTTGTAGCAAAACCAACAATGCATTGCATGGGTCAAAATAATACATTTTTAATGTAAAAAAGCATTAGGGTATTATTCAAAGATGTTACATTTAGTAAATATATCAAAACTTAATTCTTGATTATAGTAATGTGAGATAATTTGGACAGCTTTAAAAGCAATTTTCTCAACATTTGGATTTTATTTTTGCATCCCCAGATTCTTTAATATTATCCTAACAAACCATACATCAATGGAAAGCTTATTTATCGGGGCTTTCAGATGACGCACAAATCTTATTTTTAAAAAACTGAACCTTATATCACATAAATTACAAGCATATAATATTTTTTAAATCTTGTTTGTTAATAAATATTTGTGGGAAAAGAGCAGAAATCACGGTTAACACTGTATCTATTAAAAAGAAACCACTGGAACAGATTTTGAACTTGTCATCAGTGGTGAGAGTTTCCTCTGTTGAGCAATAATAAATCCCCCCGATGGAGGAGTCCAGAACTACATGAAGTAATGCGCTGAGCACTAGTTTTATATCAGTCTTCTTCAGTTATTCATTTTGTACTGATTGAGTAACATGTAGACAAAAGAAAGCATTATTATTTTTTAAATAGTTTTACTTTTATTTAATCATAATAGAATATTATATCATAATATAATAATAGAAAATAGACTGTATTAAATGTTTTGTTTCTATTAAATGCTAATAAACATGAGTTTGTATGATTCTCACATTCTACCAAACGTAAGCTGAATGTTATCTGCACATGTGATAATGAACAACAAAACACATCATCACATTACTACAGGAACACCATGGACTGTTTGTTAGTCTTTTTCTTAGGAAAACCATAATAGATCATGCAAATAAGAGCTCACCTCTGAACTAATGTATGAACACCGCTGGAGGCACGCATGAACAAGTGAAACTAAGAGGCTTACAGGAAAACACATGTTTTATTGTTTTCCAGTCACCTGATGAGGCTGGAAACTCCATTACACAATGATTGTTTGAGAATTTAAAAGACAGATTAATCAATAAAATAAAAACTTGTGCTAGGCCACACCTTCATTTTTCTCTTAACACACAATTTCTTCGTAACAGACTGAATGAAAGGCAGTTTTGAGATAATCTGAGGAATTAATGATGTGATATCTTGTATGTTTTTTGTTCATGGGCAATGAATGTTTTATATTTGCGCATTAATGTAGTTTTCATTTTGAATAATATCATTACTTCCTTCGATGTACAATTGAGATAGAGGCTGAATGAAATCATCCTTATTAATGCTTAATATTAATGCATTATTAATAAATTATATAAAAACTTAATTTTGCATTTTGTAAAATCTTAACCGAGAGGTTTCTTGCTCCAGCTGAGGGGCAATCGTTTTAAATATTAAATATTTTTTTTAATAGCCTATTTAATTCAGTTTAATAAAATAGTTTCTATTTCCAATGCTAACACAAAAGTCTGTGCACACTTAAAGGGCATCTTCCCCCAGACGCCTATTACTGAATCAATCAATCAATCGATTGATACTAAAATAATTTAGATTGATACTAAACAAATAACTTAGCCTAGCTAGGCTACTTCACCTGGTTGCGGTTCAGTTGTTTTTCAACGAAACAAATGCTGATGTTTAAAATATAAGATATTTTGCTGTTATCGTTCTCACAGTGTACAAGGTGTACTTCTTAGGTCATTAAAGGTGGTCAGTTTATCAGCTGGACAGGTTACCTCTCAGAACAGGTAGACAGACGCCATGTAAACAAACATCATCGCGCGTGACGTGGACGGGAATTTTCAGTGTCACGTTGTTTTCTACGTCAGTCTACTTAAGCGCCGCGTTTCACTTTACAAACAGAAGCGAGCTCGTCGCAGTCAGGAGCGGACGCTTGTCAATCCGTACACACTTTTAAAACACCTCAATTTACGCTCTGAGATGGCGAAGAAAGGTAAAACAAACCAACTAGTCTGATTAAATGAGTTTTGTGAAACTATATATAATAGAATGAGCTGACTGACTGACTTTCTGTTGTTCCTCGTACAGAGCGCGCGGCCGTGGTGGAGTGCGCGCGCGAGCTGCGGAGAGTCGGAGATCTGCTGGACTGGAAATACAGGTTACTGGAGCTCTTAATCACTCTCCAGAAACAACACACGGACGGCAAGAGCTGAAACCGGCGGCTTTTGGGAAGGAATCTGAACCAACGTGGACTCAACATCATCTCAAGAGGATCCAAAGACGGTGCACGTCCTCTCCAACAACAACAACAACAAAAAAATAATGATAATAAAACCAACATAAATAGAACCGGAAGAGAGGAAGACGTGGATACGGTGGCCCTGACACAGTGGATCATTTCTGGGCTCTCCTGAGCCATATTTATCTCTGGACAGTTTCTCTGAGGGGGTTTGGAGCTGTTTGCCAGCAGGAAGAGTTTTCGGGAGATCTTTACAAATATACTTCTGCTTCTTCATTCACATATGCTCACGAACTGAACTGGAACTGGATGTCCTGTTTTGTAACACATAGGCCGCCTAATCTGATAAATTGCAACAAATGTTAGTATCAGACCTGGAAACATGACCTTTAGGCCTATTTGGGTTAAACATGTGGAGAACTTTGAATAAGTTGTTTGCAGGTGTGATGTCTCATAATTAATGAAGTCAAACTCATTTAAACAGTGACTTAATGTGTCCATATTGTATTGTATTTCATTGTTTTGAGAACGTGCAGTTGCATTTAAATTATTTTTAGTTGAATGATCCCCAATGTGCAAATTATGTATGTTCAGGAGTAGCCTATTTAAAATTTAGGGCACAATTTGTCCAGGTCATGTATTGGCTATTGATCTCAATATAAATGTTCCTATTGTATAACTCCATGTACATTCATCGATGCAGATGAAATGTTTAATACAGAGGAAGACTAATACTTTCTGACTAATGTTTATGGTGTTTTCTGAAACTTATTAAATATATTCAAGCCTGCAAAACAAACTGCTTGTATGTGATTTGTCCCTTAATTTTTATTTATGAGAAAATAAAACACAATTTTAAACGAATCCCCTCCTTTAATTTGTAAAACTAGTCGAACACGCAAAATGTGATATATTATTAAAATTAAAGCAGCTTCATTAATTGAAGATGTTATAAAGCAAATACACTCTTGACATGCATTTTACTTTCTTTTTCCGTTGGTCTAACAGTCCCACCCCCCCCCCCAAAAAAGCAGCCAAATTGCTAGTAGCAGTAGCAATAATGACATCATAATACTGCTAAATACTGAACCGAATCATCAAATTTTAATGAACAGGTGAACTTGCTTTTCAGTCGTATTTGAACTGCTCATATAGGATGTGATCAGAGGAAAAACTACAATTTGTGTAACTTGTACCAGTTTGCATTGCCAATCATGCCACATTTACACCATGTTCTAGGTACAACAAATGAGAATTGACATCATTTTAAGTCAGTCATAGCATCGAGAAAAAAATAAAAAAACAAAAAGAATGAGGACATCTAATATTCATATACCTTCCAGGCACTTAAAGATATTCCTTTATTATATGATAAAAAGCAGATGTACAAATCAGGGCGTCCACGTCACACCATCTCTACTTTTACAGCTCATTAATTATTGTTTACTAACAGTAAATCATCATGTCAAACACACAGGACGGGCATATCCCTATCCTGTGCTTCACCTGTCCTCTTTCACAACGAGAGACAACCAGAAACAGGACAAACGACTCTGAAATATTGTGCTAAAGGAAGGAACAAAATAAAAGGGATTAAAAACGTAGTACAAAAATTGGAAATGTAGCGAGAGGATTATGACATGAAGAAAACCATGTATATGTGACGAGACGGCTACATCAATGCAGTGATCGCTGAAGACAAGGCCTCAAGAGTCAAAGCCTTTCTTAAAGCAGGGGCTGTGCTAGTGTTTGACTGGCCATTTGCATGAAATCAATGGTAGTTAAGAGGCGACTTAAACCCACACACGTTTGATTTAAGGTGTTTTTGTGAAACGCTTGCCCTGTTCGTGGTGTATTAAACGCGGAGGCGTTCGGTGTCAGAATGAACTAGATTTGATCAGCTGAACAAAGAAAAGGCTGAGAGTAAGTTAACAATCCCTACCGAGTTCATACACAGGCCGATCACCAAGCCAAAAAAAAAAAAAACTAAAACAAAAGTATTAGCACACATTAGAACGTTTTATTCTTTGAGCATTTCTGGAAAGAAGACTTGCGAGGAAGCAGGGTCATGTATCTTTAAAGCACCGGAGAAAAACCGATGCTTGCTTTTCAGTCTTGAAATGTGAAATGTTTTCCTTCAACTCGAGACCCACTTCAGGTAGCAGAAGTTAACATTTCCTGCCGAATACGCAAAAACAACCGTAACGGGGTGTTTTCATGCAACCACGACAAACCTGTGTGGTCCTTATACACAGAGTTTGAGATAACTGTTGAATTATACCAGGATTAGAGGCGTGGCCTATTCGAGTACAGACCCAGCTCCTTCAATGCGCTCTTTTTTTTTTTTTTTTGTTCTTATGTGAACTGTATGATCTAAGTGCATGAACTACAAGAAGCCTCACAGTGAATTGCAATCATGTAGCAACTATTGGCCGTTTGAAGTAGACAGGGCAACACCTTTGTGAAGGTCAGAGAAGACAAATCTGTGACAATGAGACAAAGCCGTCCCTTTCCAAGCCTCCTCATCATCAGCATCATCTCCTTCAAAATTCGTATTTCCATCACCAATATTAGTCTGAATCAACCAAGCTTGGGGCCAGCGCTCCGAGTCCAACGCCATGAGCACAAAGTGGAGTCTCTTTCTCTCTGCTCCGGAGGTTCATTTGGTGAAAGCGGCCACCACGGCCCACAGCAGCTCGTTGGCGCCCGACTTGGCCGCTTCGGCCTCGGGCTCCAGATCCAGAAGCATCCGCACCCTCTTCATGGCCAGATCGTACTGGTCGTCCAGCAGAGGAGCGAAGGCGTTCTCCAGGACATCGGAGGAATGAGCCAAGAACAGCAGCGCCAGCAGACGCTTATCCATCCGCTGGGGATCGTTGACCCACTTCTCCAGCACGGCCTCCTGGACCTTGCGCACCAGCCGCTGCTTGATGGTGTTGTTGGTCAGCGGGTGGGTGGTCATGTCAAAAAGCAGGAAGTTTTGCTTCTCCGTGGTGAGCACGCCCTTCTCCACCAAGTTCTTAGCCAAGCGCTCTCGCACGTTTCGCAACTGATAATGCAGCTTCAGTGGATTCCAGGTTTCACCTACAGAACATGAGAAAAAGGGAAAATGACTTGATCTTACGAAATAAATGTGACCCTGGATCATAAAAC
Source organism: Enteromius radiatus (assembly GCA_032357445.1). NCBI lineage: Eukaryota > Metazoa > Chordata > Actinopteri > Cypriniformes > Cyprinidae > Enteromius > Enteromius radiatus. The sequence goes on from JAUCMS010000002.1 coordinate 474,574, forward strand.
AAGCCAAAAGGGACAAGCAGGGCAGTAGTTAATACACCGAGCCGCAGATCAATGGCAAGCTACGCAATATCAGGTTCAGTAACGCAAATGAAAATCCTGTGTATGATTGTGTAGCTATATTGCGTCGCTCGTCAGTGATCTACAGCTCTCTATATTAAATGCCACACAGTTTGAAAACAGCTGGTGGAGATTTACTGCTAATCAAAGAACCAGCTTTACTGACCAGATGCACATGACTATGTAGCCTCAGGGACAAGCAAATAGATCAGCTTTGCATTGATGTATGGTTTATTAGGATTGGACAGGATTTGGCCGAAATACAACTATTTGAATATCTGAAAACCTTTCAAGTTGTCCAAATGCATGCATTTATGGTAGGAAATTTACAAAATATATTGATGGAACTTGAACTCTATATTAAATAGATCCTAATGATTTTTGTCATAAAAGAAAAACTGATCATTTTGACTCATACAGTGTATTGTTGTCTATTGCTACAGATACACCTGTGCGCCGGGCTCACACATATCAGGTGTCCTATACGAGTCAGTATTGCCTTATTTGCATTAAACTGTCTACATAAGGCAACCTTTCACTTTGGGCGGCTCCACACGCTCCTTTCTATATATCCATGCACTTCCACCATTTGAATCAATGAAATAAAAGCTCCATTCATTCTCTCCATAGGGAAACAATAACTTATAAACCTTTAAACAGGCAGGCCTATTCCGAGGTTGTTGATTTATGCTTTTGTTGAAGCCATCAGCTCACATTATTTCAGCTTATTTTTAAAATAAATCATGTTTAACGGTAAGAATAATAAAATTATTACTAGTGATTCTTTATAGAAAATTGGAGTTGGAGTGAGCAAATTGCTCCAAAAGAGCTTGCTAGGAATGTCCAATCCCACAAAGCACTGCGAATGACGTGCTTGTTTTTTGTCGTTTATTAATCTAATAAAACTAAAGACTCTTTGGAGATATGAAGGATGCAATACTACTTTATAGGTTCTCAAGACTAACATGAAACTGTGTGTATTTCCATTTGAAATTAATAATTTTATATTACTCCATTTTGAATTTTATGTCAGTCGCAATGCTTTGTGGGATTTGTAGTTCTACAGCTTAAAGAAACACAGAAAGCCATTAATAACACAGGCTTTTACATTTGTCTTTTTGGATTTCACCAAAACCTCAATAGCTGTTTATTTGCACCACCTCCCAGAAGTAGAACGGTTCGCAAGCAGCGTTTCACATGTTATATTTTTAAGCGCAAAAAAATAAACTTCCAGCATGACACAAAGAGTTGAAATTGAGAATGTTTTGAAGTTTTTTGGTCAAACAAAGAAAGTCAGCAGGGTGTAAAACCACACTGGGCACTAATGATTTTCACCGTGTAAACAGAAGAACTCAACTTTTTTGGTGTTACAGAGAAGAAAGCCAGTCATGCAGGTTCGGGAAATGTGATCTTTCCCTTTAAAATAAACTACTTGTCTTCTTGTACATATGCGTTTCATCAAATTGGGTCACAACTTACCACTTAACAACTCAATCCAGCTCTGGACTGTCTCTGGAGGCTGCGTCTCTTTAACGTGTTTCAATGCCTCGTCTAGCAACATATCTCCAGTGGGGGCATCTGATTTACATATCACCTAAAGAACAAACAGGTTTAAAGAGTAATCCTCTTGTGTAAAGAGTGTTAAAAACAATCACACATACACCTACCTTTCTGGTCAGCAGGCTTTTCCTCCTCATTCCAGATGCCTCCAGCTGCAAGCGTCCTCTTATGGCCAGCTCAATAAGCATACACCCTCTCAGTCCAGACGATATGCAATCATTCCAGAAGGATGTGTAACCCTGAGCAAGACAAATACCCATCAATTATCATTTTAAGAATAACACCAGCAAGTATCCATACTGCTATTATCATTAGGGTGGGGGGGGAAATGACATGCGTAAATCAACAAATGTCTAAAACCTTAAAGTTAACGCTATGGTCCTGCCGTGACAGTTTGAAATTACTATCCTAACATTTGCAAGCCAAGTTGTTTTCAATCGTTATATAGGGACAAGTTGTAAAGAGTTACACGATCTATGGCAGAACACTTAAACAGCTGTTTGTTTCAGCCATCTTTTCCTGTAAAACACGACTGCGACCCTTCTAGAAGGCTAAATGGTGAAGGTCTCCAGGACCAGCTGCCCTTAAGACACTTAAATCCCGTAATACGAGAGAGATTATCTAGCTCTTCGGTTACTAGCCGCTTCCTGGCGATCATTTGACTAACAAAGCCACAGAAGTCACGCCAAACCTCTCGATCCTTTAGTCCGAGCAGCAGCACCTCCTCCATCAAAGTCAGCCGCGTTTCTTTAGAGTCTCCCTTGTCGTCTTCTTCCTCTTCTCCGCGGCGGGACTCGTGCTCATCCTCGTCGGGGCTCTTCTCCTTCTCCGCGGCGGCGGCGCTACGCGAGGCCTCGGTCCGTCTCTGCACCAGGCCCGAGCTTCTCTGCGTTAGGGAAGTCATTGTTCGCACAAACCTAAAACACCACCGTGTTTAACAGTCTTTTAATTGTGCATCCGCCAGAGCCGATAATGTCTATATTGGCGCTCTTCCGTGCCCTTATAACTGTTTCATTAATACACTTTCTGTTGACGTGGATGTTTACATGCATCCGGGACGTTCCTCCTCTTCTTCCACTCTTATTTCCTCATTCAATATGGCGGACGTTGATGACGCAATGACGCATGTAATGTGACGTCAACGTGGACGTATCCTATTTTTGTGAAATTTATTTTACTAGAGTAAATAAATCTGGTTGAAATGACGAGATGTTGTCCTCCTGGCTTTTTTTTTTATTTAATTGTTTGATCCCTGTGCGTTAGGTTCAAATATATGAAACAGGGTTCCTGTAAAAAGCCTGAAACATTAATAAATCCTAAAATAAATGTTTACATCGAAACCTCAGCTCTCTATCTGAAACCAAATAATAACGTTCTACTTAGAAACGTTACTTTTCTAACCAATAACTAAACGTCGCAGGACGTTATTTTAGTAACAACATAAATTTATTAGGCTATTATTATTATAATCATTGTAAAACCAAGAAAGTTGCGCTTACCTATTTGTGTGTGTGTTAGAGAGAGAGAGAGAGAGAGATCGGACATTTTATAATTAAATGAAATATAATAAAATAGGGCTAAACAATGTTCTTACTGTCACAAATATATGGTTATGCAACTAAAAATATCATTAAATATATTTTAGTCTATTCATTTTCGATAAACGAGAACTAGATCCTATTGAAAATAAGACCAAAATAAATAAATGTCTGAAAATTATAACATTTGTTTTGCAATTAAATCTATTTAACTTGATTAAAATTAATGAATACCCTTTGTGTGTTTATTAATTATGACGACGTGAAAAGGGTCCATTATCAGCTTTACATCTTACCTGCGGGGGGCGTGTCGAAGCGCCAGTGGGCGGGGCTTCCGCTAGCACTGAGCAGCTGATTGGCGCTCCGGTGCTACGCGTTACATCAAATAAATAAAGAAGAGTGAGTGAGACAGACTCAGTTGAGTAGCTCAATAGTGTCTTTCTTTCTCTTTAGTGTTTAATATCAAAGATAACATGGGAGATCCCCAGAACAGTAAGTTAGCCTATCACTGATCAAAAGTTATAGGTTAGTTATAGTATTTGATGAGATAACTGAGCAACTGCAATTAGTAATTAGTCGCTAAATGTTTCTACAACTGATAGATCAGACATATAAATGATGTAATGCGTGTTCTCGAAGGAAGTCAGCTGGTGTCGTGCTGCGTGGGTTGCGGGCTTCAGATCCGGGAGCGCTTCATCCTGCGCGTGTCCCCTGACCTGGAGTGGCACGCGCGGTGTCTGAGGTGCGCGGAGTGTCAGCAGTCTCTGGACGAGTCCTGCACCTGCTTCATCAGAGACGGAAAGACCTTCTGCAAGGACCACTACAGCAGGTGCGTTCAGAAGCTCGTCAGAAGTAAGTTAGGCTACTTTAAATCGAAAGGGATATAACAAAAACAAAACAATTAATGTAATAAAGGCATGGATGATAGATAGATACCCCACCAAAGCATCCAAAAATGTAATTCTACAAAGGCTAAGATAGACATATCCACATGTTTTCACATACAAAAGTGCATACATGCATACATCAGTCAGTGGAGTGAGATGTATTTGTTGCCTGTGCTGATGCAGAAACTGTATAAACAAATATCAGTCCTATAGCCTGCCCTTTATATAGGTTATTCTTTCTAATACAATATATTGTGCCACATCCTTCAACCAGGGGTCAATGAATGGACCTTCAAAGTTCTTCCAGTAAACACTATCAAACGTCTTGCAATAACTAAACAGCAACTTCTAATTTCATGTCATCAATTAAACTTAAATGCAAAAAACATATTTCATGAACTGATATAATAATGCACTAACTTACTGAAATGATAATATTATAATAATATAATAATACTCTGACATCCACCAGACACCACAGCAGGTAAAGTGAAATTACTTCTTAAGTAAAAACTTCTTAAGTTTGCACTCTTAAAAATAAACGGGCTTTTCTCAGTGATGCCACTGAAGTTTTCCCTCTGTGTGATAATTAATATGATTTCCAAGTATTTTTTTTTTTAAATAGATGCTGTAATCAAACTGCAATTCCCAAAATGTAATGTTTGTTATCAATAGCATTCTCTAGCAGCGTCTCTTGACTCTTTTCTCCTCTGTATTTTCCGTCAGCTCATGCTCCAGTAAATGTGCGAAATGCCACAAAGCCTTCATCAATGAAGAGTACGTCATGCGAACGCGAGTGAGTGTTTACCACGTCCAGTGTTTCCGCTGCGAGGACTGCAATCGTCCGTTACTCCCCGGAGACGAGTACGTTCTGCAGGACGGTCATCTGCTCTGTACTGACCACCTCCAGCTTGTTAACACACTCTCGGGTACTTCAGATAACACACAGAAACAGACCGCTGACCCCTCCGGTGAGTGGAGTTTACTCCTACTTTTAGCATCTGTCAACTCAATTCACATAAGCATGGTGTTGAACCTGATTTTTGCTCTGTGTAAATGAGTGAAAGGTTATTTCTGTCTTGATGACCGTCGTCACGGTCCTGGTCAGGGATGCGGAGGTCAGAGAGATCGGCTCGTGTGAGGACGGTGCTCAGCGAGTCTCAGCTCCACACGCTCCAGACCTGCTACAGCGCTAATCCCAGACCGGACGCCCTCATGAAGGAGACGCTGGTGGAGATGACCGGCCTCAGTCCTCGGGTCATCCGCGTCTGGTTCCAGAACAAGAGATGCAAAGATAAAAAAAGAGGTCTGGCCATGAGAAACGCACAGAAGGAGCTTGAAGGCTGTCTGGTAAGTGAACTTTAACTCGATTGTGCATTTCCTTATATTAAAGCGGTCATGTGATGCACCCCCAAAGAATATCTCTTTGGTTTTAAGACTTTAATCTTTGAAACTTTACAGATCTTCTTTGTGCACCAAGAGCTTGTAACAATCCAAAATCAAATCATATGACCCTTCAAACCATGGTCCATGGTAACGTTTTCATTAAAATACTTTATTTTTGTCCAAAATGCAAAAAATATTATTTTTTAGGTTTTTAAAAGAAGACAGGATCTTGGGACCCTGAAGACTGGAGGAATGATCATTCAGCAATTCATATTAAATAACTTGTCTTAGGTCGTGGCCTAATGGATAGGGAGTTGGGCTTGTAACCCAAAGGTCGCGGGTTCGAGTCCCAGGTCCGGCAGGGATT
>JAUCMS010000002.1:576217-586795 GCA_032357445.1 Enteromius radiatus
ACTACTAACTCTCAGAGGAGACTGTAGGGTAGGTTTAGGGTTAGTAGAATACGTTTCTGATAGTCAGTATGTAGTATGTTGTGGACTCATCAGAATAAAGCGTTAGAAGATATTAAGAAAACAGTCTACTAATACTCTAATAACTGCTAGAGTTATTACTGTTAGTAGAATGTCTAAAATACAGATTATTGACTTAGTTACAGATTATTGCAAAGAAAAAAGTCTCCATCTCTGAAACAACTTTTCATTCCTGTGACATCATGCAGGCCATGCATTCTTATTGGATCATGGAAGAACTGTTTAAACTAGCTTCTAAAATGACACTCTGTTGTGTAACACCCTCTTTCCATGTCCCACTCGATTTCTCAATGGATATCGGGAATTTAAATCTCGATCAACATTTTCATTAAATATCCTTTTTCAGCACATTACAGAAGTAAAATGGTATTTCACATTGACTTTTCAAGTCTAAAACGAAGGCTCAGTTCTCAATTAATTAAAATGTGAACTGAATGGCAACATTTCTTTTTAATCAAATTACCATGCCTATCAAAATGTATACAGAGACAACTTAATTTTATACTTTTATGCCTTGATAAGATATAAAGTTAGTTTGACATCAGTATAATGTAGCCAGGTGTGAAATCTTATTAACTGATGGATTATTATTGTGATACAGGATCATGTAATGATGTGCGCTGTCCCGGGAGCTCCACGTGTGTACTGGACCAGACCAACAACGCCTACTGCGTGACCTGCAACCGGCTCTGCCCCGAGGTGACCTCCCCGGATCAGTACCTGTGCGGGAATGACGGGATCGTGTACCCCAGCGCCTGCCACATCCGAAGGGCCACGTGCATCATGGGACGCTCCATTGGAGTCGCCTACGAGGGGAAATGCATAGGTGAGAACGAGACCAAAATCTGGTGCTTGCACAATCCTCCCTTAAACAACATGTGGTTCTCATTACTCTGTTTTCTGTCGCAATAACACATTCGTGTTTCACATGGGTAGCTGCTTTTCTGCGTTATTTAATACCTCCTCAAACCGCATGGAGTGAAATTAACAGCGGCTTTAAAGGGCTTGTATGATGTTGCTGAAAAGAACATTATTTTGTGTAATGCAATGTGTTTATGTTATTTTCCACATACTGTACATGACTGTTTCTCCTCTAAGCCCCGCCTCCTGAAACGGGGCGATTTGAACAAAGCTCATTGTTCTAAAAAAGCGAGGTGTGCTCTGATTGGCCAGCTATCCAGCGCACTGTGATTGGCCGAATACCTCAAGACAGTACTAAGTTGATACCTCAAGTGTTTAATAGCCCCACCGCCTTTCTTTCTGGAAACATTTGGGTGGTGTTTGAAAATAAACCCACTCTGTGACGTAGAAAAGTGGAGGCGTGTTTAAACGAGACGTTTTAGACGTTTTATAACTTTATAAAGAATATCTCTTTGGTTTTGAGATCTTTGTATCTTCAGGGATCTTATCTCTGCACTAGCAGCTCGTATCACTCCACAGAGAAAGGAACATTTGAAACAGCATCATATGACCCTTAATTGAAATCATACTTTCTTTCCTCAGACGCCAGGTCCTGTGAAGACATCACATGCCGGGAGGGACGGATGTGTCTGTGGGACAAGCGGACAGGACGGGGACGCTGCCTGGTATGCGAGGACACCTGTGACCAGAGCCGTCCGGGAGACAGCGTCTGCGCCAGCGACAACACCACCTACCCCAGCGAGTGCGCCATGAGGCAGGCCGCCTGCTCTTTGGGGCTGGTCCTGGAGGTCAAACACTCAGGCTCCTGCAACTGTAAGTAGAGGATGCTAAACCCATGTCCCGCATTCCCTCCCCTTCCTTGCCCTTCCCATTGCCCCCAACAACGAACATGAGAACGGTCGGAGAGAGAGAGTCCTCTCGCAAAGACTTAACTCAGTGGCGATGAGATTTTAGAAGCGTCCGGGACAGTGCATCTTTCGGTGTTGAGCCAAAATCTTTTGAGGTCAAGCCTGGAAGGATTTTCGTTTTGGGATGTCAGACAGTTTTGAACATGCTGCTCCTCTGATTTGGTTTTGCTGTCTGCGCATCAGAGACAGAAGCGTGCGTGGGGACGTAAACTCATTTAGCGTGCTCTTATGGTCCTGTTTCTGCCCTACGGCAGGCTGACCTGATCTGTGATGGACAAAGAAAAGCCAACCTGGTGCCATTATGGCCAGAATTTCATGAGTTGTGAAAAATGCCTAAAAATATAAAATACGAGGGCAGATATTTTTTTTTTTTTTTTAAATGTGTATTTTAATATATAGATATATTTCTGACATATTTTAATTGCAGCTTTTTGAAATGGTCAGTATGCTGTGTTTTATATCCCCAGAAAATCAATCCCGAGAGACAAATATTGTTCATTTTCTGACCCAGTTAACATCTCTAACACCTTTGTCTAACGTCTGTGTGTATTATAGGGAAACTCCATTTTTTCACTGTCGGTTTGTTATGTCCATTTTGTGTGAAAAAAGTTATTTTTGTAAGAATATCCTGTGTTTTAATGAAAAAAGCCACTTCTTCACAAAATATGTTGTTGTTTTTTTTTTAGAGAATATCACTTGATTCGTTTTAACCTTTTAATGGTTCAAATGTGGGACATAACAAATCTCATGTGGGAAAAATGTGATTTTATGTTTTGTAGGAACATGTTTAGATGATCAGATGTTAATGCCCTCAAGTAGAACCATATTTCGAGTCTGTGTGTGGTATTGAAGAGCCATCTTCCAAACATATTTTTGTTTATAAGAAGGGATTACGTCGTGTCTCTTTGCTTGATGTTATTTTATTTTATACAATGACTTGACAAATGCAAAAAAAAAATGGTCTCCGCTAATAAAAGACAGAGGTAAGGTTCCACCCTCTCGTTCCTGTCTGAGCTGTGATCCCACGACCGTGTGTGAATTGCAAAGCATCAGTTAGAGATGCTTTGGGAGAAAGATGCAGTAAGACTGAATGCTGTTGTGTTTTACACTAATGCAACAGCTGCTATATTCCTCCGTAGCTCTCTCTGAAGAGACGGATGAAGAGGAGGATGAAGATTACACGGATTATAGCCATGTATCTCTGTTACGGACTGGATAAACCATCGCCAGCAGGACTCCATTGGAGCACAGAGTCGTGCTCGTATTGTACAGACGTGTACTCTTATTTATTTTCCACAGACACGTGGAAGATGCTTATTGTTGTAGATGTTTATTTATACATTTTTTGCCTTTTTTATTTATACATTTATAGTCCGAATAAATGATCTCTCTCGTCTTTCCTTTGTCGTCTTTGAAAGAATATTATTTATTATACCGTGCAATGTTACTCTATGTAAGATAAATGTGTTCTGAAAAGTGTTTTGTGAAGCAAAAAAAAAACAAAAAAAACATGTTTTTGTCATTTCCCCAAATGAAATCTGCAGCAAAACATGCATGTGTTTTTATTTATTAATCTAATGCTCACTAATAAATGTACTTGATGTAGATCTGGATTGGTTTACAATAAAAAACAGCTTTGTCAGTAAAATCTGACACCAAAAAAGTGCTTTTATTTTACAGAAATTGTGTTGGTTTTAGTGTTTTTTAGAATCACAGCATACCTTTCTTTGCTAATATTTTTCTGTTTTTATTTGGGAGGGATCCAGTTTATCATATGTTGTATAATATTAACTTTTAATTAAATTAGCATTGCTTTTTTTTTGCCATATATTGTCTGTCTTTTTTTATTTTAGAGATCCAGCTATAAATTTCTAGTTTTGTATTTGTATGTAAATGTTTAATGTATATAAAGTTAATGATGCCATTTGTAAAGATGCAATATAAAAAGTAAAAAACTGAACCAAATACGTCTCCTACTTCACTGTGGTTGGATTTAGCAACGTACGGTGGCAAAACTAATCTCTGGACAAATGATTATTCCAAAACCTTCATAGAAATGTAAATCTTGCCATTTTAAATCATTTTAAATTCAGTGACGGGGGTTCTGAAGAACCTTTAAGAACTTAATTGGCCCTGACTTTGAATCCTTAAAGTGGTAATTTGTTATTCCCTGCTAGTCGCACACAGATTGCCTTGAACACACACACACACACACACACACACGCACGCGTGAGCCAATCCAAGTTCTGCAGAAGCCACCGGAACTGTCTGAGCTGCAGCGAGGAAACTAATTTGCCAGGAAGTCTCACAGACGGCTAATTGGAAAGGAGAGCGACACCACCTCTTTGCTTTGCAAGGCTTCATTAGATGCTTATCGTTAATTCAAACCCACTGCTATGTTTTTCAGACAGTGTGGGAACTCATTTTTCTCCATCTGATGCTATAAAATATCAAATGAACAGGTTTGATGTTAAGAGTTCTGTCTAGACTCTGAGTTAAGCTCGTAACAGAGCATCAGTGATGGATGGTGTTCAGCAGCTGAGGTGTGTCGATCTGAATCAGCAGGACACGAGCGGTGTGGTCATGAGGGTATATGGGTGCCGATACCTGCTGAGCAGCATCTGCGCTGGCTCGTGCGAGGAATCATATCTGCGATGAGGAAGATCCTAATCAAGACTGAATACTGTGTCACTGTCTCTAACTTGTTTTGGAAAAAATTGCAGGCCGCCACTATAACAATGTTAAGAAACAGCTGACGCTACACAAGAGAGGAGAGACTTTTTCCCATAGTCTTGCTGATGAAGTTAAACCCACTGACCTTCCTATGGTCAGGTTTTTTTAATGATTTATTACTTTTATCCAAAGCCGCTTTCAACTGATGACAATAGATGCAATTGAATCCTACAAAAGAGCTACAATATGCTAGTGCTATGATTTTGTCACAATTCAGCATATGAGAAAAAACAGAAAAATCTCTTCCTACTCACTTAGTAATTTTATTATGCTGTCCAGAAAAAAGTGCATTAAACAAAACAATTTAACAGCAGAGGCAAAATTTTTTTTTTTTTCATATATTATGCTAAGGAATCAACAAAATATGTTGTCTGAATTTTCTCAACATCAATTTTAAAAAAAATATAACTTGTTTCTTTGGTTATGTGAACATTAAAACAATGGGAGCTTTCTATTCGCTTTATATGAACGTTTCTTGAATTATGCTTTTTTAAATTAAAATCATTGAATGTCCAACTAAAATGTGTCAGAAGAACGTTTCATAAACAGCCTAATGTTTTTGCTCTAAGGTTATTAAAGCGTTGAATGAACATTAGCTGAGGATTGTTTGTTGATGACGTCTTTAATACTGCGCCAGAATGTTAGCGATTCGGAGAATGTTCTCTGTTACCGATATTCACCTACACATTTTAATTCTGTTCTTATCTTAATGTGGTGTCAAAGCCTTATGAAGCTATTAAACAGCAGCTGAGGCTACATGCTCTGAGCATTCTAGAATATTTAGTGACTTTTAGTCCTATTTCGGAGCGTGGCATGCAAGGTCTCAATGAAATGTTGTTACAAGGCAAGTTTCTCTTTAAAAAAATGTGTTTTCCACGACAATAAAAGCATTTGGTTTCAGAACGAGTGTATCTGCGGCGCTGAATCAAGCTCGCACTGCTGAATTTTAAGCAAAACAACCCACATTTTACTCGAGCTGTGTGTCTGTGTGTGTGTGTGTGTGTGTGTGTGTGTGTGTGCAGACAGAGATCTTTTACCGCGAAAAAACTGCTAAAATACGCCTTCATATCGAGTTGTTCTCGCGAGATGCAAGCTAAAGCAAACACACGACCTGGAGCTTGAATCACGCGCGAGTGACTCTTACGAGTGATTCATTTCATAATGAATCATATACTCACGAAACTGATGAGTAGCCTGCTAATGAGTTATCTTTATTGATTTATGGCTTCCTGTGTTTCCACAGCGTACAAAGGTCGTACGAATTTCTGGAACTGCTCGTTATAAAATCTTCCCGGTGTGCTGATACTTGTTATGACATCAGCTTCAAACATTAAAATGCACATGATAATGTTTGCTAACTCTACAATGAATAAATCCACCTCACCAGCTTTAACAATGATCCTATAAGAGCTACACAAAACCGAAGTTCAGATACTAAATTCTAAAGATAGCTGTGCATTTGTTTCAATGTTTTAAGTTTGTCAAGAAAGTAAGGTAACTCTTTAAAATAGGGAACGCTTATTCACAGTACAGAGTACGCAGTCTGCGTAGGGCACCAGCTCTCAGGGGGGCACCATCCCAGTTTGTCAAAAAAAAAAAATCGATATTAGTAAAATAAATATACATAAAAATATACACATGAACATGCATAATATATATAGGCTAAATATAGGCTAATTATAAATAAAAAAAAGGATTTTATGATGAACGCACTGCTGTATAAGCACACGTGACACGCGTATGCGCCTGCGCAACGAGGCAATATATGGTAATGGTGTGTGGTTTAATTATATTTTCATTGAAAAACACTGTAAAAATACATAATGTAATACAATGCCTGCTTTTTTTTTCTTTTTTTTTTCTTCCAACAATACTATTCTGCTTAGGGCACCTATTTGGCCAGCAGCGGCCCTGCTTATTCACTATTAACTATGGCTCTTTCCTCAATAAATTCCCAATCTGCTGCTTTACTAATAATAAGGTAGTAATAGTTAGTTAGTCATCGTTTGGGCCTACTCACCTTCATAAAAAAGTTAGTAACCAGGCTGTTTTGGGTCACCATTGGCTTCCATAGTATGGAAGTCAATGGTGACTAAAACAGCCTGGTTACTAACTTTCTTCAAAATATCTTCATTTGTGTTCAGCGGAACAAAGATATTCATACAGATGTGGAACTATTTTAGGCAAAGTAAATGATGACAGAATTTGAATTTCTGAGCGAATTTGTCCTTGAAGTTCATGTATTGGGTAGGATTAGGATTAGAAAAAGGTATTAATATGTGCTTAATAACTACTCATTCTAGTAATAAGCAACTAGTGTAGAGACCCTAAAATAAAGTGTCACCCAGTGTGAAAAAAGATGCAGTACAAAGAGTCAAAGTGATTTGAAAGGTCTAGAGTTTTCTGCCAAGTTCATGCGAGGACACTCTTTTTCTCTCTAGGTATGTAAACCAGTACAAAAGGACAGTGCTCAAGAAAGCATAAAGCGTTCTGTGGCGCAAACAAAATGTTTGAAGAGAACCCGTCTGGAGGGAACTGAGCTCTGTGGGTCATTTCCTGACCGTTCATTGAGTCTCGCTAGCAACCAGCCAGCCGGATCCCCGCTGGCTCTCTCATAGAAGAGTCGGTCGATGTCTGTGAGACAGCCGAGGTTCAGCACACTCTGTGTGCCACAGATGCCTGGAAACAGAATGAGAAAAGTACTTGGGGGTGTAATCGAACAGCTCTGCCGCTCTGGACGGCCGTCAAAACAGGCTCTTCTGTCCACTTCTGATGAAGGTTTCTGTTCCAGCTCATGCACGCAATATGCAGACCTTTATCTTGGTTTATACACTCTCCAGTGTTTACAGAGCGTTATTAAAACCAGCGATCGCTGTAGAGCGAGTGACTGATGGGCCTGTACGGAAAATCCTCGCTTATTAATGTGCTGTTGACTGTTTTTGCCATTTCAGAAATGTTCTCTATTAGCGGTCGTATAAATTCGGTTCGAGTTTTGGAACGCACAGAGCCATCAAAAGAGGCGTACGCTTCCTCCAACCTTAATGCACCGACTCGTAGTCGAATCTGAGAGGGAACCGAATCTGCCGTTAAAAACAATCCGCAATTAAACCCTGGCTCCAGGCTTTGAAACCAGATCACAGAGAGCCGCTATTAGAGACTATCTTTGTTAGCCCTAGCATTGCTAAGAAGAGGTTTTCTCACTCGCTGATGGAGAAAGTGTCCCAAATGAGCATGCATGCCTCGTTACCCCAGACGGGCCTGTTTTGATGTCCCAGTGTTGTAAAGCGGAGAATGTACATTTTGTCTTACATTTGACCCTTGTGTTGCAACACAATGCAAAATGCCATTCACTAATGGAGCCCTGACTCATTATAGTCAGTCATGGGAATGTGTTTGTGGAGGTACGGCGGCGATATTTCTCATGAGCGTGAAGGGAAAAAAGCAATGCAAAAGGGTCAGACGCATGTGCTTCTGCTTCCAGTGATCGTGGCCTAGTTAAGTTCAATTCGCCGGCGGTTCTTGAGCTCCGTTGTTTTTTTTTTCTTGCACAATTTTGAGTTTGGCTTTTTGTAACATCCTGCTAGAACAGTAGAGAGAAAACATCCACAATGCACTTAGTTTCTTTGTTTCAATGATGTAATCTATAAAAGCGGTTTTCTCAGAATGAGGGAATTTTTTTTTTGCCAGATTTGATTACATTTAGTTTTTTATTTCTAGCTGTTGAGATGGTTTCTGCCACAGGATTAAGAAATAAATAAAAAAAAAAAAAAATATATATATATATATATATATATATATAAAAGCAGCTGTGATTTATCTCACACAGTTCAGATTTTTATTTTCAAAATTCTCTAAAAAAAATCTTGATGTAAACACATTTCTCAGAATTATGAGTTACATCTCAAAATTGTTTTTATTTTTTTTTATTTCTCAAAGAATAAAAAATATAATTTAAACTTTTTCATGCAATCTTGGGTTTATATATTACAATTTAGATTTTTTTTCTCTGAGATTATATCTTGCAATTCTCATTGTTTTCCTCTGAATTCTGAGAAAAATAATCGTTTCCTCACAGAATTAAAATAAAAAAATGTAATTGCAACATTTTACTTAACAATTGTGACTTTTATGAGTATATTTTGCAGTTAAAGAAGCAGCGAAAAAAGTCTGAATGCCAAGAAAACTGAAAAATAATTTTGAACGTTTTTCTGTTCTGGAAAAATATACAAATTAAATGCTTCTTTAATGAAAAAATGTCTAATTTGCATATATAAAACACAAAATTTTAGTAAATAATAAAAAAAAGATGATATATGATGATCTCAAAATTGTTTTAAATTTTTTTTATTTCTCAAAAAATTGCAATTCTCATCGTTTTCCTCTGAATTCTGAGAAAAATACATCTCACAATTCTGTTTTTCGTTTCCTCCACAGAATAAAGAATTAAAAAATTGAATTGCAACATTTTACTTAACAATTGTGACCTTTATGAGTATATTTTGTCTGAATGCCAAGAAAACTGAAAACAATTTTGAATATTTTTCTGTTCTGTAAACATATACAAATTAGTGCTTTAATGAAATAATGTCTAATTTGCATATACAAAACATAACATTTTAGGAAATTAAAAAAAAAAAAAGATATGTGTTTTCCTATACCCTATTCACCTCGTCTAAAAGAGACATTTCAAGAAAAAAATTAACTTTCTGTCATTTTTCTTCAGCCAGTGACTTTCAAAAGACTTTCATACGGAAAAAAAAAAAAGAGTTATATCTCACAATATCTTCTTCTGTGTCTCACAGAGTAACAACGGGGCAAACTATTCCTTTAAGAGCTGCAAAAGAAACTAATAATACCTAAATTGAAGAAGGTTTGTGAAAGTCTGCCGTTGCACAGGTGTGATAGAGAGCAGAGACGTTTTAAGAAGATTAGCACAAGGCTGTCTGACTGACACGGGGGGGAAAGAAGAAATATTGAAAGTTTGTCTTTCAGACAGCTTTGCGAAGTTCTTCAGACATGGCTAAAGTTAAAAGATTAATCCCAAGTGTTCATCTGTCTGCATACTAATATTCGTCTGGTGTAGCGTGAGCGAGTCATTTCAGGTTATTTTAGATAATGTCTCTTCGCCAGACACAATACCCATTACCAAAAGATGGATTTTAAAAAGGTTCGTTCCTTCAACAGCTTCATTTGCATTTCATACAGGTTTTATCAGTCGGATCGGGAAAATCAGAGGAATAATTTTCTGTCTGCCCTGAGAAAGCAAAGTCATGGACAATCTCAGTGTTGTATTGAGACACTATTAACTGATCAGCGGCGTCTGCGCGGCTTCTTAACTCGTCCTCTGGTCAAGGTGAAATGAGAGAGAGGTTATACTTGATCACATTTCCAGAAGTCTGCCGTCAACTGAAACTTGAAGAAAGTTTCTTTAAAGTCTTAGAATAACAATGTGGTCTAGTGATTGTGGTTCAGGTCGCTCGAAGCTTGTATTTCAGCAGTTTTTGTCCCCACTCTTTTGTATATCGTTAAATCCCCAGCATCTATAAATGTGTCGTTTGACATTTTAGCTGGATCTGGTTTGCTCAGCTCCTGAATGGACATGGATACATTATGTTTATTGGATACATGGATATATTAACTTCAGAGTCTAATTTATGGGAATCCCTGCAAGCCAATGAAAAGAAACTGCTTCCATCTCATAGTTTTGTGGGTTTTGAGGACAGCTGGAAATGACTAATCCATAGACGGGGAAACACTATGACTAATCACTCTAGTGCTGATGACCCACAGAGATGCTGGCGTTCCTTGTGCTTTTATTCGGGAGCGAGCTCAAAGAGATCCACGATGACCAAAACCAGTGATGGGAATAACGGCGTTATAAATAAACGGCGTTACTAACTGCGTTATTTTTTCAGTAACGAGTAATCAAACGAATTAC
>JAUCMS010000002.1:594074-608010 GCA_032357445.1 Enteromius radiatus
TACATACCTTCTGTGTACATATCAGACAACTATTTAAAATATTCTCTCAATGCATTCTAGGGCACCTTTAAAATAAAACCTATCATATGTCCTATCATAAAGACAAAAACAAATAAATACATAAATAAGCACTTTCCCTGCCTGTTTATAAAAAGAATTGCCAAAGACTGCCGGCATTTTTTGACCATTTTAACAAAACCTTTAGGGCCACCAAAATAGTATTATGAATATCTAAAAATGGCAAATTTGCAAAACATGCATGCTGGGAAAATGTCATTTTTGTACTACATCTCAATTGAATTTCAAAGCATAGATAAGACACGATCGTTGTTACTGCTTCTTCTCTTCATTCAGAGATTCGATACTCTATCAGGCTATGTGTAATACTGCCCCCTAACATATAACAGTGGAAACTAGGGCGGCACGATTTGGGAAAAATGTGCAATTGCGATTATTAAGGTCAAAATTTCGATTTGCAATTGCGACACGATATATAAGTGGTTTGACTCAACTTGCTTGTTATGAAGGAAAATGCACATTACTAATAATGCTGAAATCAGTATTTCTCAACTGAGATACAGTACACAGTGCAATCTAGCAACAACAAATTGAAACTAAATTGTACAAAATGAAAGAACAGTAACATCTTTACATTACTGAATTAAATTACATTAAATATATCTCGCTATTCGCGTGTAGTTGGACGCTTGACCATGTCGAGTTTACGCCGGTTTCACACTGCACGCGTCAGCAGTTTGCGCTTAATTCGCGCGAATCCTGCTGCAGGATGTCTAATTGCGTCTTTGCATTGACTCAACATGTAAATGACTCGCGCTTACCGCTTCATTCGCGTCTGGTGTGAGCAAGAATGAATGTCTTGTTACGTCCACTAATACATTTATTTATTTAATATAATCGCAACATTTGCTGTAATGTAATCGCAAAGGCTGACATCGCGACTGCGATATGATTAATCGTGCAGCACTAGTGGAAACAAATAAAGCAAGGAAACTGTGTCAATGGTGGAGACAGAGTTAAGAACGCTTTGGCCATGTATAATTTACTGATTTAGTCCTCCGTATAGCGGTATGACCTGCAAACGTCATCGATGACAGCTGACCACAATCCTTCCTGATGAATTCCAGCACATTTCTATAAAAACAACTGTTGCCATGCGCAAACGGTGATCTTGATGGGTTCTAAAATTTGTTTCACGTGTTCACACGCATCAAGAAAGTGTTTTCCGAAACCTCTGTTTTCAGTGAACTAAAATGTTTACATGTGGATGGGAGGCCAAATCTCAAGACAAAAAGCCATTTGTTTTGAATGGGATTTTAATTAGTGTGCTGTTAACGCAGACATTTGTTTAAAAGCAGATGCAATTGTTCTGCCACTCTAAGCTGGTGAAAAAAAAAAACATTAAAATGACTTGCAGAATGAAAACAGAATGATATAAACCAAAAAGGCAGATATCTAAATGTAACTAAGAAACCAGATATCAGTATCAGATTAAGGCGTGAATCCCTAGTGAGAAACCTTGGAAAAGCCCAAGATGAAGCTAACCTCAGGACATGTGCAAGGCTCACATGGCGCCAACTAAATCTTCACATTCTCCAAGCCAGATTGGCTTTTGCACCTGGTTTACTGCAGATCTCTCTCTTTATGACATGTTTGGATATGAAGCCTTTCCGGGGTCAGTCAGATAAACCCTTACTGGAGACAAGCCGTGACTAAATCACTTTGTCAGAGACCTGACTACCAATGCCCCTGCACAAACTCAGGAGCTCACAGGTTCCAGGTCAGGGGCCGTGAACAAGCCTCGTGGCCCGTGCGCCTGCTTGGTCATAGAGCAGATTTACAGTAACTCAATTTGCGTAAAGCCTGACGGTTCACATCTGGATTTGCAACACGATGAAAAGGAGCCGGGAACGAGCTAATTAACTGCAGCATTGCCGGACCTCAAGGTCTCTTAATGGTCAAACTAGCCAACCGCCAATCAGTTGTCCTCTTGCCCCGTGCGTTTGTGTGGACTGAAGCTCGGCCACGAAGAAATAACATGCACCCACAGATGCACCGCCTAAGGCACTGACAGGTGACCCAAACTCAAACTGCGATCCATCTGATATCCATCAGACTTGGTACGTTTAACCACACCCACCTGCAGGATAAGTACCACAATGGAAGTACTAATTTCTTGAGCACACTGCAAGTGTTACCAGTCTTTGTTTGGAGGATCACATCACAGCGAGTTTCTAAAGATAGGAATGCGTATAAGCATTGTATAAATAAATAATAAGTAAATAAAGTTTTCGGTCCAAAGATGGAGTTGATTCAGAACTCCGCTACACAGAAACCTCCCCCAACTGCCTAGACTCTGTCCAGTTGTTTTGCAGAGCTCTAGTTTCTATTATTCATGTGTTAAATCAGGCTCATTCCACAGCAAACCACAGCAGCTCCATGGGCCCCCTCTATTCACATGCTGGAGGCTGCACTCCCTTTCTGAGGAGATTTCCTCATATTAATAAATGGAACAGTATTTCATGCAGGGCAACGAAGGCCCTGTCGCTGGGGATTCCTCAGTGAAGAAACATTCCTGACAAAGTAGCTCAGAACAAGAGCTTCAGCCAAAATCGTGTTCGAGTTTCAAAACAAAAAGTGCTGGCCAAGCAATACGGGTATACATGTGCATGTATTAGAGGTGTATACATGTGTGCGTTATGTATTGCTCAATCTCTCTTGACAGGAACGTCTTTGCAAATCGAGAACGTGAACTAAGAGACAAAGCTGTAACAGACAGATAGTTTACGCTGTCAAATCTGGTGCAGAACAAAATGCATTGCACTCACTGGATCTCTCCGTGCACCTGAGATGAAAAAGCGCCCATCTGTTCTCATGCCATGACTGTCAACCCCAAACAATAACTTCCCGTCGTCATGACTAGTGTTGGTCGGCTCTTATGTAAGCATGTGTTTGAGTTACAGCGATGACTGAAGGGAAGTTCAGAGTTCTCGTAACTCACCGAGTCTGGCTCCAGAACATTAGGAACATATTAAAAGGAGCTGAACCTGGCCCCCTGGATAACTTCAACAACACTTTACCTAAACATAATCCCAACCGGGAGCCCCACGCCGTATCAGCGGTGATTCATAGACAAAAATCCAAATCTTGATACTACCCCAAGCAGACAGTCATCCATATGCTATTTCCCCTTCCTTTACACGTTCACACCCTTCTAGCGTGACATGCTCAAACGCAAATGTTAGGCCTCGCTGCTGTTCAAGACTGCAAATCAAATTGGGTAAAAATAACCAATTGTAACTGTTGCTCATGAGAGACGTGATTCAATTAGACTGGATGTTGCAAGCCAAACGTGGTCTGCAAAAGTAAAAATAGCCTATTGCTAGATCTGGTAGCCCTTTTCAACAAATTAGGTGTGTGCCCATCCTCAAACCACTGCGGATCAGAAAAAGAAAATCTTTTATATGATTGTCTTGAATCAGGAGTCAGCTATCAAAGCCTATAGAATACCCAAGCTGTGAATGGAGAAAAATGCAGTGCTCAATATGATCTCTCTGTTGAAGGAAGTCCCGCCTTTTGAATAAAAGAGCCAATCTCTAATCAGTATAGTCACTGACGTAAGAAGAGCTGTTTCCGCTTCACTTGAGAACACTACCAGCAGCCCTTTCTGAGCACTGTATATTCAAATTAAACATTTCAGCTAAACGTTTTCAATCTTACGGTGTACAGCCTTTCGTCAGTAAAGCCAGTTCTTTGATTAGCGCTAAATCTCCATCAGCTGTTTTAAATGCAGCGCCAGCTTATGAACAGAGCCGTAGATCACTGACAAGCTACATGTTGAGATTCGCGGTGATTCAATGACGAGATGCGCATAATATATCGTTCGATATATATCGCCAGCCCTAATTCCAGGTGCACTGCATACAACCATATTTCCATTGCCATTTCTAATTGGTCAGCAAGCCAGGAACGTGAGATTCGATTATTTTGATTGGCTAATAGGTTTGACACTCAAATGTCAGAGGCGGGGGAAAAAACCTCAGACTCCTGAAGTTAGGTTATTGCGGGAGTTAAAACCTCAATATCGACGCGATAAAGGTTAATCCTGCAGCCCTACTGTGAATGTATATGACAACCTTTTGTTGTTTTCTCGTATCTGATAGAGCGGTTGGACACGAAACCACTGACGCATGACGTCAGACTTAACATGTGGATGATGTAATAGTGTGGATAAGCACCGCCTCCACAGAAGATGATCAACGCCTGCTTCTACATCACTGCCTGTTTAGCCCCGCCCACTTATTGTGCATGTAGTAGGTAAATGGCAACAGTTGCAAATGCAGGTCTGTGCAGAAACCAAACAATAAACCTTATTTGAAGAAATTGTATTTTTTAATGAAGTGTCGATCGTGTCAGTAAGAACTGGGGCTACGTTTTACCGTGGATTTGCTTACAAGAAAGCTACAATTCAATGCAGGACTTTCAGAAAGACAAAAAAAGATACTGGATCTGATGTCGCACCGCACAAGTGTAACTGTTTTCATTATGTGATCACTGTTGCTTTGTCTGTCAAACAGATTGTTTGATATGTACTGATTAGGTATGCGTTTTTGACCTAAGTCCCAGCAGCGTCAATCTATGAAGGATGTAGGCTGTCAAACATACATAACTGTTAACCAATCAAAGATGTTTACTTCAGAGTCTAAAATCCTCCACGCCTATTCAAACAGAGCGTTCGGATGAGGGGGGGTTAAAAACAGGACAGAAAATAGTGTATTCTAAATTATTATGCTGTTTTGATCTAAAAAAAATTATAAAATTATAAGCAGACCTCAGAGAACTGTACAAAATAGATTTAAAAAAGGCAGTTCATGACCTCTTTAACATTTGCAGTAAGGAGTAGCTCCAAATCAGGTGTGTTAAATAAGAGGGAATCAAATCTGAGTGTTGAGTCAGGATCAGGACATGTTGTACATATAGGGCTATATAGGGGTGGGCGATATAACCAAAATCTTCTATCACGGTATAAGCAATTTTCTACCTCGATAACGATATATATCACGATATAGCAATTTATATCTGAAAATGCATAAATAAAAATTCTAACACAAAGAAACTATTTCCTATAATGTAATTTTATTTAAATTGAATTGCAGCAATACTTTTTAAAAAAAACAACAACCATACTGTAAGTTTAATGTTTTTCTCAGAACAGCAGCTACTAACAGCCTGACAGTATACCAGTCTCTAAAACGCTTCTTGTAATAATCACGAACTACTGTCAAAACACCGAGCTCATGTTCAACAGATAAAGTGAATAATATCACGTTAAGCTGTTTTCTTATAATGGACTTCTATGGGGGAGAAAACGCTTAACGTGATATTATTCACTTTATCTGTGCGTTAAGCCACATTAAGCGTTTTCAACTTGAGTGTTTTAGAATGTCCCGTTTCCACCGCTTGCTAAAACAGTGCTCTTGCATACCTTGCAAATCACGTTCGTCTCATTCCTATCACTTTTCCTACACCCAAACCAATTCCACACCACAGACGATGCACCTTTTTTCTTTACAATCTCCTCGATGTTGGTTTGGTCACATGTAAGCGAACTCACCGCTGCTGCACCGAGGGGTGCGCGCTGGGGAAACAAGAGCTTGCGTGTGCATGGCACTACCAGAGACTCGCTGAGGTTTGTCCAAGAAGTCGCTAGATTTGTTGCTAGTCGCTTTTTTGGAAAAATGGTCACAAAGGGGGTCTAAAAAGTCAAAACAAAGTCGATAAGTTGGCAACACTGCTACTTCTATTGTCGAAGATAATGTGTATTGCGTGGTTATGTAACGTGCAACGTCACGTGATCTCAACCGCGATAAAGATGATAGACCAAAATCTCTACCGGTTAATCGTGTCTACCGGTATATCGCCCACCCCTAATACTATTACATATATTTATGATTTATTGTTTTTTTTTTTTAACCAATTTAAGATGTTTGACAATGTTAAGATAAATATGTTGCATTTTGGCATGGTTTTTGACTTATTTATGAACTATTTATGGACATAAAAAAAAAAATATCCTGGATTTGAAGAATATTGTGTCCCTGGCCTTCACTGAGTTCAAGTAATAGTTTAATGTACAAAAATTGTGAATGAACTTGCCTGTTGATGTCTTAAATAATAATGTCAAATAACCAACATTTCTCAAAATTGATATATCTCGTTTTGCAACAAAACTCTTCATATATACACACACACTACCGTGGGGTCAGTAATATATTTAATTTTTATATTTAAAGATGTTTCTTCTGCTCATCAAGGCTGCATTTATTAGATTACAAATCCAGAGAAAACTGTAATATTATGAAATATTATTTCAATTTAAAATAACTGTTTTCTGTGTGAATATAGTTATTCCTGTGATAAACAGCATCATTACTCCAGTCTTCAGTGTCACACGTTCCTTTCAGAAATAATTCTAATATGCTGATTTATTATTATCAGTGTTGGAAGTGTTGATAGTGTAACTACTGTAACTAGTACCTGACTAAAATTGATTAAACAAACTGACTAACATTTAAACTAACTAAACAAATATATAGCCAAAAAATGACTAAAATAATCTAAATGAATTTGAAAAGAAAAAATAAATAAATAATAAAAAAAAAACTAAATGAAAGTTGTTCATCTATGTAGGTACAGTATGAGATAAAACCGCTTGATCTATTCAATCTGCAAGAGCAGGTGGTATAAAACCTTTTCTTGATATCTGTCCAAACATTACAAGTAATAATAATGGATTGGCAGTAGCTTTCTACTCAGTAACTCTGGGGAATAAATGGTGCAGCAGCAAGAAGGACACCTTCAATTTGCGATTCTTCTAAGCGTTGCCATACAGGAGAGTCAGCATATTCTGCTTGCCAAATCCATCCAGCTCTTATCTGGACTGAACAGTAAAATAAACAGAAATTGGGGAACTGCAGCCCTCCTTTAAAGAATGGCCTGTGCTGAGATTTCAGCTTAACCTGTGATATGTTCCCTTTCCAAACAAATTTGGAGGTGAGTCCATCTACACCAAAAATAACCTTGCTCAAAGAGTGTGTGGCTAATATAAAAATTACAAAAATACAGTTCAGATGGCAATAAAAATATAAAACAATAATATGAAAAAATAATCTCATCTTTTTGAAGTAATTATTTATAAATGGATAGTGTTTACACTGATTTCTGTCCTGTAGGCATGTCATCTTGAAATCTCCAAACCATGCTCGAGATCAGAAAAAAAATGATTGGGAATTGATCCTTTAAGCACAGAATCATCTTTAGATAAGGACTGTTCCTACTCCTTCGAGAATAAAGTAGACACTGATTTTTTTTTTATTTACCAGAGGAGCAGACAATAATTAGGCCTCTTAGGTAAGCCTTCAGTGATTTCCAAAATTACCCCCGGGATGCAGAGTCTTCATTTACACTTAGAAAAGTCTCAATATTTGAGTTTGAGAATATCACATACTAAGAGTAAATGATTAATAAATATTTATATATTTATATAACATTTATAGCTGGGTGTTGATGCAATTTAAATTTTTGCTTCCTTTCCTAAACGCACAAAAAATTGTTTATATATTAAATACTAACACATGCAAATATTTTCAATGCACTGTATATGTGTCTTTATATATACCCATAATGAATATACACAGTTCACACATACATACGTATGTACACTTAAAGGTGCAGTGTGTAAAATGTTAGCAGCATTTAGCGGTTGAGATGTGAATTGACCGTTCACAAAGAGCTTGATTGACAGACGATCTGCCCAATCAGAGTGCTTATATTATGTGCTGTAGAGCTTAGACCAAAAAATTAAATCCAATCCTACCCGAGCCCGTGCACCTTGTGTCCGAGCCCGACCCGGTCCGACACATTAACTGTAATTACGAGCCCGAGCCAAATTTAAACACAACTATTTTTTAATACGTGAGCCGTTATAAAAGATGTTCTCAACTACAATTCTACAAAAATTAGTTTAGATTTATCTTAATGAAAAATGAAACAAGGACGAAGCATGTAAACTGCATTGTTTATTCAGAAATGGATCGCAAAAAGATCCGAATGAAAAAAAAAAATAGCCTGAAACGTGAACAATGATAAACACAGAAAATGAACAATTAATTAACTTTGAATGGCATATTTAATAAAAATGATAAGTATTAGAATATTTTTAAACAAAATAAATATTTTAAAGTCTATTATAAAACGTAGTGCAAAACCGCTTTAAGTCACATCGAGGGATCATAGGAGCTAGAGCGCTGCTGCGCATGACACGCGTTGCAAATTGCGCAACTTTGTAGACCTACATGTTGCTGCTTAGGCCGACTTTGCTGAAATATTTGTATAATATTTATAATTATGGCATAGCTCTCCACCCAATTAGGCTAATTAAGTAATGAGAAAAAAAAACACACACAAATGCTTGATCACGGCCCGGCTCAAAGGTAGTGGCAGGAAATATCGGGGTCAAGTCTGGGCTCGGGCTCGGGTAGAGAATCTAAACTCTAATGTGCTGCCACTGCTATCCATCGTTCGCCGGTCTCCATAGCAATCCATGTTAAAAGGGGTGAAAAAGATTGACTGAATTGAAACTTTGTTCAATTAAAGTAAATATAAAAATGTACAGAGGGTCAAGCTGTGCTGTCATAATAACGGTAATACGCTAAGGAATATTTAAAGTACTTGTTCTGCATACGAGAAAACCTGTCATGCCAGGCCAGTATGCACGGATTTCGGCACTGAAGTTAAATACTCAGTATGAAATAATAAAACAATCTTTTAAAACGTGTGCACTCTTTTCACTCTGTGGACAAAATCCCATGAACTTTGCCTCAATCGGAAGCCACTTATGCAGATGTGCACTCATCTGTTTTCAAGATTGCTAACTTTGTATTGCTTCATATCATCTTCTCACTCATTAAACTACGACACATTCTTTACTGCAAAAAGACAGTCACTCTGAAGTCAAGAAACTACGACACCGTGTGCTTTTAAAACTATTTTTACAGGTTTCACGCTATATTGTTGGCTTGGAAAATATGCAAATATGCCCAGCTTTCATGCTTTATGTAAATATGAATAGATAATCAGGTCACGTGTTAGATCCTATTGACAGAAATGAAATATTCCACACTGCACCTGGCTTCCGCGACTATAAAGCTCATAGGAGCTTAGTCTGGCCAAGCTACCTTTACGACCTGCGTCCATCAGATGCCTCTGTATACTACTGGACTGTATCTATGACGCATACGTAGCGACGGAACCTTAGGGGTTGGAGCTCGTTTCTCATTGGTTCCCACTTTTTTGGGAACGGAAATGCTCTAAAACAGCAGCTTTGTCAGACTGACTTTGCTCGTGAAATTGAATGTAGCGTCACAGGAAGTATGGGCGGGCCCAGGCTAATATCAACTAGAAACATATGAGAAAAAAATCCATTGTGCTACCTCTATTACTATACCACATACACTTCAATGAGATACAGAGGAGGAAATTTTTTGACCCCTCTCTGATTTTGTAAGTTTGTCCAATGACAAAGAAATGAAGTCTCAGAATAGTATCATTTTAATGGTAGGCTTATTTTAACAGTGACAGACAGCACATCAAAAGGAAAATTTAAAAAATAACTTTAAATAAAAGATAGAAACTGAAGTGCATTTCATTGAGTGAAATAAGTATTTGAACCCAACCCCAGTATACCAACCATTAAGACTTCTGGCTCCCACAGAGTGATTAGAGACCCCTATTCAATTAGTCACCCTCATTAAAGACACCATTAACTAGTCACCTGTGTAAAAGACACCTGTCCCCAGAATCAATCAATCAATCAAGCAGACTCCAAACTCTCCAACATGAGAAAGACCAAATAGCTGTCCAAGGATGCCAGAGACAAAATTGTAGACCTGCACAAGGCTGGAATGCGCTACAAAACCATTAGCAAGAAGCTGGGAGAGAAGGTGACAACTGTTGGTGCAATTGTTAGAAAATGGAAGGAGCACAAAATGACCATCAATCGACCTTGTTCTGGGACTCCACACAAGATCTCACCTTGTGGTGTGTCAATGATTATCAAAGTGGAGGACACAAAATATTTACTAAATATTTGTTAAACATTATACCACTTATAACAATTATACCAACTCAATTGCATGGCAATTTTTAACTATTTTACAGTTTTGCTAATTCATATAATCTGGGTTAGTGATAGGCCTTTATGCTAACTTTTTCCCTTAACATTTTATGTTAACTTACAGATCCTATTCAATCAGATTGATGAAAATTACAGAATGTAAACAAACCTATTGACAAACATCCAACAAAGAACGAAAACAAAATGTCTTTGGCCACCAGGGCCCAATCCACTCAGTCGCTCTCCAAGCACACTAATTCCCAGCACTGGGGGAAAGAGTTGCATTTAGTCTGACCTTTCAGCTCACAGCCCACAAATGTCATCCAGGCTTTGATATTCCACTGCACAGTCATGTGACTTCTACTAAAAAAACCTTACATGCTTGCATGGGGTCCACATCTAAATGCTAGCATATGCTTGACAGAGGAAAACAAGTCAGTCAAAATGTGTATCACAAAAATGTATACAAAATGTATAAAATCTGTATTACAAGGACATTCAGTATTTATAGTTCAATAAAAAGCTCGAAAGATACCTGCTCTGAGATTAAAAGTTGATCATTATTAAAATGTGATGGCTTCTGCCACATGTGGTTCTGAGAGAGAGATAAGTAAAAAATCTCAAATAACTGATTGAAAATGATTGTTTCAAGCTCCTTGGGAGAGAATGATGACCCCTGAATAGACTGTATTTAATCCCAATGTGACCTAGATTATGAATAAAAGATGCAGGAATATGACATGCGTGCTTGAACCAATCTAATATACCTAAATCTTTGTCCTGTAAGATATTCTTAGAACAGCAGCAATGCCGAGCAGATCCTAATCTAACAAAGGCTGTGCTATTAAACCTTTTAGCATTTTAACAGGGATTAAGTCGGTCTAATCTTTGTCTAAACGAGCAACAAAATTAAATGGCCCCTTACTCAACATTTACAATAATAACATGACCACTCAATCCATTGTCTACAAAAAGGTAAAAACATTAAAGTTTACATAAAGCATTGCACAATGGCCTGCTGTCCTGGCAATACAATTACCCAGCATCCCTCAGTAGGCCTGGATGTGCTGTGATTAGAGGCTTGAGGGATCTCCTGCTTGATCTGCCTCTCATTCCTCTAGTCTGCTAGTCTCGAATCCTGCAGTTATGAGCTACACAGTAACAGTGGGAACCAGGGATGACGCTGATTAGTTCAGAGAAATCCTAAAGGGTTCATGGGAACACTTCTGACTGTGAATAAATTGTGTTTGGGACTAACGCTGATCAAGCTGGCAAATGGTTCAGGAAAACACAATCTTTGATCCTGAAAAGCAGAGAAGTACATGGGAGTCATTCATGTTTTGGTAATAAAAAATAAAAAAAGGGGTCATACCATGTTGTTAAAAAGAACAGTTGAAATCGCATCATATGACCCCCTTAAAAGTCATTTGTTACGCTCACCAAAGCTGTATTTATTTATTAATCAATACAGTAAAAATAGCAATATTGTGTAATTGTATTACAATTTAAAATAACTTTTCGTTTCTTTCTTCTATTGAACACAAAAGAAGGTATTATTTGTTTGGTGGAATCAGTTATATTTGAAGTCCTATACAATGAACACTTCTCCTCTGCCAAAAAGGAAGACCCATTCAAACCAAGGTTTAGTTCAAGTATGTCTAGGTAAGTGACGACCTGAATGTTCCAGAGAGAGAGATCAGCTTGCCCATAATGTCTGGGCTTTGCTTCCTCCTAAATCCACAGAACTGTCTGATGGCATTTTAACACTTCATATCTCGCCCTGCAGAGAGAACAAATAGAAGGAATAAAGCACAGCAAGACACAGTCAGGGTCCATCTTGTTTGAATGCAATAAATAACTCCATGTCCGTAGTTTTTCAGCATATGTGGAGCATAGAATCCTACTCCTTCTCCTCTCACTTCCCCTTCTTTTCCCCCACTCTCTTCCTTCTAGCTATTGTGACAGCAACTTGTTCTTCCCCAATGTGAGGGCTCCCCCCACCCCACCATGCTTCTGTCTGCAGTGGCCCAGTTAGTGCTAGATTATTCCGCTTACATCATCGCATTTCTCTGCATCTCCCACTGTCTTTTGTGCCACCCCAGCCACTCTTGATCTGCGTGTGCACATTTAAGCCTCCTGGATCTGTCCAAGTGGCCTGCTGCGACCCACTGTGCTGCCGCCATCTTCCAACCAATCATATTTTACCCACAACGAGGAAAGGGTCCAGACACTGTCATTCTTGTCACATCTAAAGCTCACTGAGACAAGTCTCACAAAATGTCTTGGAATGATATGACTATTTTAAAAGAGTCATACCACATATTTGGTCAGATTATTATTATTTTTTAATATAAGATATGTTTTAGTTGGTAAAATCAAAGGGATGTGATGATACACAACACATTAGGTTAAGGGGATAGTTAAGCCAAATATGAAAATTTTGTCATTAATTACTCACCCTCATTGCTCATCTTCGAAACACAAATTAAAATATTTTTGATGGAATCTGAGAGCTCTCTGACCCTGCATAGACAGCAAGGATATTACCATGATCAACGCACAGAAATGTATCAAAGACATTGGTAAAACAGTATGACATCAGGACTTCAACTGTAATTTTACAAAGCTACGAGAATAGTTTTTGTGTGCAAAGAAAACAAGAATAACATAACTTATTCAATGATTCTTTTTCCAGAGTCACTGTCGTCTGCCATTTTGGAGAGTACCCCAGCATGTAATTAACTCAATTATATTCAGCATGCTGTCCACTAAACATAAACAATGCTGATATTTAAATTTGCTGATACTGGCACAAAAAGTATTCTAGTAGTTTTTTAAAATTATGGTTAAACACTTGATATCACATGGACTGTTTTACCAATGTCTTTGCTACGTTTCGGTGCAGGTGCGTTGATAATGGTAACATCTTATGGAGGGTCAAAGAACTTTCAGATTTAATGCAAAATATCTTCATTTGTGTTCCTAAGATTAACAAAGAAAGGTTTCTTACAGCTGTGAAACGACATGAGGGTTAGTAATTAATGAAAGAATAAAACATTTTAGAGGAACTAACCATTTAATGCTACCTGCAGTCATGGAATAAACGTACCTTGGGGCACTTTTTAGCGAGACACAAAATATGTACCAACAAGCACATATTACTGCAGTTTCCAAAAGAAATGAACATTAGAAGCAGTAAAACAATATTAATATGCTGGTATATTTGAAAACATCACACATATCCAGCTTCATATATATGGGTTTTTACAGACAGTAGGTTTGTTTGGTAGCTCACAGAGTACAGAGATGTACTTGAGAGACGAGGAGCTTCGGTTCAAATCCTGTGTAACTACGGTTCAACAAAACTGTTTAAATCTGTGGAAGTAGGAAAGTTAACACTATCAGTTAGGTTTAGGGTTGGATTTGGTGTAGAGTAGATTTCCAACATGATAGAACAGTCCATGGATATTTCAATTCTGAAATGCCACAATACATATCTGTCAACATAATAAAATTGTGACAGGGTTTACATATTGCGTGGACATTTCTCTTTGAAACCGCGGTGAAACATGCAGTAAAGCACATAAAAATGGTGCTGCACAAAAGAATTGGGTTTGGTGTGGAGGATATTTCCAACACGATAGAGCAGTGGTCTCAAACTCAATTACTGGAGGGCCACAGCTCTGCACAGTTTAGCTCCAACCCTAATCAAGCGCACCTGATCCAGCTAATCAAGGTCTTCAG
>JAUCMS010000002.1:612740-625893 GCA_032357445.1 Enteromius radiatus
CCGTGATACCGTGAAACCGTGATATTTTTATCCAAGGTTATCATACCGTCAGAATCTCATACCGGCCCATGCCTAATTTATTATGTATCTATAAATACAAACATATGTATGTATATATTTATACGATGGCGTTTTAGTGCCACCAAAAAAAAAAAAAGAAAATCTAAAACTACGAGATGTCGTAATATTATGAGATTTAAAGGCAAAATATTACGAGATTAAAAGTCGAAATATTACGAGAATAAAGTCAAAGTATTACGAGATTAAAAGTCGAAATATTACGAGAATAAAGTCAAAATATTACGAGAATAAACTCAAAGTATTACGAGAATAAAAGTCGAAATATTACGAGATTAAAAGTCGAAATATTACGAGAATAAAGTCGAAATATTACGAGAATAAAGTCAAAGTATTACGAGAATAAAAGTCGAAATATTACGAGATTAAAAGTCAAAATATTACGAGAATAAAAGTCGAAATATTACGAGAATAAAGTCGAAATATTACGAGAATAAAGTCAAAGTATTACGAGAATAAAAGTCAAAATCTTACGAGAATAAAGTCAAAGTATTACGAGAATAAAAGTCGAAATATTACGAGAATAAAGTCAAAGTATTACGAGAATAAAAGTCGAAATCTTACGAGATTAAAAGTTGAAATATTACGAGAATAAAGTTGAAATATTACGAGAATAAAGTCAAAGTATTACGAGAATAAAGTCGAAATATTACGAGAATAAAGTCAAAGTATTACGAGAATAAAAGTCGAAATCTTACGAGAATAAAAGTCGAAATCTTACGAGATTAAAAGTCAAAATATTACGAGAATAAAAGTCGAAATATTACGAGAATAAAAGTCGAAATATTACGAGAATAAAGTCAAAGTATTACGAGAAGAAAAGTCGAAATCTTACGAGATTAAAAGTCGAAATATTACGAGAATAAAGTCAAAGTATTACGAGAATAAAAAGTCGAAATATTACGAGATTAAAAGTCGAAATATTACGAGAATAAAGTCGAAATATTACGAGAATAAAGTCAAAGTATTACGAGAATAAAAGTCGAAATCTTACGAGATTAAAAGTTGAAATATTACGAGAATAAAGTCAAAGTATTACGAGAATAAAAGTCGAAATATTACGAGATTAAAAGTCGAAATATTACAAGAATAAAGTCGAAATATTACAAGAATAAAGTCAAAGTATTACGAGAATAAAAGTCGAAATATTACGAGATTAAAAGTCGAAATATTACGAGAATAAAGTCAAAGTATTACGAGAATAAAAGTCGAAATATTACGGGAATAAAAAGTCGAAATATTACGAGAATAAAGTAGTTACGACTTTAATCTCGTAGTTTTAGAATTTTTTTTTTTTTGGTGGCACTAAAATGCCTTTGTATATTTAAGAGAAATATGTCATGTTTATATAGAATATAAGAGTATAACTATATATATGTAAATATTTTGTAAGTTTGAGTACTGTACACACATAATAAATATGCAAAGTACACACACATAATTTGTAAAAAAAAAAAACTTTTATTTTAAATGTGATTAATCATTTGACAGCACTAGTAATCATTCATCTCTGCAAACAACACACCATCTATAAAATGTCAGGTTTACTATTTTTTTTACTATTTTTTTCCAGCTGCATGCATATTTTGGGAAGGGGCTTCCTCCAATAATTGGAGCTCCCTGGCAATAAAATATTTGAAAACTCTTGACATAGGTGGATTACTTAGTAACCTTAGAAGTACAGAGATGTTTACTGGAATCAAACGCATTATGAAATGGTCATTCAGGGCGAGACAGATGATCCATCACAGTTCACACCCTGAAATATAAAACAAAACAGGTTGATGCTGGCGTACAGGCCACTTCCACGCAAACCACATCGCAATGCAGACCTTCATTTGATACGTTCAGCAATTTATATCTGGCAAAAATGAAAAACGATCTGAAACGTCTCCACAGAGTAGCATGTGCAGATGAAGTAGTATAGAGGGAGGATTGTATTTCAAGATTACATTTAACAGCAAGGCTGTTGGCTGCAGACTTGTGGACTTAATCAGCAAATGCAGCTGATAACAAAAAATTAAATGCAAATAAATAAAAGCCTCAAAGGTCAGATGTAATTTGTCACCCAAAAAGTTTT
The DNA here is from genome assembly GCA_032357445.1 of Enteromius radiatus. Classification (NCBI taxonomy): domain Eukaryota; kingdom Metazoa; phylum Chordata; class Actinopteri; order Cypriniformes; family Cyprinidae; genus Enteromius; species Enteromius radiatus. Next base: position 614,899 of record JAUCMS010000002.1, read on the forward strand.
TCATAATTTAATTTAACAGTGGATTTGGCTTTTTTTTTTTTTTATTTAAAAAATGCTGGCAGCAACTTTATCCCTCATAATGACCAAAAAATATTTGACCGGTTCCCTTTCTCTGTTTTCTGCACTGTGGATCGTTTCTTCTTTCAAAAAAAAGAAAAAATGCCCATAGGAGGTCCAGGAGATCTGATCCAGTTTGAAATCGATTGAGAGCAATTTAATGGAAAACAAGCTGATCAGGTCCGATCTTGTGTAACCCAAGCTGTATCTCCAGCAAGGAGAGCGAGTGTCGCTGCCAACTGAAAAGCCCCGTTTTGACACACATCAGTGAACTGGGATGTGTTATTCTCCAAAGGCAGATATTTACTGCTCGCTCAGGACCACTTCTCGGCCAGTTAATTAGCGCTCTGTGCATTGGGTGATACCCTGCAGCCCGTGGACCGATTTCTCCACTCGGAGCAGATGTGCGCGCTCACACACGGACACACAAACCAACGCGCACGCTATCAGCCAAATAACACACACAGACACCAAATCATTCAGGAAAAGACGCACAGGCTGAGTAACTCAATCCTCCAAACATAAAAGTGACAAGGGGACCATTAAAATAGAAATGTGACAGCAGAGACATGCCACACATTCCAACTGTTTGCTATTACCAGCAATCCGTCTTAATTTCAATGCCACTTGCTTTTGAAATGAAGTTTGAAAGAATCTCAAATAGAGCAATCGGTAAAATGAATACACTCTTATGAGACGGGACAACAGCTGTAGTGTTTCCCCACACCGCCAGTGTTTTGGGCTCCCAACAATACAAAGACTTATTGTCAGGAAAGCCTGAGAAAGTGGGTAAGCTGGGTGCTGTGGATCTGTGGGAGAATGTCTTGCGGCCGGTGTTTGCAAACAACAATCGAATCCTCTGAAACAGAACGAGTGTTGCCTAACATTGGGTTAGTTCACCCCAAAAATCACAATTCTGGCAAGATTTACTCACTCCCGTGGGGCTCCAAACCCCTCCGATTTTTTATATCATCTTAACATAAATGAAGACATTTTTCATCAAATCTGAGAGATTACATCCCTCCGCTGGAAGAACCAATGAGTTTTGTTCTTGTGCATCAAGTAAAGTGTGTTTACGCTCGCTAATCAATGTTTATGTGAATAAAGGCGTAAATTAAATCTGTTCATTATACAAACCCGATCATGTTTGTTCAGAAGATTTGGATTAATCTCCATCTTATATTTATTCTTATTATATACAAGACCTCTTTATGCATGTTTTGAAGAGTTTTAAGTTTCTCTGTGGTCTTATTAAAAAATTTTCGTAAGGGTGAATGAACTAAGATAATTTCCATTTTGGGATCTTTCAACACTTATAATAAACTTCTCAAAAGTGGTACAGGTTTTTGTCTCTCAGCAAAGGTCTTAAGATGTGGTCGGATATACCATTCTTCAATTAAAAAAGCAAGATCAGGAAATTAACGCAAGGGTTAAAAGTTCCCCAATCATTTTTTTGCCCATGAAAGTGTGACAAAATTTAGTTTACACAACTTAAAAGTTATAAAAACAAAAACAAACCACGGTTTCCATCCAAGGACTTTAAATGCTTTAAACGTTTTCCCAATATAGCTGATGGAAATGCCATTTATCGATAAAATATCTTGTGTGTCGCCACGATCTTTTCCATTTAACTTTAGCACATAAATTCTATATTGATATTTCAATGTCGCAAAAAATAGTTTTTTGGATATTATTAAAAAAAACTGCGGTACACCAAAACTTTAGGAATTTTTCGTGTTTTTTTTTAAGTTTTAGTGTATCGCAAAAAAGTTCTTACAATATCTTAAAAAGATGTTTTTGTGACATTTGAAATATCAATATAGAATTTATGTGCTCAAGTTAAACGGAAAAGATTGTGTCGACACTTGAGATATTTCATCGATCACCACGCACACCATTTTAACGGTAAAAGGCCAGTTGGATGGAAACAGGCTGGAGATATATTTTTTAACTCATATTCTCTTTGTTGATAACAAACAGTGTAAAACTGGACAGAAATGTAACTAATGATACATAGTTTCAGGAAATTGCGGACTCCACTGACTTTCGTTTAATGGAAGTGAAAGTGACTCAAACAGGTTTGGAATGACATGAATGACTCTTGAATGGACCAGTATATGATGATGGGAGGTATTAGGTATGTTTTAGTACAAAGGGGGCGGCAGGCTCGCCTCAGTGGTTGGCCAGTGCGTTGATGGGAAGTGTTAAGCTAGTGTAAAGTTATGGCTCGTTCAGAGCGGGAGGCAGGTTTGTTCTGGCAGCTCTCCAGGGTGAGGAGTGGAAGTGTTAAGCGAGTTTCGGGTTACCTCTTGGACAGAGCGGGCGGCAGGTTTGTCCTGGTGGTTGGCCAGAATGAGGAAGGGAAGTGTGCAGAGCTGCGGATGCTGCAGGGCCGAGTGGAGCTCCGTACGCGCCACCTCCAGGTCCTCCTCCGACGAAGCGCTGTCCAAAACAAACACCACCCCCTGAGAGCCCTGGTAGTACCGGCTCCAGTACTTTTTAATTGAATCCGCTCCTGCGATACAAAACACATGATTTCACGCCGTCAGGATCTCGGCGAGGAAGTCATAACATTTAATACACACATTAACACTGCCAAAAGAGGCTGGTTTCCCTGTCCGACATAAAACAGACGGCAAAGCAAGAAGCGCAACGAGAAACTTTCTGGCACCCAAGTGGGAAACGGACTGCAGCGACGAGTTTCGACACAGCGTCAGTTGGAATGCATTTGGTGAGGACCCTGACCTCCTTTTTCAAAAATCATTGCGGATATTGCATTATGTATTTTTATCACTTCAAGAACGCATGCCATCTCGCACTCTCGCTCGGGGAGGCCTGTGGGAAAAGCCGTGTCCAAACGCAGAGAGCTCAACGCAACAGCGTTTCTTTAAAGTCGACCCTGAGAGCATATTAAAATGGTTTCTTCTGATGGCCAGTCTACAGCACAGTTCAAATGGGCCCACTTTTACAGTGAACATATGGTTTCTCTTGTGCACAGCAATTTGGGGGTACAAAAATGTGGCCACCAAGACACACAAGCGCAGCATGGCTTTGGTTAAAGTGAGTCACTGCGAGGCCTGTACCCTAACCGTGAAAAAACAGAGACCGGTCTGTCTATACCTCTCGTCCTCATGAGTCTCGCGAATGGAATTCGTCGTATTAATTACTAGCATGCCTCGCGCACGCATCACGTCCTACGACGAGGACTCCTAAAAAAGTAGCTTCATCTCTTTGTTTTCCTCTGAAGGGCATGAAATGATAAACAGAATGCTATTGGAAAAGGTGGCGTCCTAAATCAATGCCAGACAGTAATCGACAGCTTTATTCAAAGCTCTTGAAGTCTGGCCAAGACGTATAAGCTGTTTGCTTGACACTAAGCAGCTGCGCGATCCTTTTTTCCCCTCGCTAAACACACTGGACGCGAGTTTAATGGTTCCACTTCCAAACTTCTAAGCCTTTGTCACACCACAAATTGAGCTCTTAGTCATGCCTCGCCAAATTATCAGCACTAAAACTGCTCTAGAGGTCTCCGTTCGCGTTTGGAACAGACTCCACCTATCAGATCGCGTTTCAGAGCTCGACTCCCCGATATCATCGCCGCGTATGATGTACAATGTAATACTTCCAGTTCTCATTAGGTATTATCCATTGCGGTATCGCCAACAGCTTTCCAACCGCTGACATGCAAGCCTGACAGGAACGGCACTCGCCGGCCAAGGAAATAATAATGTTTTCTGCAGATGTTTAGACAATCTGTGACTCACAATAAATATTTGGGATCCTCACAGACAGGCCATGTCCGAGGCTGACTCATCTAATTAACAGGCGTTTGATCTATTTTATTAACGCATAATCACTCAGCCTGATATTTCTTTCCTATACGGACTGGCCTCAACGGACACACTCAAATGCACTCTTTTGTGCAGTTTTACTCCAAGTCTCCATCTACTGGCTGTGAAAGCGCAATCAAAACGCTGGGAGGTCCTGGGCCTCGAAAAGCATTTACACAAAAACATGTGCATTAAGACGAAAACAATGTGACGGAACAAAACAGCATTTATCAGCAACGGGCCGGTGCATGTGATAATGCAACTAAAGCGCATTTTCGCAGAAATCATTACATCATGGCCGCGCTCCAGAGAAACAAAGAGAGAGAGAGCCTGCTAAGTGCTTTCAGATGGCCGCCGCGAGACGGTGAATGTGAGCGTGTGGGGCTCCCTTCTCTGTCAGATCGCACAGGGTGTCATCGTGACACTGATGGGAAACGCACGCAGACAGCGCGGCGCTTTGAACGTCTCCCGGCTTCCTGACATCACTCAGGCAGACCCAAAACACGGGCCAGACGGGCAGACCAAGCAATAACAGGCGAGAACGGTGAACCGTCTCGATGGCCGCGGCGGAAACGGCGGGAGAGCCGGCGTGTCAAGACGCCGCACAGCCTTCATCAATAAAGTGTGACATGAGCCTTCCGCGTCAGGTTCAAGGTTAATGTCCCAGCCGTAACCCTACACTGATGTTTTTGGGGAAAAAGAGGTCGCGCTCCGCAGGCCCCTGACACTGAGCTGAACTCGTTGGAGGTCTGGAGGAAAGGTTTCCAAAGCGCTTAAAAGGAAACCAGGACATAATTATACCGCTTTTCAAGGAGAATTCGGAGCTTCATCAATTTCAAGGCGATCTCCTTGGTCCTATAAGAATTCACTTTTAAAGGACTTTTCATCATTTACTTTCTTCAGGGGAACACAAAAAGAGATGTTTTGAAGAGTGGGTTAGACTTTATTTAGATAGTCCACTTTAGACATTCGACTAACTACATGTCAACTAATTCTCAGAGTAGGGTTAGTAGAATAAGTTTCTGATAGTCAGTATGTAGTATGTTGTGGACTCATCAAAATTAAGTGTTAGTTCACCCAAAAATGAAAATTTTGTAATTAATTACTCATCCTCATGTCATTTTAAACCCGTAAGACCCTCATTCATCTTCAGAACACATATTAAGATATTTCTGATGATATCAGAGAGCTATCTGTCCCTCCATAGACAGCAACACAACTGAAGTGATCCCAGATCCAGAAACAGTCCATGTGACATCAGTGGATCAACTCTACCATTCTTCTCCTGTGACTTACGTCTTCCACCATTACAATGCAACCCGTACGTAAGCTTTAAAATGTATTCTTGTAGCGCGGAAACACTGTAGTTGATCCACTGATGTCACATGGACTGTTTTACTATGTTTCTGGATCATTTCAGTTGTGTTGGTGTCTATGGAGGGACAGACAGGTCTCTGATATCATCAGAAATATATTCATCTGTGTTCTGAAGATGAACGGAGGTCTTATGGGTTTGGAACGACATTGTAATTAATGACAAAATTAGTATTTTAGGGTCAACTAACCTTTTAAGCAGACAGTCTAGTAATACTCTAATGACTGCTAGTTGACGTGTAGTTACACAGTTAATTACTGTTAGTAGAATATCTAAAGTGGACCTTAGAAATAAAGTGATACCAAAGAATGTGGTAGTTGCCCTTTTTCATGCAGTTACAATTACAAACACCCGTGTCATGATATACAATACTAATTTTGCAATATGATACTCTGACCATACTTACATTTGTTGAATAAAGTCATTATGGTTATTTTCTTTGTGTACACAAAGTTTTCTCGTCGCTTCATAACATTCAGATTGAAACACTGATGGCAGATATTTTGACTATTTTGAGGATGTCTTTCATAGTTTTCAACACCTTGACAGCCTCAGGCTCCCGGATTTTGTCCAAAATTGTGTTCTGAAGGCGAACTATGCTTTGAAGTGTTTGGAACGATGGGGGTAAGTGATTAATGACAAAAATCCAGCTTAGCTAAAAAGACAGAATTATGTGAAAGACATTTTGTCCATGATATGTTTACAAATATTGTATTTTATTAAAGTTTAACATACTGCATTTTTTAAATAACTGTATTTTATCTTACAGATGGGTTGATTTAATTTCACGTCTACTTTAATCTAAACATCCGCCCTGGTTTAAGACGCAAGCAGTACAATTTTTTGTTAAACAGAAGAACATGCTTTTTTTGTGACGACATCCAAACATTCAGTATTTGAATTCCTGGGAAACCTATTCCTTTGAAAAGGTGACATTTTTGTGTAACAGGCTCCGATACACACGGTTAGATGGAAACGCCCCTCTTTAATCTGAGCTCCAGACGGGTTTTTTTTTCTCCTCACCTATCTAGCCCTCTCTTCCCCTCGGGGACCCTGCATCCTCAACACCCTCTTATTCTTGTCATCACTCACTCATTTTAAAGCCTCAGCCCATCACTCATACAAAAAGGGAAACGCGGGCCAAGATGGCTCTGGGTTCATTGAGCGAGTGACATCTGAAACATTTCCTTTGCGTGCCGCATTCAAGCACCGGCGCTTCCTGGGGTTCAATTTACCTTGAAGAGAAAACTATTAGTCATCAAAGAAATTAGTTTGTGTCTTTTCTGTTCGTGTAACATCTGTGTGAAATTACGTTCATATTCGTCATGATATGTCAGGTGATATGTTGCCAAAGTTTACTTTTCAAAAGATCACACGTGAAATAATGGCTTGAGATGTTGTTACAGATGTGTCCGCAGATATTCGCTAATGGGTCAATTACATAATGCTCATTTCTTTGTCTGGACTCATTAATACAAAGACTTGAATGCACTTCTTACATTACTAATCAAAAGTTTGGGGTAGGTAAGATTTTTACTCAGTAAGGACACATTAAACATATCAAAAGTGAGAGTAAAGACTTTCATAATGCTAAAATAAATGCATGAGGTTACCATAAAAAAACTAAACTGTTTTCAACACTAATGATATTGAGAATTTCTGAAGAATCATGTGACACTGAAGAAAACTTTAAGCTTTGCAATAAAGTAATAAATTACATTTTAAAGTATATTAAAATAGAAGTCAGTTATGGTGAACTGTAAACATTTAAAAATATTTGACCGTATTTTTGATCAAATAACTGCAGCCTTGGTGCGCATAAAACCACACACTTTTCGAATAGCAGTGTATGTGACCAAATATTTCACTGCTTAATACTTCAATTTGCATTCACCAGTCTATAAACATGCACAACAAAACTAAAATAATTGTTGCTTAAACATCAAATGATTTGACCTTTCAGTACAAGAAATGTAATGTGGCGTGACTCCCAAAAAAACAACCGTTTATGAGAAATATAAAAAATGTCATGATTTTAAAACAATTAAAATGTGCACACTCAAATTGTTTTGTGAGGAAAATGCTATCATTTTTGTTTGATGGTTAAAGATGAATTCTAAGAAGTCTAAGAACTTGGCATCTGTTAGGAGACTTTATTTTATATATTTTATATTATTTGTCATCACTCAAAGAAATTATTCCCCAACACTGTTCAGTTGATTTAAAAAAAATATTTTCATTTAACACAATTATGTTTGGTTCCCTATTTAAACAACTGCATTGTGTTAAACTGACTTGAAACAGTTTTGTTTTGTTTCAAATTTTCATTTTGAAAGAACACAAATTATTTTAATTATGTAACTAGGAAGTGGATTTCTCCTTCCCATCATGCATTGCACACAGCAGGATAAGGATAGAAGATGTTTTTTTTTTTAAGATGATAAAACTGGGAGACTTAATTAAATTAAATTAAATTAAAAAACATTAAATGTTTAATGCTATTTTATATTTGTATTTAAAAGACCTTCTGCTATGTTAGTGTTTTTTTTTTGCGTGTAGAAGGATGTCTTCCTATTAATTTATTTTTCAGTTAAATTAAAGTTTTACTTTGAGTTCAACAAGCACAAAATGTATCATTTTCATTAATACTATATTTGATCAAATTGAGTTGGCCCAACCCAATTAAATTTAATCGCATTAATTAATTTTTTATGAGTTGGGGCTACACATATTTATTGGATGGAAATCCTGCCTTCAATTAAATTGAGTCATTTTTTTGAGTGTACATAAAATAAAAAAAAAAGATAAAAATAGTATTCTCATGAACAACAGAGAGCATTTACCTCCGAGTTCCTTGACATTTAAAATGGCATTCTGGAACGGGACAGCTTTAATGCTAAAACCTGTGAATAAAAGTTGAAGACGATTAACAAACGCAGCCAGGATTTCATTAAAAATAAATGCAAAAAATGCTTTTCTAGCTAAGATTTTTGTCTTGTTACCAGCCAAAATATCTGAAAAATCTTAAATTTGTCTTGTTTTCAGAAAAAAAAAAAGTAAAATTAAGCGAATAAATTTTTTTCATTTTTATTTTGCTCACCCCATTGGCAGATTATTTTGCTTCTTTCAAGCAAAAACCCACTTAATTTTGACTAAATTCTTCTCAAAACAGGACAAATTTTTACTTTTCTTGGTATGTAGATATTCTGGCTGTAAGCAAGACAAAAAAATCAAAGCTAGAAGAGCATTGTTTGCAGTGCGAAGGCAAAAAGCTGTGTCTGTGTTTGCAGGATGGCTCTGGTCCTGCTCTATGATGGTGGGCTGACCTGTGGTAGGGACGATGTTGTCTGTTGCCTCACTGCAAAGTCTGGAGAGCAGGCTGGTCTTCCCAGAACCCGTCAGACCGATACAAACCACGTCATATTCTGGTCTGGGAGGAGGAGGTCCTTTACAGCACAACGTCCTGAAACACTGGAGACGGGGCAACGAAGGGGAAAGGGGAGGAAGGAAGGAAAGAAAGAAAGTAAGAGAAGTTACAACAATTTAGACACAAACGTCCCACTCATGTTTGTGTTTATGGGTTCTCTTGCGACCGGCTGTTCTTCGCGAGAAAGGCTGTGGGTGTATGCGTGTGTCACTGTAGAAGCAGAAACACATCTCAAAGACATCTGACATCTGTTGACACCATCTGTTTGAGGAAAAGTTACAGCGGAAGAAAAAAACGAAGTCTACCGCACAGTGCTTCCATTGAAATCATATGGGCCGAAAGGCACCCCTATATACTTCCGCCAAAAAAACAGCCCTGTTTTCTGTAAGCCGCTGTCAGAGCCCTTCGGTTGACGTCATGACATTGAGTGATAAAGCAAATAAAAAATTGCCCAATAATTTTCAACAGAACTAACCGCCAAAACACACACACACAAAGAAACCCGTAATACTGCTTAAACCGATCACATCAGGTCAAATGCTTCCTACTATACGCTTCACGCAGGGAAGATCAAAGCATGCTTGACAGGCATTTTGTGCATTGTGTTGTATTACGATGGTACGGGTAATACGGTCAGGCCCCTTTGGCGCAAAAACAAACCAATATTTTGTATTATCCTCTTCCCTTCCTGTCTGAACTTTTTTTTTTGGGGAGTTACAAAGTTCATTTCACATCTGAAGGTCTTTTTCTGGTTGGCTGGTATAGCTGTATCTGTAAACAGAGGCTCATAATAAACTTATACTGCCTGCATAGCATCCTGACCCAGCTAAGACCCTCAAAAGTGATTGACTTGGACCTCTTCATAGGCCAAACCTCTAAAACATGTTGTTAAACCAACTAAATGATACTCTAACGACCATAAAAACACATACCACAACAACAACAGAGAAAATAATCCATTTAAGTTCCTTTTCAAACTTTTCGTTCATGCCGTGCACTCTGGCAGTGTTTAAAGGAAAAATGCCTCGTTTTTGGCTGCAGTGTCTACAGTTTTCAATTCAGTGTTGGTTTTTCAATTTCACACAATTTCAACACATTTCAATCAATCAGTACTGAAGGTGGCCGTACTTATTTACTCAAAGAGTTGGATACCAAGCGTAGCAAGTGCTGCTTTTTTCAGTGGCCTTGGTACTGGAAGCATCTTTCCCATAAGAGTTTTTAAAAAGTTACTGTTAAAGAGTTACATCACGAATCAAACAAACCAGCCACGAAGAGAAAAGTATTTGAAAATCTTCCAAAAAGACAGAGTTTTAAAAAGAACTACAGCAATCGCATGAAGCACTGCGCATTACGATGAAATAAAAAACGACAGAAAAAAAATTAACTACTAATCTACAGATGTTGATTATATATAAATAATGTATTTTAAGTTTATAACAAAATAATAGTATATTTTAAGATTTTGATTCTGATTTGTCAAGATTTTTTTTTTGAAGAATCATGGGTAATGTAGTTTCTGATCAGCATTCCCACTGTATATATATATAATGCAAGCTATTGTTTTAAAAAATGAATACACCATTGATTAACCACCACATAACTCAACATGAATGGGATTGAACAGTTGCACTCTATAACACTTTAACTTTCTGAATGAAATCCATACATCTACTGCGCTATGAACAGCAACTGAAAGACTCAACATGTGAAATCAAGCCAGAAAGACGAGTCTCTTAATGAGATCATGAGAAGAGCCTTCAGTCCTCAAGCTAACGCTGGAGCATGTAGAAGAACCGTGACCAATACAGTGAGAAATCACCACAGCCCATAAATTAGTTCCTTCATTCGTACACCAGAAAGCCTGAACATGTGACTGCGAGGAATCCGTGTGTGTCACTAAATTGAATACAGACCGAGTTTGTGTGTAGGGTTAGCGTATGCTGCCCTCTAGTGGACACACAGAGCTTTACACCAATCAGATCCGGTGAGAACATAGACCTCCAGGTTTTGCCTGCTCATGAACATCCAGTGCTCAACAAGCATCTGCCTCAATCAAAAGTATTCATTTGTACTGATTAAATGCTTTTGCAGTCTATTCAAATATATTGAATCATATTTACCAGCGGCCATTGTTTCTGGAAGGCTCTGAAAGAGGTGAAATGAGACAAATGTGGACATTTTGAGACTATAATTTTGTTTTTGAAAAGCAACATGAAATCTGAAGTGATCTTAAAGGTGCCCTAGAATGTAAAACTGAATGTAGCTTGGCATGGTTGAATAATAAGAGTTGAGTACATGGACATAAC
>JAUCMS010000002.1:632649-657598 GCA_032357445.1 Enteromius radiatus
ACTGGCTCTCTCTGCTGGACTCTGTCTGGATCAGCAGGATGTGTGGCGCGTTATACACGAGTGTTACCAACAGGGACAGTGGCCCTCTGCTGGACAAACTATACAACGCCAACACTCATGACATGGTTGAAGGGTGTTTTGTCCGTTTTTGTTTTATTTTTGAAATATTCATTTATCGGCCATTATTAATGCCCATACCGATAGTTTGGAAAATGCCTAATATCGGCCGATAATATCGGCTATATATGTAGCTTTGGGTTCAGACCAGTTAATGTGCCTTTCTGACAACCCTCCTGTTAGTTTGCAGTCTGCACAATCAGAATCTCTAAAACTGCAAACAAGACCAGAAGACTGTTGAGTCCAAGTCAAGACCAAGCTAATATGCTCTGGAGTCTAAGACCAAAATATGGGCTTGGCCCTTGAGTCCATGTCAAAGGTCTTGGTTTTGTTGGTCCATGCATGGCCCATGAATATATGGACTTGATTAGACTGGAGAATTTGTGGTCTTGGTCTTGTCCGAGTCTAACAAAGCCAAAGCCACAATTTTTTTTAGTCTGAGTTATATGGTCATGGTTCTCAAGTCAGATTAGACCAAGACCTTGGAAACAGACTTAAGGACCAAGACTATAGCTTCACGATCTTGTCAGATTGAGTCCTAAAAAAATGGCCTTGCACTCAGAATTGAATGCCATGACCATATTTTTTATTTCTTGATAGCATGTGGACTCCCGAATACTCCTCTACTCTTCTAATCTCGCTCCTGACTCTTGAAGGAAAACTGAGGGCATTAGTATTCTGAGACTCTCAAATGACCTTGTTTGGCACCAACAATCTTTTCACAGTCAAAGTCACTCAGATCACATTTCTGGCTCAGTCTGATGTTTGGGTTGGAAAAGTGACCTGCTCAACCATGTCTGCATATTTTGAGTCGCATGCATGCTTTTGGATACAAACCGCTTTAACCTAGCCTATGCACTAAGGTCATTTAGTGTGCACTAAAAACACCGCCTAACTGGTTTCACACCATAAACCACAGGTAAACAAAGATATATCTAGCCTAAGGGTGGGTTCTCTACAAGGTTGCTTGACATTACATGCTTACATTCACAATCTTAGCAATTCTTCAATTTCTCAACTTGGAGCCAGTGTGTGGGATTTGAACCTACAAGCTCTTATTGTTTCTAGCCCAGATCATAAAGAACTACACAAAACTGCTCATGGATGGCAAAATAATAAGCATATTTCAAAGATTTAATGCCACTGTATTTGTAAGCAAGACTAATTCAAAACAAAGACTTGCCTTTAATCCTAGATGCTGCATAAAGCTAGTCAATCAGACCAGAACTCAGCGCTGATTATTTGTAAGTGCAATATGCACCAGAGGATCAGTGAACAATGTGTGTGTGGTCTGTGGCTGAGACAGAAGAACAGGTGCATGTCCTGTGGGCTTCTGTGGTACAGCTGGACGCTCACGTCCAGTCACGGCCTTCGATCAAACAGGGCTTGAGCCTGTTGAATAAACATGTGCGTCACTGTGACTAGTGACCTCAGAGCATCCATTAAGAGATCAGTCTGATAAACTGACTATTTAACACACCATTAGCACTGAAACTAGATCGCACAGGGCTCAAATGACCCACATTACACCAGCCTAAAGACCTCTTTCAGCCCAAGTCTGTTTGTTTTGAGGCTACGTAAAAGTCGACAAAATTCACTTTCAGCAGATATTCGCATTTGGGTCACTCTGTGGTCAAATCAAGCAAATTTCGGAAACATTTCCACATTAACACTGTCACAGATGTCAATTTAATCAGTAATCCACTATTTTGTAGAGGGGGTAAAAATGACAATTTCCTCTTGTAGTTTGGAACCAGGGGCGTAAAAATTAATTTAGAAAGCTGGCAGCGTCATTATTTATTACAAAGTTCATTATTTAGCCTAAAATGTGTTGACTTTTTATTAATATTTGTCAAAAAGCACTTAAATTACCATATACTTTATTGGAATAATTTTATATTATTAGTTTAAGTAAATTAAGAGAGAGAAAATAAATAATTAAACAAGTCCTGACTAAGTAGAGAGATGTTCTTCATGTTGATTTTATCAGTGGGAGACGTGAGGTCAGATCTTTTTAGGTCACCTCCTGACAAAACATAAAAGACAAAACTCTCATTATTAGTATACTTGTTTTGATACACAATACACTAAAGCGTTCTCCTGACTATAGGTTTGACTTCACCCAAAAATGACAATTCTGTCATCATTAGGTTCCTTCAAGTAGTTCCAAACCTTCTCCAAGGTTTTGGCTCACCATTGACTTCCATGGTATTGTTTTCCAACTGTGGAAGTCAATGGTGACCCAAAACAGCCTGGTTACAAACTTTCTTCAAAATATCTTCCTTTGTGTTTGGCAGAACAAAGAAATTTATACAGGTTTGGAACTACTTGAGAATGAGTAAACGGTGACTGAGTTTGTGGGCGAACTATTCCTTTAAAGGCTATGTGGAGCAGAGATGGAGCTCCAGACTCCTGACATCTACAGTGACACCAATGGAAAGGAACCTCCAGCAAGAAACCCAACCCTAAAGGAAGGACCCTAGATACGTAACATGATAGAGCACGCCATGAAGTGTCCAAACACAGCTAGGAAATCCAACGACGCCTGGAGAAGATGAGACTTGTTTTGCTCCACTGCCCCAATGACATACTGTGAGCAAAAGCCAGCGGGCAGATAATCGATCAGGACGAGAGTATAAACAGAGCTCAGGAGCTTCTGTGTCAAACCTCTCAATTTTATCCAAGCTGTGATAGTTTGAACATACACCAGGGAGAAGGCCACTCTAATTTTGGAGTGCCTAAATTTTGGAAATCTAATACGCTTGAGCTAATTATAAAGTGTTTAGGAAGAGCAGAAATCGCTGCTATAGATTCGGAGTTCAGTCGTAAGCACCGGCGCTGCAAATGAGCGCAATGCTAAGATGGTCTCCAATGGTATTAAGCAATCAACAGACGGATGCAGAGATGATTGTTAAATCACATCAAGGCATGGAGTTCATGTATAAGTCTGAGATTACAACAGAAGATGCTTTAAACCATCGTTAGAACATCAGCGCACAGCATCCCATCCAAAACCCAACATATGCTGGCCTGTTTTATCATTATTAAATGATTCAATCACAGGAAATCAAATACATTTGAGTGCTCGCAGCAGCCAATAAAGTGTCTTAATAATAGTAAATCACTGCATCTTTACCTCTAGTCACTGACTTCCTCATTGCACTGCCTGACCTGCTCTCTCGCTCGAACACACAGCCCAGCTCACAACTACTGCTGTTGCTCTTGGCAGTTAAACTCAAACCAAGGCTTTAATGCTCACCAGGGTGAAAGTTAAACAAACGATTCAAACACAATGTTCCCGGACACAAATTTTCCATGAGCCAATATGATTTTTCACATAAAAATACAACCGTCGATGTACAACGAAACATAAAAACATAATAATTCTGACATTTCAGCTTTAACACGCTGGACAGTCATTGCCTTATATCATAAAATGCAATAGAACAGCACTAACCATTAATAGCCATTGATCCAGTTTCACTCACAATATCTATGTCCACAAGCTATGATAATAAATGTCCATGAAGTAAAACCATAAGATTTAGGATAAAGAGATTTCTCATACTCTTAAAGAGGGGTATGATGGGTGACGGAGACATGTCTGCTAGAGATTACAGCTGCCACTAATGATTATTTAGGGAAAAAAAAAAAAGCTCAAATGTTTGTGATCGTTAAGATTTAAAAAAAAAGATTTTTTTTGTCTCTTAAAGCTGCAATTGTTAGTATAACGGTAATAAGCTGAAATATTATTAAAGTTTAAAAAATTCTAGTTTAATATATTGCAAAATAAAATGTTACTCCAGTCTTAAGTGTCACATGATCTTCCAGAAATCATTCTAAATACAGATTTACTGATCAATAAATATTTATTTTTATTATCAATGTTTGTGATAATGTTTGTAATGTCTGATTAATATTTTTTGTGAAACACTCAATAAAACAAGACTATAATGATAAAACTTATGCATCAACGTAAAGGTCTTTAAGTAATTGAATGCATCACTGCTAAATAAGAATATTACATGTGTGTGTCTGTTTATATATATATATATATATTTTTTTTTTATTATTAAAATAACTGCTCTTTCTTCAAATAAATTAAATAACAATAAAAATCTCTCTCATCTTCTGTTCTAAACTGTAGTGAGATCTTTCACAGTACTATCAGGTTCCAATTAATTACTGATTCTATATCTATATATATATATATATATATATATATATCAATACTCAATTAAAATTTTAAAAAATGCATGCCAACGTGTCAATTTCTGTTTTTAAATTAACTTCTAAATTATACAAATTCTTGTTCTGTGGCTGAGTAAATGATTAAAATCTTTACAGAATTTCAAGAAAAATTATTTATTATTATTAAGTGATTAAATGGCGCATAAGATGTTCATTCATGTTTATTTCACATATATCCTGATATATATCCTTATATTATCCTATAATATAGAATAAAAAATAAAAAACTAAAAACTAAAATCAAATAATTTAAATGCTAGAAACTGTAGCACATGTACAGTATGATTTTTGTTTCTGCTGTGAAAGGTGAAAATACAGAGGGATGTGTCTAAAACAGATAACAAGTGGGAAAACGTGTTATTAAGCAATTTAAACTGTTTCGCTAACTCAAACAGTCCTCTCTCCAAAACACTGCCTTCCAGACCCATTATAGGAAGGATGGAGATTTTATCTCTTGAATAATAATTAATAAAAGTGCTTAACTGCCAAAAACTAGTAACCTGGCATACTTTCTGCTGACACCTGCCCTCAGTCCCTCAGCTAAACATTAAAAAAAGCTTCCGGTTTGCCTGTATATTAACTCGGCTGTCTGTAAAATGAATAACATTTGAAAAAATTAAGAGAATACAGCAGCTGTACGCGATCCAGCTTGATTTAATGAGAGGGACACCAAAAAACGGCTGCTGGACCGATGCTTGAATACATTATGATTCCTCTCACAAATTAACCATACAGAGTCAGGGAACAGAATAGGATCATTGTTGTGCCCATTCACTCCTAAATCAGCAGAGCCTGGACCAAATGAGGTCAGATCCATAATTAAACCGAGCTAAGATTCTGATTGTGTCCTTTAATAACGGAAAACCGTGGGGACACCCGGAAGAAAGAACTCAAACCTGAACAAAGCTAACCTGATAAAAACATACCAGAAACGGAGATACAATGATGTGGTTTCCATGCCAACAGCAAAGGCACAGATTTAAGCTCCACCCCTTTGGGGAACAGTCTGTGCATGGCATGAATCCCGAAGCGCTGACAGTGATAAAGCTTTCACTGACCGAGCTAAAATCTCTTTTCTATGCAAACTATTGATGAAAAGGACATAAAGTCTGTTTCCAGTTGTGTACAACCTGTTATGTAGTTTGTTTCAGTCCAACCCAGTTTCCACATTACCCTCAAGAAGCACAAGACCCTTCGATTTCATAACGCATCAGGTGAGTGAGAAACAACATCCTCTTGTCCTTAAAACGAGTGATTTGTCCGGACAGAAATACTTATATAATCAAGCATGCTCTTAATCCACACACTGCCAGCACTTCCAGTCTCTTTTCAGCTCTGTTTCTTGAGGAAATGGTTCTATTCTGAGAATCCTGACCGGAATATCCCAAAGGAAACACCCCTGTGACCTCGCCGCGTACGTCCAAGTCAAGTATCAAAGCACTGAATGTGCGAGAAGTTTACTGGCACCAATGCTGTCACGCTGCAGAGCGCCACCAACACCACAGTACAGCATTGCTCTTATTATCACCGAGTACTGTAGGCAAATTATATAACACGAACAGTGCAAAAAAGGACTTTGAAAGAGGTCACGCCGAGGCCAAATAAGCTGATAACAAACATGATGTTATAAAAAATTTAAAAAAAGATTAAATGCGATCTGTGACCATATCGCCTCAGGTAAATTCACAACACAAGTGTCTGTTTACCTCACTATAACATTGAGATGAAAAGAAATGTCAATTTGTTGCAAATTTAAAATAGACTGTAACAAGGTCACATTAAAAGAAGTGCGATGTGTAAAAATAAAAACTATAAGCTCCAAATGTAACCAGAACACACACATATCTGTAAACGTGTCTGTGAATATGCAGATATCTAGCTATGCCCGTATTATGTCGTAAATATAGGTCACCCAAAAAATCTGTCATCATTTACTTACCCTCAATTCTTCTGAAACCTATACATTAGGAAGACAAAAGGAGATGTTTAGCAGAGTGCCCAAGCTGTTCTTTTCCACAAAATAAAAGTGAAAGGGCACTGGTGCCGTCATGACATAAACTCACAATTCAGAGAAGAGTAGAAATAAACAAACAAACATATAAACACAATTATGAGATTAAAAAATAAATAAATAAGTAAATAAATCACAATTTGATTCTGTGAAAACAGAATTCAGCAGTGAGACGTAAATTTAGAAATATAAGAAAAAGTAAATATTTATGAGATACAATTTGACTTTTTTCTAGCAGAGTAAGAATTGAGAAAATATATACAACTATGTTTTTTTATCCTGTGTTGAAAACGGTCTTCCGTACAGTTCACCTTCACTGTGTGGAAAAGAGCAGCTTGGACTTTCTGCTTTTATGTTCAGAGGAAGAAATTAAGTTGTGCAGGTTTTGAAGGACATGAGTTAATAATGGCAGGTTTCGTAATGTTCTTAAATAAACTATTCCTTTAAGACTTGAATAGTTTTGCTACCTGGTTTCAGAGAAGTGCAGCAAATAAAATTAGTTCTGCAGACTAAATAAATGACCTTATCTTACAGCAAACTACTGTACATTACATCTAATGTGAACAATTACACAAATCTAACCGCATATATGTTTACAAACTGCTAAAAAGCAGAAAAGGTGCCAGAAATTGTTGATATATCAGGAAAGATTAATAATGCTTATAAGTGTGTTTTGGGGACACCCATCTCTATTGGCACAGGTTTGTTTTTAAGCAAAACAAACCACAAACTGACTTCACCCATCTAGTGAGTATATCTGTAATAGCTGCAAACAAAACAACTGATCCTATAGATTCTGGCCATCTTCAAGAAGAAATAAAAGAGAACACTCTACCAGATAATCCATGTAATTCCTCGATAGCTTCTTGTTGTCGTCTCCAGAAAACAGAAGTCCTGAAGTAAGGCGACTATGAAGTGAAACGCTGGTGTTAATCGAATGCATCCAAAAGTCTCGATTTTTTGACAGCTTTGGCTTCGGATTCCCCGCTTCTCAGATGTGGAAAACAATATATGAATAAAGCGGCTAGCAGCGTTAGCTGAGCTCTCTTCCTCCTCAGTAAATCCCACGCGCGATTATGACTAAGGTAGAATAAGATTCAGGCTTTCAATACATTCAAAAACATCACTATATGTGGTTTTTAAGTGGTAATAATTCGGACAAAGATGTATGTTCGGCGAATGCAATACAGTTTAATGGTGTGGGCGGAGAGAGTCGCTGTTTGTTGTGTGTTCGCGAGCCACGGAGGCTCGAGCATCACGACTTCCACGTGACGTCACTGTCACGCTGAATATTACGTTCATTCATCCAACATGGATTGGAATTATTTTTCGTTTCTTACTCCTTGTTTTAACTGATAACTTATATAAGTGGCCACTCTATCGACGCTTTTAACGTAATAATAGTCTTTGTTTCATGTTGATATGGTACGTGCTGGTTTTACGAACGTCTTAGAGATCACGTGATAGTAGATCGTATCTAAAGCTGAGAGGCTACAGGTCCTTCTGCATCACGTGACAGGGAACTAGCCGGATTTTTGTTTGACGGTGACCTCTGCTGGTTAAAATAATGAATTTTTTTGTAAGATTGAATGGATGCCTACAGTGCGTTGTGTAATCTGAGATCATATGTCCATAGAAACGTCAACTGTTCGTAATGCCTGTTTCTATCATAATGCATAACCTTTTGTGTTTACCATTATGTGTATAATATACACTTTTAGACATTTGGTGCAGAACAAGTATATTAAGTAGACTGGACAATGTATTCAAAATAAGGTGGAAGTAGAAACACATGCAAATAAATGTTGTTTATGCTAAAGACCTAACAAGATCTTATAATGTTTTAATATATTTTATGGTGTTTATTTATGTATGAAACAATTTAAAGCAATGTTTGAATAGTAACATACTCATTTGGGTAAAATACTATAATAACAGTGCAATACAGTTTTGGCACAAATTGAGTTTGACGGTTAATTTGCAACCAAAACAGTTAAAGTGAATAAAATGTTCAGATGGCATCTTATGTTTGAGGAGTGTTTTTCATTATTTACTTTTCATACCTGAGGTGTCTATTAAATCTGGCACAGACTTGTAAGTCTTTTCAGACGATGAAGTATGTTGATAACATTATCTTCTTAACACCCAGGCCAAATGAACTATGAAAGACTTTTTTTCTTTCTTTCTTTTCTGTAAAGTTAAAGCGACAAATATTATTTATGCAATAAACTTTACATTAAATGTTTAAAAGTATATATCAATGAACATTCTATTTATGAACACTGATATACAGCTATTCCTATTGATCTTTTTTCTTTTTCCAAAGTACAAGAGAAAAAACCCCTCAAATATTACACAAAAATATTTTTTACTCAGTATTCAGTTAATCATTTTTACATTAACTGTTTAAAAATATTAATGAACATTTTAATAGTTAAAAGTAATTACTGATAGAGCTATTCTGGTCATTATGATAATGTTATAGTATGCGTTACGCCAAAGATGTGCTATTAATAACATATAATGATTTGAAAGATCAAAAAATACTATGATGGTTTACATTCAGTGATATTTCTCCATGAAGGGGTTTATTTGTTACCCCGGGCTGATGATTCTGATTGGCTCCACCCTCGATTATTCTGCCCCGGACCGCAGAGCGCATTCAGCGAAGAGACGCAGGCGTACACAAACCACACTTTTCAATACTCTTCTGAGAGGAATTTCAGTCTGTTTTCACGGGATAATGTCTTGAAAAGTGTTCGACGTGTTTTGGTAGAAAACGTAGAGTTCCTGAAGAGGCTGATTTAACGGGACGGCGCGGAGGAGAGTGTATAGGAACTTTGTAAACTGAGTTTACAAAGCGTTTGCACACAACTATGGCGCTCAGAGCGAGAGCTTTATACGACTTTACCTCTGAAAACCCCGGGGAGATCTCTGTAACGGAGAGTGAACTTCTCACTCTGTGTAGTGAAGAGGTTGTCGATGGTTGGTTGGAGGGCACGAACAGCAGAGGTGAGACGGGACTCTTCCCCGCATCATACGTGGAGATCATAGGCACTGACACATCACTGCACGGTAACGGCACATCCGCGAGTCAGGACTATTACTGCCAAACTAGTCCTCAGAGGAGGGACACCTCAAATGAATCGACTCCCACTCACTCAGCTGTTTACCAAGGACAGCTTCAGCAACAGCGACACAGTTTTCAGACGAGCCAGGGAAGCGACGAGGATTGGGATGATGACTGGGATGACAGCGTAACGGCGGATGAACACGGAACACCTGAAAAACGCGGGAATGCTCAGGCGGGATATCCCGTTACAAGCGCCTCAGTTTCTCGACGCGGTAGTGCGCAACAGCCCAAAAGCACAGGAACGGTTGGGAAAAATCTCAATAGGTTCTCAACCTTTGTAAAGTCAGGCGGTGAGGCGTTCGTTTTGGGTGAAGCTTCAGGTTTGGTCAGAGATGGAGATAAAATATTTGTGGTTATGGGCCAATACGGTCCGGAATGGCAAGAGAACCCGTATGCGTTGGCTTGCACCATCGACGATCCTACAAAACAGACCAAATTCAAGGGCATGAAGAGCTATATGTCCTACGGACTCACGCCTAGTCATACTCAAAACCAGGTGAATAGAAGATACAAGCACTTCGATTGGCTTTATGCGCGACTCGTAGAAAAATTCCCAGTCATTTCGGTTCCTCACTTGCCTGAGAAACAAGCCACGGGTCGATTCGAAGAAGACTTCATTTCAAAGAGGAGGAAGGGTTTAATTTGGTGGATGAATCACATGACAAGCCATCCTATTTTATCTAAGTGTGACGTTTTCCAGCATTTTCTTACCTGCAGCAGCAATGACGAAAAAGCTTGGAAGCAAGGCAAGCGGAAGGCGGAGAAGGACGAATTAGTCGGTGCTAACTTCTTCCTCACCATCTGTCCTCCAGCTTTACCACTTGACTTACAAGAAGTGGAAAACAACATAGATGGTTTCAAGACGTTCACCAAAAAAATGGACGAAAACATCATACAGCTCAACGTCACTATTAACGAATTTGCCAGAAAGCAGATCACTGGTTTTAAGAAGGAATATCAGAGAGTCGGACAGGCCTTTAGAATTCTAAGCCAGGCCTTTGAGTTCGACCAGCAAGTATATTCAGCGCCATTAAACAAGGCCATGGCGCACACCGGAGAAGTCTACGAGACCATTGGGGATTACTTTGCAGAGCAGCCCCGTCAAGATCTGGAGCCAATTTCTGATCTTTTAGCGATTTACCAGGGCCATCTTGCAAACTTTCCAGACATTATCCATGTTCAGAAAGGTTTGGGATTTTTCTCATGTGTTTGCTCAACTACCACTTGTCAGAACGACATGCCATAAAATGAATATAGGTCAGTAGGTCAGTAGTTTATGAGCATGCCATCAGCTTAAAGTGACGCACTATCCAGTCAAGCCACCATACGTCTAAGTTAATATTTAAGTATAAATCATAAACTGCTATTTCATGAAACTTATTCGTACTGAAATGGATGGATGGCGTACTAGCTGCTAATGTGAAATGGTTTGCTTTTTCGGTTTATTAACATTTAACTAATAGCAACAGGTTCTCAGCAGAATGTCCTCATTTTTCCCTGCTTCGGGAGAGAGAGGGAGCATATGAGGGCTGCTAGCTCTCTCAGAGGTGTGTTGGTATGGTGGAAGGACGCCAAGCCTGTTGTAATTCCCACATTACTTCTGTGGGGGAAGTGTATACTTCTGACTAATCAGTTTTTCCTTTACTGTGACATTAAAATTGACTGATGTCATTCTTTTCTGTAGAATCATATCTCTGGGTTTATATGACGCAAATAGCTGATGCAGTTTTGTAAGAGAAATTGCTTCTCTGCATAAAACAACTGATGCTGGGAAAGCTTTTGTGTTGAAGGCTCTAATCCTAAGCTTAGGGCCCCAGCACAGGGTAGCTGTGAGCGCTTACATTTTAACAGAAGCCTTGGATGTAAAAACACATCTTTTAACTAAACGTGTAAAGTGCTGTATGTGATTGTCGATGTGAAACCAACTTATTTTACTTCCGTGACCAGAAATATCCCAGGGTGAAACGTGATATTTGGGGAGAAAAAAATGTTGCCCGTTTTTTGCATCTGGAATTGATTGGATCGTGAAAAGTAGGCATTGCGTTTCAGAACGGAGGAGCGAAAAGCAAAGAGAAATATTGTTTCAGAGGCAGAGCAAGTTATCACTTTTTTAATGTGGAATACCAATGCAGTGTGAATAAGTTAGTTTCAGAATGACTTCTAGTGCACGGGGAATATTGATTTCTCCTTGAGAAATTCCTAAGAAAGCTGCAAGCCATAAATCAGGCGCCTGACTGGTCTGAGCTTGCAGTTTAACGTGTTAAAAAGAGTGCATGTGTGTTTTTGCAGATGCGACTGGGTGTTTAATGCTTTAACTAAATCGCTGCTTTCCTTGTATTTCTCCAGGAGCCCTCACTAAGGCCAAGGAGAGCCAGAAACACGGGGAGGAGAAGGATGGCATTGCCGGCGGAGGCATCCACGACCGCTGCAACATCATCTCCTGCGCTACGCTAGCCGAGATCCAGCACTTTCATCGCGTACGTGTACGTGACTTCAAGGGGCAGATGCAGCATTTCTTACAGCAGCAGATCAGCTTCTTTCAGAAAATCACAGGCAAGTTGGAGGAAGCTTTGGACATGTATGACCAGGCCTAGGACGTTACCTTCCCACGCCGTCGTGACAGAACTGAAATAAAACAAATAAGCAGCCTTTTCATTACAGACTGGTGGAAGTACACTTACTTTCTCGCAGTAGTGTTTGGGGTGGCTTTGAGAGCGAACAGCGTGTGCCAGACATCGACAATGGTCCTCCTTAAAATGTAGAATACCATATAATCTGATTATACATAACAGTCATAATTGATTTGAGTTGAAACCCTTGAAACATAACCACAGTTTTAAGTTTACATTTCAGTCGAAATAAACAAAATAGATTACTTGTAACTGTGTGCCTGTACTGATATGACTCCATAGAGCTGTGGTGATCTTAATTAAAGGCATCTGTGTCTTCTGAACTCTCCTCTGATTCCAATGCATTTTAATACTGATATAAAGACACATTATGCAGTCTTATTGTGTCGGCCTGTCAAGTACAGTTGTTTGCGATCCTTGTCAGCCTTTATCAAATTTGCTTTGAACGAGAGGCATGTGTCTGTTTTACATTTAAGAGCTTGCAAGAGAAAGATGAGACAGTTTCTCAGCCCTGGAGGAGAAGTGCAAAGGAACAATGACCTAGAAAACATGGGCTGAACCCTCTTTATCTAGAGGACATTCCAGACGAGGATTCATCACGGTACGAGTTCACCAGCGCTTTCATTATTCAGTCTTTTACCCCCATGTTACAGTAAATGAAAGCTTAGTGGATATATTTAAGCGCTCAAGACCATTACCAGCTGTATGAGCAAGACAAATTGAAGTGAAACCTTAAAAATGGAACTGCGGTTCTCAAACTCTGGACCACCGGTGGTCCGTGAAAGATTCCCAGTGGTCTGCCAGTTGTTATTGGCTGGTTTAACAAAGCAGACCTAAATATAGATATATATTTGACAAAAAGTCAACCAATTAATAAACTCCTAACAATTTGACTAATTCTTTCTGTTGTCTCACTTTGATAGTAACGGTTAGCTTGGCTTGTGTAAATTCAGTAACAGTAGTGGTCTAGTTCATTTCAAAGAAGAACAAAAACAAACTGGTCAGAAGGATGAGCAATGAGTGGTCCGTCATAAAAAAAAAACGCTTACAAAAGAATCAAAATGATCAGCATACTAGATTGTACCATTACTAGGGAGAAAAACCAGAGCCACCCGGAGCAGTCAATCTCTCACTGCGCTTGAATTATTTATCAGAGCTAAAGATAGGCTTCTCTTTCCACACACTCAGGTCCTCAATCATGAAGAATTTATTCCCACACCCCGATCACTAACAATATCCCAAACATAAAAAGAATAACTACGCTGTTTGTTTGTGCTTTTATGAATAACTGTTCATAGCAATCTTTGGTGCTATATTACATTAATTACTTGTAATGTCATGCAATTCAACCCTAACTACACTAATGTGTGCTATATATAAAAAAGCAATCATTTATTATTTCATGTTTAGACATGTAATGACAATCATTTTTACATGAATGCATCACACAGACATGTAAACATTCATGAATCTGTAGCCCATACAGGTATTAAAAGATAAACACAGATATCAACACATTTCTCTTGTATCCTCACTAATGCCATTTTGCTAGGAATGTAGAAACGATGGTGTAATATTTCTGAGGGTGGTTTTGTTTTTGTGGTCGGCGTAACATTTAAATTTGAGTCACTTCTTTAAAATGCACCTTTCCGTAGTTTCAGTTCTCTCTTCAATTTCATTACATTCTGACACTGGTGCTGTTTACAGCAAATGTGACCGTATAAACTAACTTAAGGCAGTGGGTACAGCATAAAACTATTGTACTGTTTAGAGAGGAGATGTGAAAGAAATATTCAGCTTAGTTATCTTATAGAAGTAGTAGTTCTTTTATATCTTGCACTTTATATATTAACAAACTGAATTAAACTTTACCTTCCCTATTCCATTTATCTGAAGTCTTACATGTCATAACAATACCTTTATTATTTAAGCAATCCTATAATTGGTGGCGGAGACAGGATTTTTTCATACATCATATTATTCCTCACCTCCGGGTATTTTAATAAAGGGGCTCACTATAGTTTATTGCTCAATCAGCTTGGTTCTGCTTCTCAATCACCCAAAAGCTTGTTCTCCACTCATGGAGGAGACAGGCAGAGCAAAATGACTTATTTGCTTATTTGACTTAGTTTGTACTTAATAAAAAAACTCTGTATTTTTTAGTTTAAATTCACTGTGCTCACATATGTACATTAATTTACAAATAAAAATAGATTATGTGATCTCAGATTATATTTTAGTGCATGCATTTGAGAGACATCCCATAAAGTGATACATATTTTACATGCATGCACGTGATTATATAGCTGAACTGATGACGGACCTACATTGTATGCAGTTTCTTGTTCACTTTATTTAAAATAAACAGAGCGAGCACAGTAAAATGAAAATCAAGTTTGCCTGGCACTTTTTCTGCGCTCATTCGACTTGTGCCTGGTGCTGGAGCAAAGCTGAATCGCGCGTGTGAAAAGTGTCTCTTTTCATGTGGTCGTAAAGAGATTTGCCAGCTCTGCATCTTAATAAATGCACTTCTTGTCAAGAAAAAAAGGGCCAAAACTGCAGTTTTGAGTGGAGTGGCCACCCCCTGGCTCCGCCCCTGCTTATAATCATTAAAACAATAATGCATCGTTACTACATGAAGGGTTAAGTAGAATTGTGACCAATATGTGTATTTTATAAAACCAAGTACACTGCATGTAAACACTTGTGTTTGACCTCTGAAATGTGGCAAAGGATTTAAATTTATGGTTATATTTGGTTTATACTGTATTCATTGGACTTAATAAAACATTGTTCATTGGGGTAGTACCCTCAAAGGTGTACCTTTGTACTTTATCTACTCATAAAGGGTGCACAGTAGTATCTAAGCGTAACTTTGAGGGTCCTGCCCAGTGACAAGCTAAAGGTACCATTTTTGCACATTTTCTCTGGCTATGTATACTGGAAAATTTAATAAGATCTATGTAATAAGATTTGGTGGCCATCTGTGTTTTGTAAGAAACAAAATACAAACAAACATCTAAGCTGTGGCAGGACAAACTGAAACAACAGGATTAACATCAAAACAAATGTTAAAACTGTAGTTATCTACCCCTTGATACTAAGCCAAGAGACCTTCGGAGTCTGCAAGGTGGAAAAACCAAACGTCAGCAGTTAGATATTTACATTTCTCAATGTATGGTATTGAAGTTTGCTTTCTTCTGCCAGTAATGCCAAGATTTGTCTCTGCTGATGGTCATGCACAGTGATGGTTCACAAAATTGGTTCAAGCAACATCTGGACGTGATAAAAAGTGTCGAGTCAAACCCAGTATTGGTTTTGTTTAAGGGGTGGTGTTACAGAAACAGGGTTAAGTGGGTTCCATGTGCGGAGGAGTAATGGAGACACAGCTTGTTCAATTGCTGGCACCAAGGCTGCATCGTCGTGTACTTCCTGTAAAACAGGACTGTCCGGGCAACTCGGAGTAAGGGGGGTTACTATAACCGAAGGAACAGTGAGACTTCTCTCAGGCTGACCCAGATACGGGCCTCTGGCTATAATATCTTCTCCAGGGTTGCCTGTCAGATCCTGTATCATTGCGGGGTGGGCCCGCTTTTCCCTGCGGTGCCGGAAGACAAGTATGAGAACCACAAGAATAACAATCAGAAGGAGGCAGGCCAGAAGTGGCAGGATGATAAGCAGGGGATCAGATGCAGGTCTCGGTAAAGACTCCATCCTCACCAAAGTATTTTTCGGGGAGGGGTCTAACTTGCTCATAGTGGTACGGTGCACATGAGGGACCGTGGATCTGCTCCGTGTGTGGTTCCCCCAGCGGTTTCGAGGTTTGAGCTTTGAAGCAGTCCTGTGTGGTCTTGTTGATGGATCTGCGTGAGATGGAGGGTGCATAGCATTCGTTGTTCTGTTTAACGTCGGCATCTTGGTCGGCTCTGAAAGCATATGCTTCCCTGTATGGGGGTCATAAGGTAACACTAGGTACACAAATTCGCCCATGGCAGGCTGGACATTGTCTGCCTTCAAAAGGAAAACAAATGAGTCGTTGAGTGGATGGGCCGCTGTGATGTTGTACCTGGGCGCTGTTGCGTTGCCATAAATGGTGTGGAAGTTGATGTGTTCCTCAATTGCCACTCTGCCTTGTTCCACATCCCTGAATGAGAAGGACTCCACCGAGTGAGAGGCTCCTCCGAGGTCAAATGTGATTTTGACTAGCTTGCCATGTTTCGGCGGTTCAAGGATTTCAAAAACGGGATCGCTAGCACTAAGGGAGGCCAATTCTGTAGCATCCAGGACGTCCTTTCGTAGCTTCACTGGGATACCATCTGGAATCCTGACATGCTCTCCAAGGTGGATCAGTGGCTTGACCGTGATGTTGACCACCTGGTTGGTCAGGTTACCCTCAGATGTGAAGACCATGAACTCAAAGCAGTCTCGAGGGACCGATAGGTCACTCATATTATAAAATACTCTGCCGGTGTGCAGGTCCTCTTGGTCGAAGTGTGTGACCGGTTCTTCCATAACCATGACACTCCCATGACTTGGTGGGCTTGTAACTAAATACTTGATGGATGCATGTCTCTCATTGGACACAGCGGCCAGGTTCTCAAATGTCAGAGTCACTGTGGTCTGGCCCTGCAGCAGAGTCAGTCCAGTGTTGTTGACCACACTGATGGTGATATTCTCTACCTCTACACTGAAGAGCTTATAAAGAGGTCTGTGGAATCCATCGGTGATGCTGAAGTAGATGACCTCGGACGAGAGTTCCCCATTTTGTACAAAGTGCACCCTTCCTTGATTTACATCAGCTTGGGTGAAGGTGCTGATAGACTTGTTGAGCTGACCCTCCAAAGCAAGGAAGCCATTTTTGGGCTTGCTGATGACAGTATAAGAAAGTTCCTCAGGTGGAGTGTCTTGGTCCTCCACATAAAGGTTTGCGGGATCCAAGGTCACGGTGTCCCCTTTGACTACTTTGAGTCGAGGGGATCCGGTCTTGAGCACAGGAGGCCGGTCATTAACAGGGGTCACGGTGATGTTAAATATTTCAGATACTATATAATCTATATTCTGAGGTCGCTGAACAGGCTGGCCTTTGGGGATTAGCCATACGTCAAAGGTGAAGTTATCACGAGTGGTCTCTGAGTCGTCATGTACGTATATGATCCCGTGCTTATGGAGGTTGAATTGAGAGAACTTTAGTCTTTCGTGTGTCAGGTTCTTTTCACCTACAACAATTGTACCGTGGTGGGGTGGAGAGGTGATTTCGTACCAGATCTCATAGAAATTACGTTCCTCTTCATCTAATTTTCCCAAAACGTTTGCAGCATCCAATTTTGATTTATCAATGAGAACACTACTGCCCTCAGCGACAACAGCACCTAAATAATAAATATGATTGTTAGTATTGTTAAAGGAATAGTTGACCCCAAGTTGTCAAAAAGTCAGAAATCATTACCTGTATTTGTTAAGAGTGCACTGCTATGCTCCAGGCCTGTGTTTTCATAAGAGATGTGGATATGAAAGGTATGAGCTTGGAGGAACGCTGGGGGGCATGACGCCGTGAAGGTGAAGGAATCTGTAGCGGCCCATGAAACAGGTTTAGTCTGCGCATACATCACAGCACGCTCTTTCACCTAAAATAACACAAGTTTATAAGTTAGAATGATCATATCCAACTAGTTTATTTAAGTAACCAATGAGCGCTGTCATGATGGATGACCAAACTTCTGTTTGGATGCTCTGGTGTTCCTGTTAAATGTTATTTAATATCACATTTTAAAAATAAATCAGCAAGTCACTAGAAGATGAGGAAGTGTTGGCGTTATGTTTTAGCATTTCCTCTGTGTGGTTGATTCAAATATCATGCAAGAGAGTGAGGTTTGCGTCCAAATTTCTAAAACTGTACACGGATAAGGAAAATCATCCTTGAAATCATATATGTCTTCAAAACCTCTATGCTGAAAGACATCTGTGGTAGACATTTAAAATGTAAAACATTAGCAGAAATCGCCAGCTCAACACTTCCATGTAAACATACTTCTGAAAATAAGTACACATTTTAACATCAGCCAACTAAACTTGGAAGCAGATGTAATAAATACCATATTTTGGGTAAAGGACGAGATTTCTTCTGTGGAATTTTCATCTCGTTTCCAAATCAGGCTGCCAAATCTTGGAGGTGATGTCACAGTGTATGCAATGGTGCGATTACCATAAATATCATCAAAGTCATTTGTGATTATCAGCAGGTCATCTTCAGTAATTAACTCTGAAGCTCCTGTAGAAGATATAGGAAATACATCATTTACATCACAGGCAGTTGCATCATTACTGTTCTTCTAAGACTAGGCCAGTCTGAGTCTTACTCTTTTCTTCTTAAAAAATGCATAACACTAACCGCAGTAGAAAATATCACTAGAGTTTTATTTGAAGAAACCAGCTACAAATAGTCTTCTTCTATTTTCTTTAAAGCACAATAAAATCTTACCTGGGAAAACTTTGAACTCTTGATTTTTCTCTAAACTAATAACCAGAGATTGGGCTGCAACACTGAAGATTTGCCTTGGAGCAAAGTTCAACCCATCGTTGACTTGAAAGTGAAATCCTCCAGACAGGGCACCTGTCAACAAATAGATACCACAGACCTACTGAGAGATCAAGAATCAAAATGGGTTATCAAATCTTATGGGCAATTTATAACACAAACTAACCACTATGTACAAACACCAGCTGGCCTTGACTGATATGCTCTTGGGTGAAGTTCAGAACAGGCCTGGAGGGGGCGCTCTTCAGGGCTAGATGCCCATTACTGGGTGGAGTAATGATGAATTCTATACTCTCGGGAGAAGAATCTGGATCCTCAGAATTGAGGTCTTCAGTGGTTATCTGTGTCACAGAACCTTCCCACACCTAATGAAAGAAACTGTCAGTTCTGGTCATGTTTTGTCAGGTGAGGTCTGACATTTTTCACTAGAAACTTTTTTTATTACACCAGAGGCTGTGTGTTTACTGAGCCTCCTGCTGGCCAAAGTGGGTAACTGAAGTCTAGGCCTCCACACAGTTTAAAGGAAGAGTTCACCCAAAACTGAATATTCTGTCATCATTTACTCACCCTCATAAAAACAGATTGTAATCAGGCTGTTTTAGGTCACCATTGACTTCCATATTAGGAAAAAAAAAATACTATAGAAGTCAACAGTGACCCAAAACAAAATATCTTTGTGTTTGGAAGAACAAGGAAATTCTGTAACTACTCAAGGGTGTGTAATTGATGACAGAATTTTCATTTTTGGATGAACTATTTCTTTAAACTGGTTTTAACAAGTGCCTTTTTCCATGATGAAAATGGAAAATGCATGCCAAACCTATATTAGATGAATGTACTACTATTTTAGTGCTTGTGCAAAAATTTGTGTAACGAAAAGAAAATCTGTCATTTGAAAAATCCAGTTGTTTTTGCTTTATAGCCTACAATTTAATTTCACAATACTATACATATAAGAAGATATACACATTAGATAAAAGAAAAAAAAAATCACCTTAAGAATTCTGTTGACAGTTACTATTGGTGGTTCATCGTTTATGGGTGTTATATTGACATAAACCACAAATGGCAAACTTTGCTTCTTGATATCTGTGTTATTGGCCACCACTGTAAAATTATCAGCCATGGTCTCACTTCCATCATGGACATAGAATATGTATCCCTGTTCAGCCTGCGGAAAAACAAAGAATACAAATCTGTAACTAAATTTTTTATAAAAACCACTAGTGAATATTATCTTTTCATGCATATTTACTAATGTAAGCTGTGATAAATATATTGTCTTGTTTTAACTTTTATGGGAGTGAAAAGAACCAAAATAAACATGAGTAGAACTCACTTGAGCCCTTGTGAAAGATGGAATGGGAACACCAGGGATCCTTGAGTGTTCAATTCGTCCATGATGAGGCCCTTCGGTTACAAGATAAAAGATCTGAAGTCCATGAAAGTGTCGGCTGAGAACTTTGATGATGTCCTGAGTGAGAGCTTTAGAAGAACCCTCTACCAGGGTCATATTGGACACCTCTAGTGGGATGTGCAGTGGGATAATATCCACTATGACAACCAGGTCAAGGACAGTTAGAACACCGTTGGTTATGTCAAGCGAGAAGGAGTCATTAACATATCCACGCTCGGTTTGAACATAATAAACACGCCCTTCATCGATATCACCCTGCGAAAAGCTTTGGATGGGATTCTCTTTACTGCCACGGTAGTGATCTTCTTCTAGCACAGATATCTGCAGAAAA
The DNA here is from genome assembly GCA_032357445.1 of Enteromius radiatus. Taxonomy (NCBI): domain Eukaryota; kingdom Metazoa; phylum Chordata; class Actinopteri; order Cypriniformes; family Cyprinidae; genus Enteromius; species Enteromius radiatus. The sequence continues at coordinate 653,075 of JAUCMS010000002.1, forward strand.
CCATAGGTGGGTTTCACCTTCACACTATACACAATCTCAAAAGCTTTGTTATCCTCATGAACGACCTGGAACACACCACATACGCACATTAAATAGAGAGTTAGGATTAAATAGTCTGCATTTCATCATCTGAAAATGATTTTGGTAAAACTAACCTGGAGAATCTCCTTGTTGATTTTGACAGGCTTTCCTTCTTCCACCACAACTGGGTTGTTGTGAATGACTCTCGGAGGCTTCTGGTGACTCTCGAGGTATACTTTAACTGACACACTTGCATCCAGACGGAGGCCTTTAACCTTGCAGGTGAAGTTAAAAAAGTCCTCCAGTATTTCACTGTCGTCGTGATGATACGCTACATGGCCCATCTTCAAGTCATTTTGTGTGAAAGTGTTTGCTTTTATATCATTGCAGTAAAGAGTACCATGGCTCGGTGATAGAAACACCTCGAAGACCACTTCTTCATCACGCCTGACATCCATATTAGTGGAGATACTGAAATTAGCAACTCCTAAACTGGCCGTCTTGCCTTTCTGGACCAAAAGTCCCGTGTTGTTTGCCACCTTAACAAATGGGTCATGGGCAGACACTTCCAGGAGTGTTGATGTGTAGTGCTTCCCATCAGATACGAAGAGGACAAAGCGGCCATAACTCACCCCTTTGTGAACGAACAGCACTCTCTTCTCTTCTAAGTCCTTCTGATGGAATTGATAAAGCTTGTGTGTGGTGTCATTTACCAGGACCAGCTCACCCATAGGGATCTTTCGTCTGGTATAAAGCAGATCTTTGTCATCAAAGTCTGTGTCTGCATCATGGTAGCACAAATCTTCCAGTGTAAGCAACCGCTGGCTGTCACGCACCACATGGAAAACTGTATCCACAACACGGATGGGTTTCTGATCATTAACCAACTGGATGGAAATATTAAATGTACCCTTCGTGCCTTGGGACTTATTTTTCAGAGAGCCGAAAGAGGCCAGGAATGTAAATGCATCATGGGTGGTTTCACTATCATCGTGGACATACAAGATGTGTTCCTCGGAAATGTCCTGATCAGTGAACTCTATTAAGTTGCCATTGCTGGCAGAGGAATTAGAGAGGTTTATTTTTCTCAGTACCCCATGTTGAGGGCTGCTGGTGACTGTGTAGTGTACTGCTCTAGAGCTGGACGTCTCTGAGAAAAGCATTGCTGTAGTAATGACTTTGCTCTCTCCTTCCAAGAGAGAAAGTCCATGATTTTTTAAAATGATGTTGTGAATATCCGCCTTGATGCTGATTCTGAACTCGTGAATCCCTGACAGGGCGAATTTTGAGAATACTTGGAAGTGAAACATGTCTCTTGCATCATCAACGGGGCTTTCTAAGAGCTCATACTGCAACTTGTGATTAGTAACATCATCTTGGCTGAAAGTTGAGTTCTTTTTTAAAATGGTATTACTGAGAAGAAGATGTCCTTTCCTTGGTAATGTCAATAAACGGATGTAAAGGTCGTTTTCCAAAAGCCTTGCACCCTTGGTAACAACATGGAATTGTTGAGGTGTCAATGTGACTTTCTGTTCACCATCTATCTCCACCTTATTTCTGGTGATCCTATAACGAATCCAGCGTATTCTAATCAAAAACAACAACTCGTCCGTAATGACTGAGCCAACAGTGGCTTTGCATTTGAAACTGTCAGTGGCGTTACTTTGCTGCGTCCCATAGAAGGTGTTGAGGTATCGTAGACGCTCCTTTTCTAGAAGTTTTTGCGTAAATGTGCTTGTCTGCTTCCACTGCCCACTTGAATGCAGCCTTTGAAGCTCACCATAGATTGGTGGCACGGTGACGTCATAGCGAATGTCCACTGCTTGTTTGGGAACATTGACCTGCACAGCAAGATGTTTGTTACTAATAATGGTTGCTTCACCTTGGGTTACCTCTACTCCAGTGTTGTTGGCAACCTTGTGTTCTAGGGGTACAGCGATGATCCTGAGTACCACTGTGTTGCTTAACTTGTCCCCATCGCTCACCCTAATAGCCATTCTGGCGTTTTTGACACCTCTGTGGACATAACTCACTTTACCCTGCTCTAGATCGCTTAGAGTAAACTGCTCAACTGCTCTGCCCGGTTGGTCCTCGATCTCTAGAAAGCCTGAAACAGCATTCAGGTTTCCAAGGACTGAGAACATCAGGTCTGTGGAGTTACTGTCAGGGTCGCTGACCCTGAGGACGTCTGTGCTCATACGGCGTCTTGAGTGCTCTAGAAGAATGAAGAGGCTGCCCTCAGGAAGGCTGAGTTCAGGAGCGTCATTGACAGGCGTGATGCTGATGTTAAATCTGTGCAGACGGTTCCCTTTCAGAAAGCTAGGCACTTCCTTTTTGCTGTTGGTGAAGATGGAAAACATGAAAAAGTCTAGTAGGTCCTCAGATCCTCCGTGGACATACATGACCCTTCCATGCCAGAGATCCAGGATACTGAAGGTGTTCTCACCCACATCAGGGTCAACATCCAGTCGGAGTTGCCCATGGACTGGTTGCTCTTCAACACGAAACATAATCTGCGACTGACGGATGCCAAGCTTACGGAACTCTAGATTAATCTTAACGTGTTTAGACTGAAGTGGTGCCCGTCCGCCTTCAAATACCTCCAAATCCTTGAGTAAAAGGACATTTTTCCTGTCCATTTCAGGTTGGGCGTCTGTGATATTTTCCGAATCTATGGCAATAACTGATGGACTTGTGGTACTGGGTTCAAGCTGTTTTTGTGGTTCACAACCAACAGAAATATCCTTGGTGACCAATGCTTTTGGAAGGCCCATCCTTTGGTAATTGACTCTGATATTCCTAAGACAGCCTTTAAACGAACCTCCTCCTGTACGCTTCCCTAACGTAGAGAGCAATCTATTCTTGCGGACTTCTGCATAAGTGCTGGCATCGACCCCACCTAAGAACAGAGGTCCGGTAAACTGCAACGCACTGGCATTTATCCCAAAGCTCGAATTGTGCATCTCCAAACCCAAAGTAAATTGAAGATTCAAAGGAGACAAATAGAGCCGCAAAATGTGCCATGCCCCGTCATTGATGACCATCAAGGAACGCAATGCTGTCTTGGTTACACCTATTTTAATGATAGAAATAAGGTGACCCTTTTGGATCTCCAGGGCAAAATAGTTACCGTTTCCTGCAGAGCTGTATAAAAGGATCCCCTCTGAATGCACTGTATGCAGTTCGCATTCAAATACACCCTCTTGGGGTACGTCCCATGTTGGTAGGGACATGTATGCTTTGGAACTGAAAAAACTTACAGAATCATTGACAGAGGCTGAAAACTGTGGGCTGCAACCTAATGACACTTCATGAATCATTTTGTATCCAGAGTAAGGCCTGAGGGAGGACAGGAGGTTATGCTCATTGAACAGAACCTCATCCAGACACCCCCGAAAGCCACGCGGAGTTTCGTTTGCTGAGAGGTAAGATGTTTCCAGATTCCCAACACCACCAACAAAAAGTCCATCCTGGACATCCAGTTCAAAGTCAGGTCCTGGCATCTTAGCAGATGTTATAGAGTTTTTGTCCACAGTAAGTGTGATGTTGTCATTATCATGCTGAAGTTCTAATGTATGCCAGGTCAGATCATTCAAGGGGAAACCCTTCTCAGAACGAACAGCCCGTTCCCCAGATCCAAGCTGAATTCGCACCTGACAGAGATGGACAGAACATCAAGATTAATGTAGGAAGTAGTCTTTTTGCTATTAAGTCATTAATTACTCACCCTCATGTTGTTTCAAACCCGTAAGACCTTCATTCACAAATGAGCTATCTGTCCCTCCATAGAAATCAACACAACTGAAATGATCCCAGGTCCAGAAACGTAGTAAATACTAGGGGTGCACCGATCCGATATTAGGATCAGATATCGGCCTCGATATTGAAAAAATAGCTGGATCGGGGATCTGAAAAATCCTGCTTTTTTTTCTTTATTTCTTCCTCCGTCGTAGCCAGGTACTGTAAATATAGGTCTCAGCGTCGCAGCAGATCCTACGTCATTCATGAGCAGCACGTGTGTCTCATGCTGGAACAGTTGGAGCATAAGCAACACGGAGCGAGCATGCATCAAACGCGAGAATTGCGCCATTCGCGCAGCTTAATTCGCACCGCAGGATGTCTAATCGCTTCTTTGCATTGAGTTAACATGTAGATCACTCGCGCTTAACGCTTCATTCGCCTCTGGTGTGAACACAGCAAAGAGTCAGCTGTGTGGAGGTACTTCATAGTATCGGATCGGTATCTGGTATCGACAGATATACAAAGCCCAGGCATCGGTATCTGTATCGGGACTGAAAAAGTTGGATCGGTGCATCCCTAGTAAATACATTAGTGAAACAGGATGTGGCATCAGTGACGCAACTTTAGTTTTTTTCTACGAGATTAATTTCGTCACCTATTTTTAATTTAGTCTTAGTCTTGTGCAAAATGTCCTTGTTAGTTTTAGTCATATTTAGTCATTCACATATCTTTTTTTGTTAGTCAAGTCTTAGTCGACTAAAA
>JAUCMS010000002.1:693939-710044 GCA_032357445.1 Enteromius radiatus
GTTATGTCCATGTACTCAACTCTTATTATTCAACCATGCCAAGCTACATTCAGTTTTCCATTCTATGGCACCTTTAAGCTGTCCGTCTACACAGGCATTGATTTCCCAAAAGTTTTCGTCCCCACACTTAAATGTTAAAAACTGCTTAAAGGTAGTGTATGTAGGATTTTGACTCTACTAAAGCATAAAAATACCATAATGTTTGCAGATACTTAGGAAACATGCTAAGTTGCCATACTTGATTATCTGAAAAACATTATTCTCCTTTGAAAATGAGCGTTCCGGCCAGGAACACAGGGCGTTGTGTTGGTTTGTGAAACCCGCCCACCTTCAGTTTACCCAATCATGTTTCAGAACCCCGGGTTGCCAGCTGGCGGGAAACACAGAGCATTCCATCGCCATTGCGCTCGCTCTAGTTGCTGTCTTCAATTTGGCAACCTGTGTGTGTAGGAGGGGCCGGATGAAAAAAACCTCTCCAGTATTTTGAATTTGAACTGCAATACCTACTTCAACCACTCGGTGTCAATCCGACATACAGCACGTCAGACGTAATAAGTTCTCATGGTATTCTCCTGGCATTATCATTTTATTATTTTAAAATATTGACTAGTTTGTTATCAGAATATCCAAAAGCTAGCTGCAGTGTTGAACATGTCACTTGATGACTATTTTACTATTTTTCTTTATTCGATGTTTGATTTATTGCGGGTGCGTACCAAAAGCACATGTAATAATCTGCACTAGTAGATTGCATACAAAGACAGTATAAGGATGTGAATAGATCATTTATACCGGTGCGACGCAAATTGGGTGACTTTGGGTGATCAGCAAAAAACATCTCACAAGTATTACAGTGCGTCAACACAATAGGTATGTAAATATATTGATATATCGATGGACTATATATAGATATATATAGAAATGTATGAATTGTGGTACAATATAAATAACTACATAAAATGGATAGATTGTAACACATGTTAGCTTGCTTATTGTGCCCACGAACATCATTTATTTTAGTTCATATGTGACCCTGGATCTTATTATTATATTATTACTAATTATATTATATTAGTTATATTTACTGTAGGAAATGTATGAAATATCTTCATGAAACATGATCTTTACTTAATATCATAATGATTTTTGGCATAAAACAAAAATCAATAATTTTGATGCATGCAATGTATGTCTATTGCTGCAGTTCCCACCACAAAAGGTTGCAAATGTTTATTTTAACTATGTTGGTGCAGACAGAAATTGCGACCACACTTGGCTAATGATTCTTTTAGGAAACGCCGCTGAAGAGGCTCATTAGCACTAATAAGCTGCACAAATGAGACTGACAGTCCTATCACAGACAGACCAGATCACGTCTCCTTACAGAAGTATGTGTGTGCGGAGCTCTTAAACCTTAAACACACACTCATCACAGAGCAGTCCTCACTATTACACTCATTAGCCTGACCTGACTGTCAGAGTTCAAGTTGTCATGAAGGGGGCACGGTGTCTGACACTAAAGTGACCTCTGACCTCTCACTGATTAAACTGTCACACTTAGTTTGAGTTTAACTGAACACAAAGAGAATACTGTTAAACGTGTTGGCTATAACCAGCAGTAGATCTAGGCACGAATGTGTGACCCTGGAGCACAGACGCAGTCATCAGCAGCACAGGTATATTTGTAGAAATAGACAACAATACATTGTATGGGTCAAAATTATTCATTTCTATTTTATGCCAAAAATAATTAGTATATTAAGTAAAGATTGTGTTCCATCAGGATATTTTGTAAATTTCCTACCGTAAATATATTTAAACTGTGTAATATGCATTACTAAGAACTGATCTGGACAACTTTAAAGCTGATTTTGCACCCTCAGATTCAGATTTTTAAATAGTTGTGTATCTAGCCTTATAATAACAAACCATTGAAAGCTTATTTATTCAGCTCTACACTATTGGCCGTTGAATGCTTGAATCTGATTGGCTGACGAATGTTCTATGGTGTGATGTGAACTGCACGGCGAACGCATTTCCATATCACTTCACATTTCTATTATTTCAGAGGTCTTACAACCAAAGATACGTCTATGCTTAGAACAGCAAAATAGCCCAAACTCGCAACGACAACGGCCAAACAAATAAATATAGTAATCAATATGATAAAAATGTGTATTGCCACAAAAATACGTTTTATTATGTGTTAACATTAACATATGCGCTAATGTTGCTAGCGCTAACGTACTCTGACGACTTTATCCTTAACACCAACTTAAAAAACAACTTGACTTCTCACAAGCGTAGGAACAGCGGAGCTGTTTGTGAAGAAAACTTACAGTTTCATGGTTTTGGCCGAACACTTTTGAGAGATGCACAGACTCTCACATCTCTCTCTCACACACACACACACACACACACACACTCATAACAGCTATTAACTGCATTAGTCTGCTATCAGCAGCTCAAGCCTCTGTTACTAGGTCTACAATGATGTTTTGGATGAACAATGTAGGCTTTGGATGAGATGCAGAAGAAATAGTCCTCCTCACTATAGTGTTTTAAGTACAAAAACCGGACAGATACCTTAAAATATATCATCTGATGGATGGTCCGTCATCAATTATTCTTTACGTATACATTTATAATTGATGCATAAATTTCATTTTTTAAAAACTGACCCTTATGACTGGTTCTGTGGCCCACATGTCCTATGGGATGCTTTTAAGGCCTGTTCATACCAAGTTAGATGTCTTTTTTCTTAAAGCTTAAAGCTTTTTCATAGTATATGATATAAAAGAAATGACAACTTTTTTTGTCTGCTGATTGATCAAATGTGCCCCCGGAGCAACCAAGGATTTCCACAATTGTAAAAAGATCATCTAGAAAGCATTTTCAGTCAGAAATTGCTATAAATGTTGAAATGAATGTGATCCACTTCAGTGAATGGGTGCCGTCAGAATATGAGCTTGATTATTAACACTGGTACCTGTTCTACATTCATGGTACTAGATCTGTCTAAACAGGGTTTGTCAGACATTAGTGTTGCTTGATCAAGCTGCCTGACCTCCATCATTCCTGCTTCCTTACCGCCAATTAATATCAAACCCTCTCTCAATTGAACTCAATTACTCCAAATTATCGTACATGTCAGCGTGACCAAAATATTGTCAAAACAATTATTTTTTACCATACGAGTTGCATTAAAAACAGGCCGTGTGGATGATTTAGCTTGAGTGCTGAGTTAATGTGATAAGGACTAGTCAGTGAGTGGTGGGTGAAAGATCTTTCACCAGTCTCAGACATCAGGGGATTAGATCTGTCGTATTTTACATTTATAAGAGATAATGGAGTGAAGAGATGAGAGTGACTATAGGAGGGGGTGGTGGGAGCTCGGCCCTGGATTATAGATCTGAATAGGTTTTTTGTCTTTCAGGGGCGCTGCATCAAATTCAGCAGAGTTCAGACTCACTGACCAAACACACGATGTGTCCTTTACTTTAGAGTAAGTTCTCCTCCATTTTAAGATGCTGTTTAAGACCAGATATTCTGATTCACAATAAATGTCACTTTTCAGGTACGTTCAGACAAACAGGACTGATGATCCCCAGCTGTATGGACACGGTGTGTAGAGCTGTACGCTGAATTTTAATTTTAGATCTGTAAATCTATCCTGCTGATTGTTTTCTGCGTGTCTTTGAATTTACTGCTTTTATAACAATTACTTTTTTAAGGTTTTGTAGTTGCAAACCAATACAGTGCCTTCTTGTGAGTTTATTATGAATGGGTTTGTCAAGGAAAGAAAGTGTAAATTATTATTTTTATTGCCATAGTTATTTCTTATTGTGTGTAAAGATGTTAATTATCCAGTAGATTCATAAAGATGTGTATTTATATTTATTTATAACACTTTGATTTGATAGATTACATGCGCAATGGATACAGCAATTTTAAAAAAAGTTAACAGTAATTATTTCTTAATTATTCTTTTTTTTTTTATATTACTATTTTATAAAAATGTAACTAGTTTTAGCATTACATTTGTGGCAGTTACAACTTGATTTCCACAAACATTTTAAGCAGCAAAAACTGAAAGTTTATATTAAAACTTATAATAATAAGAACAGTTAAGTTAATAATAATTAAGAAGCAAATCAGCATATTGGAATATTTTCGTGAGACACTTTTATTTTAAGGTAAATTCATCAGTTCAGTTGTGACATGGTTCGTTAAAGAAGTAAAGAGCATATAAATACATAACACTAAATTTAGATAGTTCACTATGATTTATTGTTCAAAAAAATGACTGTTATGTTTTGAAATGTAACACCCTGTATAAAATGTAAAATGGCTCATTTGATTTTACATTGATCAATAAATTCTTGCTATGATTCCTCAAATGGTCTGATCTGATGAATATGAATAATGAACGTCTGATAATGAGACATCCTAGTTTGGCAGGGATTAGTCTGGAACACAATCAACAGACTATAATGTCTGATTATTGCATGTTACGCCTAGATATTCCAAAATATAATCCTAATCTCTTATATGTTATGAGAGATTATTTTGCTGAAAAGTAAAAGGGGGATTGAGAATTGCGCACTATTTAAATAGGCTATATATATTGTAACAACACACACACACACACACACACACACACACATGTTTTCTGGGGTCTCTCCATAGGTGTAATGGTGTTTCTACTGTACAGACTGTATGTGGTATTGTCCTACACCGACCCTACACCTAAACCTACCCCTTACAGGAAACTACACACATTTATAGATTTTCAAAAAAACACCATTTAGTATGTTTTTTAAGCCTCTTGAATTACCAGGACACTGAAAATGTCCTCATAAATCACCTTCATATTGTAATACCTCTGTCATATGTCATTATACACATTTGTGTCACATAAACCCGCACACACAGGCTATATATATATATATATATATATATATATAAACACATTCTTTTTTAATAGTTTCATTTATGTGCATATATGTGCTCTTTTTTTCATTTGATAAATAAATAAATAATTAAATAAAACTATCAGGAAGCGAGAGTGTCTTGCCGTCGCGCTTTGTGTCTGTCGCAGGATTTTAGTGTCACACTCGCCTCTTTAGCCTATAGCTGGTCGGCTAATCGCCGGTCGTCAACATGACGCTCATATTCTGTTAATAATCAGAAATTAAGAAACAAATCTGGCTGAATGGGATATACGGCAGGTCTTTACCTGGAGGTAAGTGGTTTGCTGTATTTACACTGAGATGAATGGATTTAAAAGCCTAATCTAATGCTCATTAAAGCGCCGTTGTTAGCCTGCAGCAGACATCAGCAGCAAAAACTAAACATTTATAAAAACCTTATATTCAAATCGGGGGGATTTATTGATAGTTTGGTTGTGTTTATCATATATTAGTTATCAGAGATTTATAACTGAATGAACCTTACTAGCCACTGATTTCAATACATGCAAAGTTATTAAAACCAGCCCATTTACTCTAGTTTAAATATTCACAGTTATCTTGCTGATCTGCTTTTAGGGATTTTCGTTGGTGTTTTGAGACCGCCTTAATAAGACATAGCCTAAATGTACTTTACTCCTTCTCCAGCCACATGAACCAAGATGCCTCAGAACATCCTCAAGAGCACTCATTACATTGAGCTGGGCAGTTATCAGTACTGGCCTGTGCTTGTGCCGAGAGGAATCCGACTATACACCTACGAACAGATCCCAGTGTTTCTGAAGGAGAATCCATACATCACAGATGGGTACCGAGCACACCTGCCATCCAAACTGTGCCTCAAAAGGTGCGTTACTTTCCCTTTCTATAGTGTGGATGTGCTGCCATTCGTCTACTCATTATTTCTCATTCCACAGCATATTCATTCTGTCCAATGAGACGGTGAACATCTGGAGTCATCTGCTTGGGTTCCTGCTGTTCTTCTCTCTGGGAGTGAATGACATGGCCACAGTCCTGCCCTCTGCAGGGGCGTCACGAGAGGACTATGTCATTTACTCAATCGGACTGTTTTGTTTTCAGGTAATGCATAAAATGTGGGATAGGAATGGCATCTATGTCTGTTTATGTGTTTTGACAGAGCTTAGATGATCAGGTATAATACACAGGAACAAGTAAGTGATATGTATTAATTCATGTTTTTTATGCTCAGGTTTGCATGCTGTGCTCTGTGGGCTATCACTTGTTCTGCTGTCATCGCTCGGAGAAGACCTGTCGCCGCTGGCTTGCTCTGGACTATGCTGGAATATCTGTGGGGATTCTGGGATGTTATGTGCCTGGAGTCTTCTATGCCTTCTACTGCAACAGTGTATGACACGTGTGTTTTTTGTATTGTTTTTATTTCATATATTATAATTTATATATAATAATTGAATGCGTTTAATTTTTTTTTAATTAGTTAATTTAATTATTTATCCTAATATTATTTTTATGCACATTTATATATTTTTTCATGTTCCTAAAAAGATCAAAAATACATTAAAAGCAGTAGTATTATCAAATATTATTACTATTTAAGACAGCTTTTTTAGCATAAAAAAAAACAAACTATAATCCTGTGATGCGACGCTCATCATTACTCTGGTCTTCAGTGCGTGTGATGTTTGTTTCAGTTTTGGAGGCAGGTGTACCTGCTGACGGTGCTGGCTCTTATCCTGGCTGTGTTTGCGGCTCAGATTCATCCGCTCTACCTCACACAGCAGTGGAAGAAGCTGCGCTCCGTCATGTTCTGCTCCGTGGCCGGATACGGCATCGTCCCGGCCTGCCACTGGGTCTGGCTCAACGGAGGATTCGACTCTGAAATCGTAAAGGTGATATATTTGCATTGAGACACCGTGAGGGGGGAATAGCAATGCATCATTTCTCCCAGCGAGGGGTGCGGTACCTTTAATATTTATCACTTCATCTGTTTGCAGGTGTTTTTTCCTCGAGTCATGATCATGTATTTGATTGCCGCCTCCGCATTCCTTTTCTACGTCAGTAAAATCCCTGAACGATACTTTCCAGGTGATGTTTTCTATACTAACTTGATGTATTGTAATTTCAAAATGACAGGCCATCGACGATATGGATGAGTTTGATTTGAACTGTGAATGGGTGCCGTCAGAATAAGAGTTTTCCATCATTATAGCTGCATTTGCATTTCCCTGATTCAGATCTTTTAGCAGGCGCAACGATTTGAAGTTACAAACATCTTGATGGTTTTGTTTCTTACAAACAAGCAGTACTTTACTTCATTAACTGATGGACATTATCAGCTGTTTAGACTCTCATTCTGACGGCACCCATTCACTGCAGAGCATCCTTTGGTGAGCAAGTCAAGCAATGCTACATTTCTCCAAATCTGTTCTGATGAAGAGGCAAACCTTTTAAATACTGATATTTGATTTTAAGCAGTCTAATTTTGGTTACATGTTGTGCTTTTTTAAAATGAATCAAATTGAAATAATCAAATCATATAAAATTGAATCGACCAAATTAGTCAAAAACCACATTGCCGAAACAAATATTTACCCACCTTTGTATGTGTGTCCTCACAGGCCAGCTGAACTATCTCGGAGCCAGTCATCAGCTCTGGCATGTGCTGGTGGTGGTCATGTTCTACTGGTGGCACCAAACCGCTATCTACATCATGAAGTACAGACACAACCAGCCTTGCAGTCATGGTTAAACACAGATCACCTGAGCCACTTGTGTTCAACATATTCATCTGGTTTTTGTTTGGCATTATTTTAAGTTGTGCTATTAGAAACTTTACCTCTCATTTGCCTTTGAACACCCTAATGTAGGGTTACGTGCAATCATAACGGAGTTCCTCTGCCTGAACAGATGTTTCACACGTCATCTCTGCTGGATATCAAGTGTCTTTGTCTGTTACTTCATGTAGTTTGTTTTCTATTGAGCCTTTTCCCCCATGCTATCATTGGGGTTGTGAAACTAGACATGCTGCCTGGAATGACTTTAATTGAAATGCTCTTAACTATCACTGATCTGTGACTGATGTGGTAGCATGTAATACTGTAATTTTGTTGTTTATTTTTAAAATACAAGTTTGGTAAAGGGAGCTGTTTTGATGTATTAAACACGTTTGAGTTCATGTATAAAGCAGCACTGGAAACCGGGCATTTAAATGACCAAGAATGCATTAGTTTTTGTGAACAATGGGTCAAAATCACTATACTTGCACTGAATTTATTATGAACGTGGCCGCTAGCCTACAAAACCTTTTGTATTTGTCCAACTCATCCTATTTTAACGTCTCTTGGTGGTTTACTTTTCTTTCTTTGAGTTGATTCAATTGCCTGTCTGAATCTGAATTGTGGAACTGAATAAAAAGAAAACTTGTTTGTACTTGTGTCGCTTGGTGTGTTTTAGGATGTTACTTTAACGCATCTTATTTATGAACACACTGGTTTGTAGTGCAAACGTATCGTTTATGGCACTCGCCATTTCCCTACAGCGGCTAATGAACCGGAAGTCTCGCGCGCACACTTCCGCGTTGAAAAATAATGTTCATAAAATAATATTTAACACACTCGAGTCTTAAACATATTTAAGTACGCTTTATTTGTAACATTTCAGAATTATAGTAAATAAAAAAAGTATAAATCCTGTTGAGAATGATTCAGTCGAACTCGTGAACGAATCGGTTCGATCGAATCTGAATCGCGGCGTAGAACTGAATATCAGAATTTTATTTAGCATACCGTATTTTACAACTTGTGTCCGTAAGTTATTTAAATATCGTAATCCTTCAGGACAGTTGAATGTCGTATATGCCATTTGAAAGTCGACCTCTGTCTTTAATCCCTTAACGATGCCATAATAAAAGAGCTGAATTGTCTTAATCATAATGAAATCTGTTTTAATCCGAGTGTTTTGTTCTACTCTAGTGGCATTAGGGATTTTCCAGGGCATTGTTCTTTTCCTGTCTGAAGCCTAATTGAAAAGAGAGACTAGTTTAGAGGTCATGCCTCTTTTACTTAATAACAGCTGCCTATCATGAACAGTAATTAAGAAAATCTGTGAGTTTTCTCTTATGCAGACTGCAAACATGAATTTTAATAAAATCCCAAATAACTGTATTGCACAAACATTTCTTTACTGCTCATAATACTGTTTTGCTTTATCTCTATCTCATGATGAGAATGACTTTCACACAAAATCATACACTTCTGGGCCTCAAATCTTTGGTTGACCTCACAGATGCTCCGGAGCAAATTAAAACGTCTTATCAGTGGTGTCTTTACTGGCGAAAGCAGTTAATAATCTCCGTCACTTTCTTGAGACAATCTGCATTGTCTTGGGGGATTAGATATTAATAATCTCCAAATGAGGATGAAAGTCTAATTTCAGCAGCTGAATTATGGCCAAATGTCATCCCAATTCTGTTTTCATATGTACTTATGAGTGAGTGACCAAAGGCAAAATGAGCAGTCTATTAAATACTGGTCCCACTGAAATCCCAAGAGATTTAAATCTTTTGACCCCTTCAGTACTGAACACATGTCCTTCACTGCCACCTGCTGGATCAGGGACAAAACTACGCAATGAAGACAAAAACTGTTTATTCTTCAATAACTGTTAGCTATTCATTCATTATGTAGACATAGCGTGTAAAATGTTTTATCAAATGCAGTTTCTGATACTAAAAATATTTAGTTATATTAGGGTTAAGTATACAAATGATCTACGATTATAAACAATCAAATTAGTTCAAGAGTACGTGTCACCCAGCTCTTCTGGTTTAGTAATAGCATTTTAATTGCAATAAAGTTATATTTGGACATTCTTTCACATTGTAGCACTGATGTGTTCTTCTTTGGCAGCGAATACATTCATTTTCCATCTTCAGCACAGATCTTAAGCAGGGTTTGACGAAAATCCCCTGATGTTTCAGACTACAATAACAATATAAAAAGGACATTATTAATGTGACTACTGACATTAAACCTCATACTGAACAACCTATATACATTAATTTTTTAGAAATATACTTGTGTTATTATGTGTATTTAGTGTAGCAAAAATGAGAAGACTGGAGGGCAAAAGCAACTTCACAGTGTGGTTGTAACAGTATGGAAAGAGAACAAACAAAGAAACATGACAATGGCTTAAACACATGACTTGGATGGGGCAGTAGCCAAAAAAACCCACTCAAGGCTAACACCAGCCCCGCCCACTAAGGATGTCAATCATATCTTCTGCAAATCAACACTGGTCAGAGCCGTTCAGATATTACGGAAGGCGTACATGTGAAAACGTAACATGGTTTTGATGAAATAACATGGACAAAGACATGTCTATGCAGAAAGTTTTTGCAAGAAAACACTAATTTGATCGACTTTGTGTTGCATTTCCTTGTACTAGCACTGGTGAATGTTTCTACAGCAGATTATTGAGTGTAATGTACAGCGTCTCATTAATGCGTCTTACCTCGATGTCAGAGTATAAAGAAGTGCCAAAGAGCTTCTTATATTCTGCCTTGATGTCCTGCAGGTCCACCTCTGAACGGCTCACCATGATTCTAGTCAAGGTAGACTCAGTGGTACCAGCGCCCTGAAAAAAAGTGTTTCTTATTCACCAAAAGTCTGCTAGCAGTATCCTGTTACACCGCAAGCGAGCACAGAAAGACCGCTCTAACCTTCATGCTTTTATACAGACGCTCCGCAAGGTATGCTGGGACGCTCTTCACACACTTCACTAAAGCAGAGACATTTTCAACAAGTAGGATGAAAAAATTAAATACAATAAAACTAAATATGAGGAATAATGTGTGTAATGAAGATCACCTATAGCCACCAGAATATCTTCCAGTCTTCCAGACATCTCTCGTTCAATGCTCTCCTGAAGGGTCTTTCCGCTCAGACTCTTATACTCAACCAGAGCTGAGAGATAAAGATTGAAACGCAGTTCAGACTGCTGAAAGTAAACTGGAACACAGTTATTCTGAATGACAGAAAGTGAGAGATGTGAACTGATCCAGCAGGTGTACTCTGTCTGAGCTGAGGAACGCTCCTGTGGCAGAGGATGTCGATGAACTTGCTCTCGTCTGTTCCCCACTTCTTCTCTCCGGCCTCGTACAAGATCTGCACGGTGGGAAAAACAGAAGAATGATGGTTAACCAAAGCGTTTCGGTTCCCGCTGACTTCAACTGTACGAGCAATTATATATTAGAAGTCAATGGGAGCTTTCATGCAGTTTGTAACAGAAGTGAATGATAACATCCTGCAAAGCTTTAAATCGAAATCAAGTTTTGTCTCTCAAAAGAATGAGTCGACTCTGAATCATTGAAACTAAACGAGTCCCAAGCTGCTTCATGCCTCACGTTAGTCTTTAGGCGCTTTTGAAGAAGTAAAAGGAGTTTGAAAAAATGTACTGTTTGGGAGTCACTGAATAAATAAGGAAAAAATAAATGCATATTATAAGTGTTTTTAAACCTTGCTTACATGTCAACCCATAAAAGGGTTTAATGTACTAAGTGAGTATAGCATGAATCCATTTTCACCTCACCTTGGCATCCTCTTTAGCTTTCACCACGTCCACGTTCGTACCTTCAGCCCTCTTACCCTTTTAGTTAGAAAAACAAATGTAAGTGAAGCAGCTGCATCACTCATTTGAATGAATTTAAATATGACAAAAAAACGATTTGACTGAACCTCAGCGAGGATCAACAAGGTCTTTTCAAAGTCCCCTGACACCTCAGATTTCAGGTCGTGAATTAGAGCTCTTCCGGTTTCTGGAAAATAGACCGCACTTCAATGAAATCTAAAGACAAAGCACCATAAAAAAGGAAGCATTGCTAAAAAAAAAGCACAAACCAGCCAAATACGCATCACACATAGCCTTGATCTGATGGTTCGAGCGTGATGCGAAAAGTTCTATCAAAACGCTCTCGTTTGTTCCAGCACCCTGTAACCAAACTCAATCTGTGAAAAAGCTCAATCCTGAATCTAAAACTATTCACGGTCGAAAAGAAAAGGCATTGTGTACTTTTATAGCTCGTATGAACTCCTGGCAGTCGAACTTAGCAGGAGGAGTGATTAGAGCCACCAAAATATCCTCAAAATCTCCACGAGTATCACCTTCCAAGTCATCACAAAGAGTCTAAGATAAAAAAAGCACATGTTTTTAAACAACAGCCAACATTGAAGAGTCAGTTCAGCATGTGCGCGGGTGTTTTACCCTCCCGGTGGCGTCCTGATAGGCTTTACAGATCAGCTGGCGCTGAGCATTGCTTCTTTGAGTCAGAATGTCAATAAGAGTCTTTTCAGTAGTGCCTGAGGAATTACAAAAGCAAACACACAGTTCCTCGTTGTGACATTAGGCCAACAGCACATAGACAGAAAGCAGCAGTGTAAGATCACACCCAGGTACAGTAATAAGTGACTTACCAATGCCTTCAATAGCTTTCCGTAAAGCAGCAGCATCCTCGCCCGGATTAAAGCCTGGCTTCTCCTTAACCGTGCCACGTACTGTTGACTTTATGAATTATGTATGGATTATAAACCTGTTTAACTTACTACATGAAATGCATAACTGTATAAAACACAATCGCAATCTTACATTTACAGTCAAAGAGGAAGGGGAGTCCAGGAGAAGATCCAAATCATCCTGAAAATAGAAAAGAGAAAGTACTTCTGAAACAGGATCATCTTCACATCAGAGCAAGAAATGTGAAAGTATCCCGAAGTGGTTAAAGTAAAAATGAAATAAACAGCGGCACTGACCCATACAGAAGACATTCCTGCTGTGGAGGGTGGCTCTCAGTTCTGGAACCAGATATTAGTTAGTTATACTGAACATAAATATGAACTATATGCGTTATTATCTTTAGTTAGTCGCTAACAAATGTCGGGATGCTTTCTAAGCAGCATTTAATTATCATAATACGCTGCGCATTTTTTACGCATTATGAAATATGTGGTCAAAACAAAGTTTATTCTCTATTCTATGCAATTTTACGACAGCGTGATGAAATCCGCTTACATCACTGCAGCAAACCCAACGGGAAAATCTGACGTCTTTTACAGATGAATACTTGGCAACACATACCTTAACAAACAAACCGTAAAAAACTCGACAGTGCGATTGGCTTTAACGCTGATTTCTACAGACGAAGGAACAAAACTTCTACTTTACCTTTGATAAAGCGTCTCCGTCCACTGTTAACCCCACCTCTCACGGGTCTGTGTGGCTACACCCAAACACCACCAGAGAGGATATGAGATCAAAATGAGATCATGAGCTCGAGTATCACGCTGGTTTTACAAAGTACGTGTCCATACGAGAGCCACAAATCACTAATGTGCTGATAAACGAGTTAAATATGCAGTGGGATCCAGATATTTCAGATTACTCATGGCCTCTATTTGCATTTGCATATTTTGAAATACAAATACATTTACGCCATACTGTATAGCCTATTATTATCATTATTACAAATACAGTAATTTACCTTCAGCAAAAACTTATTTTTTTTAACTATTATAAATAAATATGTGTTTTCAGAAACTAAAGCTCATGTTCCCAGAGCAAACACTTCTGTGTTGAGATCATTAAACCCGTGGCCAGTTGCGTTAAAGGTTATTAGTCTTAAAATTAGTCAGCTAATTTATCTTTTGTACATAAAAATGTACATTAGTCTAAGTTTAATCCAAACAACAACAACAACAACAACTCTTGGCTAACTGCTAGCTGGTCAGACTAGCTCTTAAGACACTGTCTTAACATGGAGGCTAAGTTTACTCAACTAGCGTCTGGTCTTAATAAACTGTAGTTTGTGACATATGAAGGCCATATTTTACATGACGGGTTTAATGAGTCGTGGGAGCTGTATATTGATGCTAAAATGAGCCAGAAACGTCATATCCAGACTAAAATCAAACAACGCTTTATAATTTCCTGTGCAAACAGGGAAGTTGATTGATTGCATTATTAACTTTAGGTCTTCTGCCAGGACCAGCAGCTGTTAGCACAGCCATAAAATTAAAATATGAAACATCAGATATAAATGTGTTTATATGAGCTAACTGAACATTACAGTAGGCTACATTATTTTAATGGAAATTTAATGAAGCCTTAGATCTTGGCGGGAAGAATCATACATTTATATAAAGTATATTTTCCTGACCAGTAATAACAGTATGAAGAAACGCTAATACGTGACCTACAGCTTCATATTCAACTCTAAAACGAATACAGAGAACGCATCAAACTAGATTCCTGTTCTGTTAAGTTGTGGAAGTCATTCTAAATATATAAACCCAGAAAAAAGCTTCAACTCTGTGATCTTAACAAGCCCAACATTATAATATAGCTCATTATAAGACGTCTCCAAAGTCGTTGTATCAATGTGATTCTCCCGAACTTCTGCAGGCTCAGCTACAGAAAGATACTACATCTTTATTGTATGGGGTAAGACTCTATTTTTAACTTGTTATTCCTCAAAGAATCCTGAGGGGGAAAAAATCCCAGATTCCAAAAAATATATTTGTCTGCTCAACTGTTTCCAACATTGATAATTCTAGTAATAAACCAGAATATTAGAATTATTTCTGAGAGGATCATGTGACACTGGAGACTGGAGTAATGATGTTTTGTATCACAGCAATAAGTTACATTTTAAAATATATTCACACAGAAAACAGTTATCTTAAATTGAAATAATATTTCACAATATTAAATTTTTTCTGGATTTTTAATCTAATAAATGCAGCCTTTAAACATCTTTAAAAACCATTAAATATCTTACTGTTCTAAAACTTTTGAACGGTAGTGTATATTTAAATTATATATATTAAATAATTTTTGTAAATAGTTGTTGTTTCACAAGAAAAGAATGTGATGCATTTTTCCCCCGATTTAATGTGTTATACTTTTTTTTGTAATTATTTTTTTACATTTACAACTTATTAGTGAAGATACTTTCAAAGTAAATTTGTCCATTTTGTGTAGGCTATAAAATGGCTTTTCAGTAGAAGAAAAAATATTATATATATATATATATATATTAAAAATAGAAAAATAACGACCATACAGCAATTCTGAAAACAAAACTTTCATAAAATAGCCGTTTCAGTTATTTATTTTATAATAATAAATTACTATCATATAGTATTATACAGTATACATACTTAGTGGATTTTTACTTAGTAAAAACAAACACAAGTTTAGTAAATGTTTTAGTATGATTGAAATTAAAGGCTTGTGACAACTAGCCCCGGTCTCCTTGTAACAGATTCTTACCTAGTCTGCTGTCTCCCTCTGCTGGTCATTACCGTGCATAATACAAAATTAGCTTTATTTTTCGAAAGCCCTGAGCTGGTGGTGATGTCTGAGAAAGGAGAAACAGATCTAGTGTGACAAGCAAAGTGTTTGATGAAAGTCTAGCTTCAGTGATTCAGCTCTCATTTGTCAAGAGCTGTTGAGGTTTACAGCCTCACTAAATCACCTGTTCTCCACACCTCTGCTGGAGATACATTAATATTTCAATTTTACGAGAGGCCGGCTGAGTGTATGTAAGACACCAGTCCTCTTTTATCCCTGCTCTGATCTCCAGTGCAGCACTCTCCAGGAAATTGTGGGTTGAAGGAAGCAGCGGGCGATCCAAGCCGGAATAACATCTTAAGTGCAGATTGATCCAGAACACTGAGAGATGCCAAGGCTTTCTTTCCCAGAGAGCTCGGAAGAGCCTGGTGCTCTCTCAAGATTGTCAGAACACAATTACTTCCATTTATGAAATATGATACAAAGACTTTTATTCTGGACGAAGTCAGCACAATTTGAGATAAAACAAGCACACACATAAATTAGATATAAGTTGACTTAACGGGGACCCAGGAAAAGATTTTGGATTTCTTCCCTCAAGAAATTATGTGTGTTTAGAATTACAAATAAAAAGTGTATTTGTATGTTTTTATTAGAGATGTCAAACGATTAATCGTGATTAATCACATCCAAAATAAAAGTTTTTCTTTACATAATATATGCGTTTATGCCGTGTTTATTTATTCTGTTTATATTAAAACACACACGTACAGTATATATTTTGAAAGTATTTACATGTAAATGCATTT
>JAUCMS010000002.1:733126-746042 GCA_032357445.1 Enteromius radiatus
AATAAGGCAAAAACAGACTGTTTCATTCTAGGGTCAAATTCTAGGGTTGGAAATGGACCTGGAAAACCCTTTCTGGGTAAAATATTCTCTCAATGCATTCTAGGACACCTTTAACTATGACTTGTTCCTCAATAAAGTCTTAATGTGCTGTTTATTAATAGTGTGGCAGTTGTTAGATTTAGGTATTGTGTAGGATTAGGGATGTAGAATAATAAGGCATTAATATGTGCTTTATTACTACTAATAAATGCCTAATATTGTATTAATATGCATGCTAATAAGCAACTAATAGGTGTGACTGTAAAATAAAGTTTTACCAAATTTATTTAGCTATTTGAAAAAAATATAATGGGCATTCATTGCTTTGACAGCATTAAACTTTTAAACTCTGTTGGGAAACAAATGTATTCTACGAATCAGTGACTAAATAGGCCTAATTAGTCAAAATGAATTATCTTGTGTGTGCCTGTGTAGAATTATCAGATGCAATTCCATCACTTCCTCTTTCTGTCATTCTGAACCTAATTCTGTGAGGTCTTGCCAATTCCAGGTCAATGCTTTTAAGAGCTCTCCAAAAATAACCGAACACTCTGATACTAATAAAGCTATTATAATAAGCGGAGTTAAATGTAGCTTGTAAAAAATGTATTTCATCAGAGTATTCACGTATTTCTGAATGTCTTCCAGTGGTCAAAGCAGCAGCCAGATGGTGTAGTAACAAGTTATGGTTAAAAGAGCACAGGACTGGCCGAGTGTGTGAGGTCCTGACCTGGTGATGTCCGAATGCTAAGGCTGCGGCTGAAATCTTGTTTTAGAGCAGTCAGGACGGCAGCCATGTCTTCCTTCACCTCCTCCAGGCTGATAATATCCTCCACCAAAGCTGCATTGATGTTCACTTTAGCCGTCTGCCCTTTTGCTTTTGCTAACATACAAAAAGCAACAAAGAAGCATTAATGTCTTCATCGCTGACGGCTTCAAAAGAAGAGCTGCAGAGAGAAATGAAAGACTGTGACCAGCATGCAGGCTGATTGTCTTAGCAATTACAAATGAAAGCAGGATTTGGAGATCATCTGGGCTCCAAGCCCACTCGAGTGAACCTAAACAAACACAACATCCACTCCCACCCCTATGCTGGACGCTCTTTGTTGTGGCTCCGTGAGGGATAAGCTCCACTCACCTTTACTCTTCTTTGTGGCGTAGTGGCGGACGTAATTCGGCAGAATTGTGTGGGGCAGGGATGGGACTCTTGAAATGGTCACCAGAGGGGCTCTCGCAACAACAGAGGGCAGACATCGGCACAGAACTGGTCGCAGGACGTTAAGATGACTCAGTGCCATGTCTGGGGTTACAATACTGGGAAGAAAGGGAGAGAAATGAGATTTATGAAACGATGATAAACACGAAGAGCAACTTAAATATACAGTGCCCTACACTAATATTGGCACCCTTGATAAATGGTGGCTGTGAAAATAAATCTGCATTGTTTATCCTTTCGATCTTTCATTCAAACAATTCTAACCTATCATTGAATTAAAACAATTGAATGAGGAACTCATGTTTTTCTCCAGTACATGTTGACCACAATTATTGGCACCCAATTATTGCTCCGTCCTTTCGCCAAGATAACAGCTCTGAGTTTCTCCTGCAAAGCCTGAAGAGTTTGGAGAACAGCTGATAAGAGAAAAGAGAGCACTCCTTCATCCAGAATCACACCAAACCCTTCAGATCACCAGCTCCTTGATGCTTCTGCTCAGATTTACCAAAGGTGCCAATATTAGTGGAGGGCACTTTCATAAGAAAGAGAAAGGTAACGCAACACAACACAATATTGCCACCAGGGGGCATCTCTGAAATCTAAAACAGACCCTTACAGAGACAGACAGACAAAGCATCGGTTTCATCACACTGAACTCAAAAGCATAGCTGCACTTCTTGAAACCGTGTGATTGTCATTTTAGGACTAAAAAAAGAGTGTTTAAGATAAAGAAAAGGAACCATTTTTCAATCATCTTTAAAATGCATGATGTGCATAGAAATGAACTTACTGTATTCATGCTGGTTGTATATAAAGGCATTAAACTATACATTTATACTTTACTGTGCATAACATCTTCACCTTGAATACATTTTTTTTTAATTATTAATTTCCATGTCTTATTGTCAGAAAAGGTCATATTACTGATTACTTTACATATGACTTTAAAAGACATATTGACCTTGACAGACAGTTATGAGGGTGGTCCTCTTTGTGATATTTCCTGTTTTATTTATTGTTATTTGCACCAAATTTCTTTGATTTGGTGAAAAAAAAAAAAGTTTGATATTTTTTCTTTTTATTACGGTGTTTATTTATATCCCAAAATATATTTAATAAAAATGACTATTAGGAAAAAAATAAAATAAATAAATATAAATATATATATATTTGTGAATTGTGTTTTTTTAAAGTAAATGTAATTTTTTAAACTAAATTTAACTGTAATTGTGTTTTTTAGTTGTTAGTTAATTATTATATTATACTATAATATTCATTTTTTCGTATTTTCAAAATATTCATATTACAATATTAAATATATAAATGTAAAATATTATGTGTAATTTATAAAACATAATTACTTAATTACATAATTATAAAAAACAAACAAACCTATAAATATTTTTTCCCCAAGAAGTTTTTAATGATAATATATATTTCAGTTTTTAAAATAACATTTAATATTAATTGTGTTAACTGTTATCATAGAATATTCATTTTTTCATTATTAAAATGTTTACATTAAAGTAACATATAAAATGTATATATCTTTATAAATCTATAAAAGGTTTTTTGTTTTTACATTTTCATAAGGAATGTGCATTTGCTGCCTCAATGGCATTTTAGCAGTTTTAATATGTTTTGATCATGTTGCTGGCTCGAGCGCACCCCTGAGTTTCTATGACACCCAGGACTTTTCCTCAATGTAAGTTTATACGTTTTCCCAGCTTGTTTATAGTCCGCCAGGTGAAAACTGTAAGCCTAATGGCTTAGAAAAGTAATAGCACAACTCCCCTGCAGCCGCACGGTTTGACGTATCTTTCGTGTCCGTAGCACAAACAGTGCTGAGTTTAATACTCAGGGTTAGGGCAGTGCTCCTCAATCCTGGTCCTGGAGGTCCCCCAACATGTCTCTTTAAATCGAACACATCTGATTCAACTCATGGGCTCATTAGCCGAGACTCCTGCACCGTGTGTGTCACTGCAGCTTCATCTAGCAGCTAAACTCTGCTTGTTTATCAGCGTGGACGCTAACAATGGCGCTGTTCTGCAGGTGCTCTGGAACAAGCCAGCTCATGGGTTGCTTGCGCCTCCGTCATTGCTTCTTTGTTGTGTCTAGGGTGAGGTATCCCGGCTAGTCAAAATACAGCCGGCTTCTGCTTCTCCAAAGGATAACACTGAAACAAGTTTCTGGCCGTGTGTTTTTACAGTCGCTGTGATGAAGATAACTCAGTGGCACGGGTCTAACAGCAGCACAAGCTGATTTTTATCGGCCCTTGATGATGCTTGTTGCAGGTTCAATAGGAGCCGCAGCTGTTCGGGTGAGACACAGATCAAAAAAATGAAAAGCGTGACTCTTCTTGTCGTCCTCGGGAGATGGGAGTTGTCTGACATGGGTGTTTTGGTCCATGGCGTGTGGATGGAGAGGAGGTGATGGCGGTTTTTAGAGAAGCCGTCAAGCAGAAAAACTGTTGCACAGGTGCTCTGTGGGTTTGATTTAGACCGGCAGGAATGAGCGCGGTTGGCGTACCCTCATTGCGTGAGCTCACCTCATGAAAGAAATGTTTACAGTGTGAACTCTTACAGAAGAAACTGAGACAGTGTTGCATATCGGCTTGGTTGCGGTAATATAAACCAGCGATGTCGACGAATCCTGATGTTTAAGCCTCACAATTGACACAGTGCAGAAACTGTATTTCAAAGCCTTTTAATTAAAGGCATGACTCACCCAAAAAGAAATAGCATGTCATTATTTATTCACCTTCGTTTCAACACATTTAGAGGAGATGTTTAGCAGAATGCTCCTGCAGCTCTCTTACAATGTAAGTGAATGGTAATCAAGGTTTGTTCACCTAAAAATGAAGGTTTACTGAAAATGTGCTGCAAATGAGTTTGTTTCTTTGTCAGATTTGGAGAAATGTAGCATTACATCACTTGCTCAGCAGTAGTGAATGGGTGCCGTCAGAATGAGAGTCCAAATAAAACATCCACATCACGCCAGTCACAGAGAATGATTTATTGGTGAACCTTTCCTTTAACAACAATTAGTCACCATTCATTACAACTGTATGGAAAAGAGCAGCATTCTGTGACAATTCTCTTATTTTAAGCTGCAAAAGGAATTTATGAGGGTGAAAAGATAATGAGATGATATTCTTTTTTTATTATATTAATTAATGTATTTTTGGATGAATTAATTATTATTAAATATTACATTTTTAAATGATCAATAAATAAATAAATAATATGAGGTCATGATATGAGCTGTGTCTTTAATTAAACCACTTTAAAATAGAGAGTTGCTGCAAAAATAATAATCATGTCCAGTTATTTATTATATATATATATATATTACTCATAAAACCGACTGAAGAGTGTTCATTTTACAAATTTCTATTTCTTAATCACTTTAAATGCTTTCATTTTAATATGCATTCAGGTTATTTTCTTTTCTTTTTTTTATCTAAAACCTATAGCTAATTAAACGTTACTGCATTTTCCAAACCAAGTGGTTTTAAGTTTGTGATCTATTAAAACACTTAAAAGTGAACATTTACAGAACAGAAGCATGACATATGGATATTACGTTCTGAAACTAAAACAACAACAACAACACGTGCTTTCTAGAGGTATTAATAACAATGTTTCCCAGCATTATCCAAGGAATAATTGACAAGGAACATTAATTTCCCATGGTTTTTCCAGCACAGACAGACTAATTTTAATTTTACCTCAAGTCAAGTCTACATTAGCACAGTGTAGTACATAACAAATGTGCTGCAAGCATCTGTCAGCTGACGGAGACTGAGAGCAGTGCCACGCTGCTAGGCTACTTCATGAATACTACAGAAATCAAACCCACGCATCGCTATAAACATACACAGCGAGTACAAACTAATTATTCCCGCTAATGTAATAAACAACACAAGTGTAATTCACACATACTCACTTTCCTCATGTATAAAAAATGTGTCTTAGCACGGATGGCTTGAAGTACAGTCCCTTTTTTGAGAACACGGGCAGCTCAAGGGCACATGTCATCGCGTTTTAGTGTTTTGCGTCATCAGAACCGGTTGTTAACGTCATTCTCCGGCGACGTTGTTGATGTTATGAATGCTAAGCTAACTGGCTACACTCAATGTTTTGTCTGGCTCGTTCGCGTGGCAGATATACGAGATGAATTTTGGGCTTTAAGGCATTGCCAGCATATTTTGTACACAGTATCTTTAGTTTAGAATTAAAGAGCAGAGGAGAGGGACACGACAGAAGGGTGAGTGCTCTGCTAATGTATGTAATCTGTTAACATCGCTTGCTAGTTGTTAGCATAACAACCATTCATGTGGAAAAGTAATTATTTCCCGGTTAGGTTTACGTTATTTATCAGTTACAGATTTTCTCTAATATGGCAGTGTTCGCATACTAAACGGGCTTGTTTCGTAATTCGTTGTATCGTTGATATTGTTATCGTCTTCTTACAGCATTTAACGTAATTGACGTGCTTATTGTCATACTAAGGGGATATAACTCTACTTGACTTGATCAGTGTGTCCTATGGTGTGACAGAAAGAAGATAAACCTCTCTAATGCTGTTTGTAACTCTAAATGAAGATGCATTTTTCTTACATTTCTGCTTTCACACTATATGACACAGTCCAATTTTTATTTGTCAACTACCCATGTATTAAAACATAATGTTTTTTTTTTTTTAATAAAACGTGGGCTTTAAATCAGACCAGTTATGTAAAGGTGATCTGTTATACTTTGGTATAGATAGATAGAATGATTGACAGATTGATAGACAAATAGATGTTAGAAATTCAGATAAATACAGTCAGATAGGTAGATAAATTATTGCTTAGACAGTCAGATACATAGATAAGTTGGATAGACAGCCAGATAGATAAAGTAACACATATATTGTCACAGTAAGATAAACATATGTATAGATAGATAGATAGATGGATGGGTAGATAGACACATTAAAATAAACATATTTATTGATTGATAGATATACACGGATGGACAGATTGATAGATAGATAGATAGATAGATACAGTCAGATAGGTAGATAAATTATTGCTTAGACAGTCAGATACATAGACACAGTTGGATAGATAGCCAGATTAATATAGACAGACAGATGGATAGATAGATTGCCTGACTGACTGAAAGACACAGTAAGATAGCTATATTAATACATTGATTGTTTGATAGATAGACACAGATGGACAGAATTACTGATAAAACCCAATATAGGTAAACAGATAGAAATTACATATTTATTCAAACATGTCAAATACCTGAGGCACATCCTTACCTGAACGTCACTGAAGCAGCTCTCTGTCTTTTCTCAGGAGCCTAATGCAGTCCGCTGCAGAGACGGTGGAGAACGCCTCCATCCTGTCAGGTGGCTCGGCACAGGATGGTCATCGGCTCTGGATCGGCAACATTGACCCCAAAATCACAGAGTGAGTGTTTGCCTGCGCTGTGCTGCCTCCCAGGCCCGGGTGATTGATGAGCCGAGTGTGTCTTTGTGCTGGAGAATGAGCAGATGACGACAAGGCGTGTTAAAGAGAGCCGCTCGGCTGTGGAGACCTGTTTTGCTGAGGGTCTGCCATCATTTCTCATTCACCTGGCGTGTTTACTTTGTGAACCTGTAGCGGCTGCTCAAGGTGGAGAGGGGGTGGCTGGGTGACACGGAAGGGAAGCGCGAGAGAAATAGCACACGTTGCTGGAGCGCCCCTGGAAAATGTACGGCTTGCCCGGGCTGGCGTCTAGACAGGCGTTTCCTTCCCTCTCGCTCTCTGTTTTTCTTTAAATAACCTGCTTGAATGAAAACAGCCGTGATGCCCACAGGCTGGTGATTGGGAAGATTAATTAGTTCACATGCTGGGAGTGTTTGTAGTAGCGAGTTCCACTTCGGGGTCCTGCAGATCTCACACACACACACACACACTGCTATGTGAGGTCAGCGTTCACCCAAAGGCAACTTTTTCCTGGGGTTTCGGGGTAAGTGGATAATTGAGGGCGGTAATTGAGTTGGGAGGTGAAAAGGTACTTTAGGTACTGCACTGTTGCAAAGATGTATGAAGAAACCAAGGAGATGAGGTAAAAGCTTTGAGGAATTGGATGGCCATGACCTTTTACAGTGATTAGGAATTTTGGTCTTGTTTATAAAAGCAATAATATGCTCTTTTGGTTATCCATACAAAAATACTTTCTAAGGCTAGATTTTTTTGTCTTGTTTCTAGCCAAAATACCAAAATGCGATACTTTGGCTTGAAATAAGACACAAAATCTAGTCTTAGAAAGTATTTTCTGCAGTGTAGTCAACCAGATTATAGATTTGATCAATGTGTGATATAAAGCAGATATACATGATTTTACACAATAACTTGCATAATTTAAATAACTTGCATAACAATTGCTGAAATAAAATGTACATTTATTTTATGTATTTACTAAATTTGAAATAATCAAAATCAGTCACTATACATTTTTTTTTTTTTTTACTTGTATTATTAATTTTGCACGTACGTCTTTAAATACATGTATTTAAATACTTTTTACCTTTGGTAAAATTGTTAAAACATTAATAAAAAAAGAAGTAGGTGTAAATTTTGTAACCAAGTAATCCATTACGTTTGTGCACAGGTGCAATCTTATTTTCTCAAATAAAGGCTAGGTAAACCTAACTTTGTACACACTGGATATATAATCAAGAATTTAAATATTTTTTTTAGCATGTTCAAAATCTATTTCTGACATTTATCAGAAAACTGATCAAATTATTGTTGCTGAACATTAATAATGTAGGTCAAATCTCAACCGTGGCAATATATGGGTTTGCTAAATACAGGTTTAAATAAATTACTTAGAGATATAAGAATATTTTGTAGTGTGTACTCTAATCTGTCCTAATGCATCTCGGACAACGGTAAAGAACTGACTTTCAATAGAAACTATTTTTAGATCAAGAGGTTACAGGAGATGCATTTAAGATGCATTATTAATACTGTGTGGAAACGGTAATGTTTCAGAAAAATGCTATATTTATGTGTTTGCCATATTTTCTATCCAGTGCACCCTATAGTGTACGTTTTCTTAGTTTATTCATTCTCTAGAACTTAAAAGCAAGATATAGCTTTTATTGCATCAAATACTGCTATGTATCATGCTTGTTTTTTTTAATTATAATTCTTTTTAATCATTTGAATCACAAATCATCCTTTATTTGTTCTACAATAATAAAAAATGTGTTTTACAGTAACCTAATATTGCACAGGAGTGGTGCGTAATTATAATTAAAAAAAAAAAATGTCACACTGCAAAAATAATTTAGTGGTCCTAAATACAGACTTCATTTTTTAATGTGAAATATGACATTTCTTGACAGTTTTCGTGCATTTTACCCAGTAGTTTTTGGGATTGAAAACAAAAACACTGTACAAACACTCCATTTGTCTCTCTTATGTTATTCTCATGTTATTTCCCTGGCCTTTGTGCATTAACAAACAATTTTCATCTGTCAGGTCTGCAATAAATTAGCAAGCTAAGGTAACATTTAAAGCCTAGGAAAAATCAGCTGTGAGCCTTCATGCTTAGATTGTGATGTAACGGCAATGCATTGAAAAACCACTCACTTCATCACTTCACAAACGGGCCCCATTTATTTTATATGATTAATCTCAATACATCGCAGGTTTGGAAAAGTCCGTGACCTGCACATTTACATTTCCCCAAATAGTTACCAACTAATTTCAGTCGGACAAAAAGAAAATCGTTCTGTTCTTTCACTGTAAACAGTTTCTCCTGAGTGCTAATCCATCGACCTCACTGACTGTACGTTTCACCATCATCGTTACATTAATCACAAGCTGTAGCTAGATGGAAAAATTACAGTTTCTGGACACAGTTGCTTAATTCCTCTCGTTTCTTTTCCACTGAAGTGCGGTGTAAATGTATGACCCTGATTTGTGGTGTAGTCAGTGCTCGGGCATCATGACAAGTCACATTGCTGAAATTGCACTCATACTCATACTTTCCACCTGTCAAATCAGACACTCTATCCAGGGCGCGTCTCAATCCCCTAGTGAAGTAAGTACACTTCCTGAGGAGTCCCGTTTTCAAAATCTTTCTAAAAGTGGACGGACAGTAGCACAGACTGAGGCTGATGCAACTTTTGTGAGCAGCGTTGCTCGGGCACTTTCCCGTTGAGAATTTGGATATTTTAGATAAGTCGTGGGCCCTGTGTCTCACCTGGTTGCCTGTGCCAACAAAAAGTGTATCATCAGTTACTCACCGCTCTCCCAATATCACTTTTCCCTAATGTACATGTTCAGATCATATTGAAGTAGGATGTGTAATGGGCCACAGCCCAGAAAAGACATGTCACAGGTGTTTCTCAAGCGCTCTGTCAGATCCACCTTCTCTAATCCTGCCGCTTGAGTGACATTCAGATACCAAGTGCTGAAGTGCAACCAACCAAACCAATCTTCGCATTTTCCGTCTAATGAAAACATCCGTCAACATTCCCGGAGCTCCACCCCATCACACATGCACAGACTCTCTGACACAAACATACAAACTTTCTTTCAGGTCTGGTTTCCCACAGTCGAGACGCGGCCGTTCACACAAAGCAGGAGCTGCTGTCGTAATAACAGGCTGACATATTGACCTGTCCGTGCTCCGCTGGGGCCCATTTAGGGCCGGTGATGGATCTACCATGTGCCGCAGGTTGTTTGTGCTTTTGGAGGCCTGCTTTGCATTGTCCGTTACGCGGGCAGAAGAGAACAGGAGGCCTATCCGAGGAGGAAAACAGCGCTGGCCTCGGACCACACCCTCCAGTCATCTGAAATAGACATGTGTCTGTCGGAATCGCTCCTTGACCTTGATATCCGTGCTGTTTTCTTGATTCTGTGCTGCTAAATGTCTTGCTGCACAGCGATACTGAAACAGGAGACGCTGCAGGTGGGTGGGTGGGCAGCCCTCCGACTTCTTTGGCCCAAACAGATGACATGCTTGGCTCAAGTCAACACTCCCGAGCTCCTTGGACGGACCTTTCTTCCTCCCAGCGGCACATTTTATGGCCCCCTGGAGGCATGCATTGTGGCCTGAAAAAATATCTACAGGTTGTCCCTTTGAATCGGGACACAATCTGTGGCAAGTCAGGAAGATCCCGTGGCCTGAGCCTGAGAGGGTGGTGGCTGGGAAAGTGCGAAGTACTACTTGGAGAAAAGCTCCTGGGAGAGGAGGGGAAAACATTAATACTGAAGCCAGGACCCCCAGTTCTATCCTACCTTTCCAGGATTAAAAATAACCTCAAACATCCAAAACAATAAAAAATCCCCTCGTCTTGGTGCAGCAGGCAACTCCCAGACGCTCTGGCTGTCATGCTGGAAGCACAACAACAATATAGTAAGAAGTTCCACAAATGTATTGTTGTTTATCCCGAGCGTGTCTCCTGATTCTCAGTTCGGTAGCTTTCCCAGCCTTTTTTCAGCTGCAGGAAATGCTTGAATGCCTTCCTGAGCTGCATTACTCAATCTTTAGAATTTGGTTTCAGTTATGCCATGTGATGCCACTACATCAGGATGAATTATTGAAGATGATGCCAACACTAGAGACAAGTTACTTCATATTTACTACAAGAAGGAGCTGACCTTGACGCACTGTCTGCCATGTCCTGATTTTCCCTTTCTTGTTTTTGCACACTGGTTGCACCACATGACACATTTTCCAGATTTATTTCGTTATTTTTACCTTTACAATAGGCCAGATCAGAGCTGACTGGAAGCAAAGTGGCGGGTGAGATTGGGAAAGGTCCTCAAGTCGGGATTCGAACTCAGGACTAGGGATGCACCGATCCGACTTTTCAGTCCCGATACCGATGCATGGGCTTTGTGTATCTGGCGATACACACCTATATTTACTGTACCTGGCTGCGACGGAGGAAGAAAAAAAAGCGGAAAATAACTGGATCGGCCCATGGAACGGTTAAATTTTCAGATCCCCGATCCAGCTATTTTTTCAATATCAAGGCCGATATCCGATCATAATATCGGATCGGTGCACCCTACTCAGGACACCTGTTGCGCAACAGCACTGTTTTTTCTTCTGCATGATAATAGCAGAGCTGTTGTACGTTATTTACATTTACATTTAGTCATTCAGCAGATGCTTTTATCCAAAGCGACTTACAAATGAGGACAATGGAAGCAATCAGAATCAACAAAAGCGCAATAATAAGCAAGTGCTATGACAAGTGTCAGTTAGCTTAAAGGGCCAGTTCACCCAAAAATGAAAATGTGATGTTTATCTGCTTACCCCCATGATGTAGGTGCCTTCAGAAGAACACAAACCAGGATTTTTAACTCAAACCGGTGCAGTCTGTCCATCATGCAATGAGCTCCACAGATTTGAGAGTCAAAAAAACATACAGAGAGAAAATGAAGCTAAACCCTGCGGCTCATGATGATACATGAAACAACTGCTCTGTACAAGAAACTCGATAGTACTTGTATAGTTTTTTAATCTATATCTGCTGAAGAAACAAAGTCACCTACATCTTGGATGCCCTGGGGGAAAGCAGACAAACATCACACAAAATTGCATTTTTATTGTATTTTTGATAAATGCATAGATTTGTGGGAAAAATGAGCGTCATGTCATTGAACCTTGATGTTGCTTTCATCAGATGTTGTTTTGCCAACAACTTGGCAAAACCTTGAGGTGCAAATGGTGTTCATGCAGCGTTAAGTCACATGACATGTTAACGGTTTGGATGACGCACAGGTGAACATGCAGAAGCAAATATTCTCTTTTTATGCACAGACTACATGCTAGACTGCTCTCCAATGCTGCGGACATGCTTGTTTGAATAGCACAGGTTCAGCGTGAAGTTCTCTTGGAAAGCTATTCATTATTCTTATTTTACAAGAGCTCTCCAGCTGTATTGAAGAATTTCTTTTTACTAGACTTTCATTTTTGGCTGATGTCACCAAACTCTCTTTTTTCTTTCCCGTCGTGCGTTCGTACAGAGACCTGTAGCACACCAGGCTGGTCTTTGCATGCAAAACCCTCTTTACGAGAGTTAGTAGACATGTAGTTTCTAACGAATGAGAATTAGTTGACATGTAGTTACTTAGAGTTAGTGGACTATCAAAATACAGTTTAATCTTTGGTGAGTCGGTGGGGTCCAAAATAACATTCAACCCTGTCGTTAATTAACAAAATATTCAGTACTGTTTTCAGCAATAAAAGCTGTACTCGTCGTAATTGTTTGTCCTAAATTAAACTCTTCAGGGAATTCTGTCTTCCGCTTTTTTATACCCTCATTGTCCCTCTGCTGTATCCTTTGTATTGTGTGAATAAAAGATTTACAGCAGCTAAAAAGGTGTAAAGAGACCTGTCATTCTGATCGAGCCTTGCTTACAAAGAATTATGAGACCATGACATGCATTATTCCCTTGTGGCCTCAATCACTCATTATTTATTCTTGGTCAGTACAGTTTAGGGGTGCACCGATCCGATATTAGGATCGGATATCGGCCCCGATATTGAAAAAATAGCTGGATCGGGGATCTGAGAAATGAACCGATCCACGGGCCGATCCAGTTTTTTTTTTTACCGACGAAAACGAGACGATAACGAACGAAAACTA
>JAUCMS010000002.1:746142-781238 GCA_032357445.1 Enteromius radiatus
ATCGACAGATATACAAAGGCCAGGTATCGATATCGGTATCGGGACTGAAAAAGTCGGATCGGTGCATCCCTAGTACAGTTATTAGTGCCATTTGTTGAAGAAAGCGTTGCGATTACAATCGCTCATCATTCCAGTGTACACTTCTATATTTGGGAGTGTGTTGCAAAAAGGCAATTAAACCATCACTCTGTGTTCCTGCAGGTACCATCTAGTGAAGCTCCTGGAGAAATTTGGCAAAGTGAAGCAGTTTGACTTCCTGTTCCATAAATCGGGTCCTCTGGAGGGCCAGCCAAGAGGATACTGCTTCGTCAACTTCCACACCAAAGAGGTTCTCTTCGCTCTTCTTCACAACATCTGATAGTTAATCACCCACAGTGCCAAAGGAAGTGTCGGTTTCGATCCAGTAATGATATGCAAGTCACCCAGACAGCTGATGCAGATAAGGAAGCGTTGGCTCTCTGGAGTGTAATACGAGGCAGTCCCAAGGGTGTTGTTGAAGGGGAAATGTGTGTTTACAGATCTCATTCACGCCCTTCATGAGAGCTTGGAAAACTAGTGATCCATCATCAGCCATTATTGTTCCCTATCATTACGCCAGGCTTCCAGCAACGGCCAGAAACTAGAGAGTAGCAAACAAACACAAGGGAAGGTTCAGACACTCCAGAGATCATCTCTAATAGAGGACTGAGAAACGCATGAATAATCCTGATAGTGTTAGCAGAGGACGTGTTTATAGAGGCATGCATGATCGTAAAAGCATTTGTAAGAATGATTGTTTCTGTCCATCACAGGAGGCTGAACGGGCTATTCAGTGTCTGAATGGAAAGTTGGCACTTTCTAAGAAGTTAGTGGTGCGTTGGGCTCACGCTCAGGTAAAGGTGGGTATGTGCTTAAACAGTCATCACTATTACTGTTAGCAGTCGTTAAGTCTCTTACCCTAAGTAAATGTTTTTGCTGCGATTATGATTGAATGGGGAACACACAATTTGCTGCTTATTAATAGTTAGTAAGGTAGCTGATAAGTATAGGTAAAGGGATATAGCATGCTAATAAGCAACTAGTAAATACATTAAAAGAAAGTGTTTTTTAATCAATCAGACTTGGATGCACAATTCAACTTATATTGAAGGAAAGCCATAACTAGAGACCAGAATATCATGAGCCTTGGGTTTTCATTTTTCATTGTGTGACTTTTTAATGGCAGATACAGAGCAGGCCGGCTGTTAGAAAGCGTATAAAAAACATATCACAATTTAATTTAAAAACAGTAAATAAAGCATACCATTGCTAAAATAAAATTAACATTTATTGGATATAATATTGGCTTCATTTGAAATAATTACAGTTAATTGAGAAAATAGTTTGGTCTTGATTGGGGAAGAAATGACATGAATTATTGATTCTGTTCTTTAATCCTGCTTTAGTATTTTATTCACACAGTATAGAAATTAATTAAAATAATATTAAACACACACTTTCATTCAAAAGTTTAGGATCAGTATGATTTTTAAGTTTGCATTATTAAAAAAGTAAATACAGTAATTTCCTAACATTTGTAATATATTTTAAAATGTATTTTTTCCTGTGATGTAAAGCTGAATTTAGAGCATGTGAATGTAATGTAAAGCATCACTCTAGTCTCGCATGTTCCTTCAGAAATCATTCTAGGTTTTGCTGCTTTTCATTGTTTAAAAATGCCGCTTAATACTTTTTAAGGTACTATTTTTTTTGGATCAAAAAATCTCACGAAAGTGCATGTAAATAGTGCACCAAATAAAAACAGAAAATTGTGATATTGATATGTAAAAACAGACTTTTTATTTTGCATGCTATTTATAAGCACTTTCATGAGACTGGGCTCACTGCTTTGCCCACCCAGTAACCGCTCTAAACATCCTAGCAACACTCAGAGCACCTTAGCAACTACAATCAACAACCTAAAAACACCTTAGCATCATGCCTGTAACTTCAGTCCATCATGACATTAATAAATGCTTCTATTGTTGTTCTCTGGAATATCTGGGTGCTGTGAAGATCACGGCTCTAGAGAGGGGCTCCTGAGGCGGCCCGGCTCCTTAACAATAGGCAGCTGCCGCTGGGAGTGAGGAAATCCTGTATGGATGAGAATCGCCCCTCGTCGTCTGAGCGGAGCGGGACACCAGGCTGGGGTCAAGGTCAACAGTGCAGAGTTGTTGACAACAAGTAGCAGCAGACAGGTCTGGTTCCAGGTCCTCTTGACCACCTCCACCCAACACGGAGCTGATTGTGAGGTTGCTGAAGGTGTTGGATTAGTCTGGGAAGGGTATCGGTGTAATATGTGCCTTTAGAAGGCCTCTGGTTCAGTGAAGCTCTCTGATTAATATGCTGTATCTAGCTAAATATGGCTTCCTCTTTATATGTAGTTGTTAAGGTGGAGTGCAGCGATCAATAGGAAAATAAAATATAGCTAATATAGGAATATAGCTTCTGTAACAAAAGCTGTGTAGGCAATACAAATAAATTAAATACAATAATTGTATTTATTTTTATTTATTTATTATGCTGCTGTCTGAATATCCACTTTTTTTTTTTACAAAAAAAAGCATGTATTTTTGCCCTGCTGATGTTCATTAAACACAATATAATGCTGAATATAACACAGAAAATGACTTAGTTTTTCAGTAACACATTCAAACGCAAATACTGCAGCCTCCTGTTTTTTAATATTTGCATAAATATCATGAATTATAATATAGATGGCTATATTAGGGGGTTGTGAAAAGCTTTGCTACTTTCAAAGGAGGGTGTCACTATCTCTGATATCTGGTCCCTAAATATGTCATTCAATATAAGTTTTATCATCCACCAGGTCTGATTGTTTCCAAACGTAATAGCACCTCTCATAACGAACAATTGGAAGTATTATTTGCGGATGTTGAGTTAGGTATTTAAAACATTAAGCGCTTCTCAACATTTGCACCTCTTTATTATCCGACCAAAACATTCAGTCGAACTCAATAAACGTGTCTCATAATGGGAGTTAAATGCATTGTTTCATGGTGTCTTGAATTGTGTTTCAATAATCCAACTATCTGTAATGTCTTCACCAGTCTCTCATCAGATCTCTCTTTGTTTTTATTCCTCACAGATTCCCAAGAGCTCTCATCCTCATCCTCATGGTCGCAAGGGTTGTTGGATGGACGTTTTTAAGTGGAATGAATGTTTATGACATAGCATAGCCCAACTTTTCCCACACTGTTCCAAGGGAGCATATGACTAATAACCAGCCAACTCTTGTTTTGTTTTTTTTTCTGGTCTCTAAAGCAACCCAATGTGTTTAAGTTCCTACACAAGCCCTCGGTGCATGTCGTCTCGTATCCATCCTGCTGTGTTTGTTGTCTTTCAGAAGTTCGAACCCTTCAGAGGAGACAAAAATGTGCCGGCCAGTTTAGAGCCGTCGTCCAGTGAAGCCGAGGAGCTGCCAACCACTCTGAGGTTTGAGACATAATCTCTCGTCTTCTGTTCGCTTTCCCTCCTGTTTTTGTTTTCCTTCCCTTTCCAAATGGCCCCCGAGCTCACATTGACGAAAGTGACCCATTTGGACTGGATAAGAAGGTTAATGCTCTTCTCTTTCCTCTCGATTCCCTGTTTAAAGTGTTAACGCCAAGATTCGTGCCATCGAAGCCAAGCTGCAGATGATGGAAGAAAACCCTGACGACTATTCCGGCCCATCTGCATACATCTACAACAAACCCCCTGATAAAAGAGACAAGAGGTCCCAGCCCTACTACAAGCCCTTCCGGAAATTCAGGAGATGACCTGTCCAGCGCTGAAGGACTGTGTGGAGATAAGCGAAGCTGCTCTCGTCTCTCGGCCAGCGAGACCAGAAAGTCCAACACCTTTGATTTGATGTGCTGTTCTGTTTCTCGGCCAGCGGAGGAGTCTTTTTACTGTGAAAGACAGCTGATGTAAGCAGGATCTAGCCACAAAATGCTAGCCGATTTACCTTTTTCGAACATCGATGTAACCCAAGTCTTTTTAGTTCTTCGGGGTTTAAAGGGACAGTTCAGTCGAAAGATGACAATTCTGTTCCAAACCAGATATTTTTGGTCAATTCAATGAGGTCCAGTGTTGTTTGGACTCTAAAAGATCTTCTTTTATGCTGTTGTACAGGTTTGGAAAAACATGGAGGCACATAAATGATGATTTCTCAGTTGATATCCTTCCTTAGTTTCGTTGAGTTCTCTTGTAAACTGCCCAGTGTGCTGCTTGCGAAAGTGTTGTTGTGTGTTGTTACGATCCTAAATCTACATATTGCTCAGACTTTACCATTCTTTGTTACACTGTCCACATGTGTAAAGAAAGCACAATATTATGCATTGTATTTTTTCTTTTTAAGTCTACAGTGAAAAGGGCTTTTATCACGTGATCTGGAGAGGGGGCATCACTGCAGTTTAGATCAAGTGTAAATATCCAGGTATTTTGATAGATTTTGCTCCTGTCGTGTTCAAAAATAAACGAAGCATCTAAACTGAATTCTTGTGCTTTCGTTTGATAAGGACATGTTTGTGTATTTAAATCACAGTAAGGATAATAGTGACCATTTTATAGCAGCATTGTCGTTTATTTATTAGACTGCGACGGTTTATATGAACAGGCCCAGCGAGAATTTAATTATTTCAATATCAACTGGACCCTAAAATAATCCGTTTACTTATTTATTTATTAAATTCGTCATTATTTATTTTCTTTTTAATTTACTTGGTTCGTTTATTTTTTCGACACTACTACTTTTTTATTTTTGTGATATAATAAGTCGCATAGACTAAAGATGCATGCTAATACACGTAAAAACAATGGTTTTGACAGTAGAAAAAAAAAAATTAACATTGGGAAAAATAATTTTAAGAACTGTTCGCGTAAATCAAAACAGATTCTTTTTCCCATATGGAAAAAAAATAAAAAATCCTAAATAAATAGTCACGTCACAGTATTCGTATTCCTTATCAAACCCCGAACGATAAGTTCACATTCAAACTAAGGGCGAGTACTAGTTGTGTTTTATAATCTCTCACAGCAGCCCTTCATTCTAGCGGTAGATATGAATACATCCAGACGCTCTTTCCTCGTAATGCAACTGTTGCACAAGAGAAAAGGTCTGTACCTGGATATTATCTGATGGAAATGTGTTTTTCCGCTGCTTCTCCCCAACATAATAACAGCGTGATGTTTCAGGCTTGGTGAAGGATGTATATTTTCATCTCGCATGCCCATTTTAAACCAATCCAAGAAACAGATAACATTGTGAATGCGTATAGTTTGCGAACCAGTCATCTGCATAAAAATAAAATCTATACCAATTATACAGGCTAGAGCTACACGAACGATAGGCTATATCATTGCGATTTAATAGAATACGACACGTATCCGAGCGGACGTCTTAACAAATAAAACCAATGAACCGTGCGTTTAAGAAATATATATTTTTTTGGAATCAAACTATTAACGAATATTATGTTGCTCAAATTTTTCAAATAATGTTAAATATAGTTCACTTTGTTTTATAGCCGATTTGATCCATATTTCATTAAATGCATGAATTAAACGTGCTACGGAATACTCTTTGTAACTGTACAGTACATTAAAAATATTTTTGCAATAAATCTCAGTACGCTCGATACTGATATCGACTTATACGTTTTTAATCTCGCTAATTTGTTAGACAATTAAAACCCGAACATCATGCAAGCTTTGAGCATCACAAAATGTCGATACATACTCAGGCCACATCTCTTCCCTCCCCTCTGATCTGTAAACTTTCAGAAGGTAGGCTGTGCTCTGACTGCCTATGAGGAGAGCAGGAGCAAAACCTGCCAGCCCCTCAATTTTCCCCACTTCCTGTACTCAAGCAACTGCATCCCAAAAGAGGGAAAAAGTAGGAAATATCCTGCAAACGGCTCTAAATAAGGCGTCCCGACGAACCGCTCGCGCGAATGTCACGACCAGCTTCAGACGGGTTTCCGATCGTTATTGATTGACTGCACGGAAGGAAACGGCGAGCTGGGTTCAGTTAGACCGATTTTGAACGCATGGGATAACGAATCTTTAACAGAAAAAAACTTGAAGCAATTTGAAGATATCGAAAGACAAGGTTAAGCCGTCAAATGTATTGGAAAAATGAGGCTTTGGCCCCTCTATCAGAGGGAAATCAGTTTCTATCCGAAGGAATTCCCTCAAAACAGGTAAGACTTTTATCGTAGCCTATTCAAGTCGTGCTCGTTATTATTAATATCATCCACTGAATTGCACAGAATTCAGAGAAGTGTTGCTCGATGAGAAAGTCCTCTATATCATCTCCTGCAGCCTGTAACATCTTCACCTTAAAGTGATGTCATGAGAATCAGGATCTATTCTGAATAGTGATTCGCGGTCCATCCTCTTCACATGCCAAGTCTGCAGAGGAAAAATTAGATTTTAATTACTGCCATTAAAAATCAAATTTGCAATTCTTTGGGTGGCCCGTTGCTTTCTCTGATTGGCAGTTGAAATTGACACTCTGGGGTCCTCTTATCGCAAGCTATTTGTAATTGCAGGTAGTTTATTTTTTTCAGCTCCCTGGATTGCGTGGAAATGCGATTATGGGAAGAGGCACGGGTTAAGTGTGGGGAAAAAAAATCAATCCAAATTGAAATCGCTTCATTAAAACAGGGGCTTTTTGTTGCGATGCTCTCAATGCACAGTTAAAAGCGTTTTTATTGTGTTTGGACGCATATATAGAGCAGGGACTATGCCTGACATGGAGCACTGTGGCTTGACTGTGTTGTAGGTGATCTCTCCAGACTCGCACAGCACACCGGGAGCCTCGCGCTGCGCGGACGGACAACACGCTCGCGCGATGGTGAGTGCGCGCGACGAGCGTCTCCGCTAGCGCAGGAAAGGCCTTCAGACATAGTTTACTGATGTAATTCAATTTTGTGGATTACTTCAACAGCCGCTTTTATATTACTAGCGTTACAAGTGTCACAGAATGCTCTTTATTTCAAAGCTGACTATTTCTCGCTTGAACAGAGTTTAGTTTTTTTTCCCCAGCACTAATTAAATTCCAAATGTTCGAAAAAGTGCAGCAAATCTCTGCTTGCGCTTGCTTTTTAAGTGTCCGGTTTTGATTTTTTTTTTTTTTACCAAAAATTCCTGTCAAGCTCCTGAACCTTACACTTTCCAGAGTGTGATATTCATCGCGTTTTCTCCCTCTCGCAGTCACAGTCTGACGGAGAATCGCACAGGTCTAACATGGAGAAAGAGGACCCTCGCTCTTCGCCCAGTCCGCCCTCGACGCCGTCCATCTGCTCGCCCACCTCCAGCGCCTCCTCCGTGCCGTCCACCGGGAAGAACGTGTGCGCGAGCTGCGGCCTCGAGATCCTGGACAGATATCTGCTCAAGGTGCGAGTGTGTGTTTGTGTGTGTGACGACTCGGGTATATAATATCAGTGTTTGGAGTGGAGCTTATGACTGAAGTTTTTCCGCGCAACTTAACGATTTAGTTGGCTATGCTTTGTCTGCTTGTAGCTTTTATAATTATTTTATATTGTTTAAGAGAAATTAACCTAACCCCGGTCAAATTAATAGATCGAAAAATACAGGCTTCTTGAATAATTAACATTTGTTTTTGTTTTTTTTTTTCTTAATCGTATGATAAACAAAATCGATGAAACGCTCTTATAAATGTTGCATATGATTTGAGTCTCGTGTAGCCTGTAAATGAGTAAACATGCACATATACAAAAAAACAACAACAGCGCTTTTTTGTTTTATTTTATTGTACTTTCTACGATGTTTCTATTTTTGTTGTTGTCGCTGAGAAGCAGAAACATAGTCATATTTCTAAGAAATGCATGCCAACTTTGATATAACAGATTGGGTTCAGGCTTCTGTATTGTGTGCATGTGTTTTGGTTTGGTCAGAGGAGCATGCTATAATAATGTGAACGGGAAAAGAGGTTAATTTCGAAACTACTGTTATTTTTACACATACGTCATTTAATAAATACAATTTCAGCCTTGCATGATGGGTAAAAATGTTCACCTTTTTTTTTTTAATCTACAGATATTGATTTATCAACGAAAAGGTAGTCTGTGTTTTACTCTCTAAAACTGGCTGGCCGTGCAGAGGTTGACAGTATCGCTGTGCTTCGGCCTGCTTGTTTTTCAGGAAGTGCGTGCGCTGCGCGTGAGGAGGATCATTAGAGCGCGAGCTCTCCGGCTGCAGTGTTTTGCTATTTTGCGGAAACTAATAAAACAGTGCGTGAGTTTATTACAACTTAGTCAGGATGAACGAACTTAGACCCTTTTTTGTGCGTTTCCCTTTTCCTCAGCTCGTGTGATCCGAGAGTCTGGGGTTACACTTATAATTGTTGTTTTTTTCGACAAAATGTTTCAATAAATATTTCTAAGATGCACCTTAAGTGTGTCGTATATCTCCCACAGAGATACAATTTGATCCTGAATTTCAGTAATCAAATTTAAAATAACAATAATTATAAATTTGAATAACAGTATTAAATTATACTTTTTATTTTGTTTAAAATGAAACAAAATAGGCTGCGTAATGTGCAGGTATTCGCATTTATATTAATTCACCTTTATACACGGCGCAATTCACAAAATATATACCAAAATCTAATTTTAAATTACACCTTTAATTATAAACAAACACTTTATTTAGTAGGTGATAATATATGGCAGTCTGTTCATTCGGAAACACGTGGGTGCGGTTCGACTTATTCATTTTAATGCATGTTGACAATAGCATGCAATATAATAATGGAATGCCATTTTAAAGAATATGCTAATTTCAGGATTTTCCATTATTATTATTATTATTATTATTGTATTTTCATATCGGCTGTTCTGTTACAGGTTAATAATCTGATCTGGCACGTGAGGTGTCTCGAGTGCTCCGTTTGCAGGACGTCACTACGTCAACACAGCAGCTGCTACATCAAAAATAAGGAAATCTTCTGTAAAATGGATTATTTCAGGTAGGGTAAGTTTTCACTTTCTGTCCTCGGAAATATCAGGAGTGCATATTAACGAAATACTGCTTAAATTAAGAACATTTGGTTGAAAATGCGTTGCGGGAATGTTGCGTGTTGGGGTTAAATGCCAAAAATACGGTTTCTTAAAAAAACAGCGATCTAATTCCTACCTCGACAGATATTTATAATTATGCAATACGTTGTTAGCAATTTTTTGTCTATCTGTAACAAAAATCGCATGCAACAATTTTAAATAGCCTATCAATAACATCATAAAACGTGATATTCGATTTATTAGAAGCATTTAGTATTTGTGGCTCATTTATTCCTTAGTTATAAAATCGTCAAGTTTTCTCTAAAGCTGCGTTTTTTTATTATAATAATTAAACACGCAAACAATTGATCCGAGGCCCGAAATAACAGTTGCATCTTATTGTAAGTAAGTAAATATTTCATAACACTTTAATTGGTGTTTCCGAATGAGTCATTTGATATATTTTTAACCAATTTAGATGTTACCACATGAATCACCTTTTTTTGATGCGTGCAAAAAAGATGTCAGTAATGAGAGGTCTAAATAGTACTTGATTATTAGTAGATTTCCTTGCATGTGACTGAATAGTGTCAGAAATCAAACACGAGTTACATAATTCAATCTCAGAAGTATGGAGCCCTGGTTAGGATCCAGTAATATGCTGATGGGAAGGCATGGAGTGAGGGAGATCCGACAGGGAAGCTGTGAAATTGCATTGAGGCTAGAAGGGCTGCGATATGGCATGATTGCAGAGCACTCAGCAAGGCCTGTGAATGGCAGTGTGATATTGGCCAGCCTTCCCTGCTTATTGCCCGTCAGTGTGAATGACTGGCTCCTTTAAAGTCAATGCTGTGTTGCAGGAGAGGGGTTTGTTTTCTACGTTAAGGCCAATAATCTGAAGAGATGCTCCAGGAGATGGTGCATCAATGCCTAGCGTGTCAGGATCTCTCGGGCCAGTGATTACCAGAGGAAATTATGAAAGCAATGCAAAGAACTACAAAATAGACGCCATAGGGGATTTATTATTAGGGGTGAAACCATATTCTGAAGGTGGCGAGTTGTGGTTGATGAAATGCTCACCGACGGCAGTTAAATAAAAAGGACGAGGGCTTTACAAATTCTTCCAAGCGGTTTAATGTGTATTATTTTATTGGCATTAAATATCACATA
The DNA here is from genome assembly GCA_032357445.1 of Enteromius radiatus. Taxonomy (NCBI): domain Eukaryota; kingdom Metazoa; phylum Chordata; class Actinopteri; order Cypriniformes; family Cyprinidae; genus Enteromius; species Enteromius radiatus. The sequence continues at coordinate 756,360 of JAUCMS010000002.1, forward strand.
AATGGAAACTTTCAGTGTGATTTTCAGCTTATTTATAAATGAAATAAAAAGTTCAAATTTCAGTATTCAATTTTTCAGATCTTAATAGCAGCTGTGTGTGCAAATAAAATTGTTTTATTTGATGAATATAAAATGTTTCTGCATGTTAAACCAGCAAGCGTGGGGGTTATGTTGGTTTTGGCTTCTTAAAATACAGCCTTATATTGTAGTTTTTTTCCTCTAATTGTCTGAGATAATCAGGAAACTTAATCAGAGATACACAAAATCACAGAAACATCCCCGGAAGCGAAACACTGATTGACTCACGTTTGCCTTGAAAAGGAGACAGTAATAGCTCCATGCTTGTGGAGTCGAGAACATGTGTTTTTCTCCAGTAGCACTGAAACCTCTCTCTTGTCAAGCCTTCTGCAAGTGTTTCTTAGTATAAGCCGATTTCACATTGTTGGCATTTATATGTATTTCATATGAAGAGATTGAGATCATAACCACCAGCAGTTAGCAGAAAGCAGCATTTGACATAATTACTTGAAACTAATCCTGTACATTTATTTCCACACTCTTTCTGTTAGTTCTGTACTGGCGTCGCTGGCTCCATAAAGAAGCGCTCCGTTTTACAAAACCTTCTTTATAGTAGAATCTTTAGATTTTCACACTGAGAAAAAACACGGAAACAATTGTTTGTTAATGCACTGTAAAATTTACAGTAAAAAAATCGGCAGCCGTGGTTGTAAAAAAATACAGTAACTACATTTTAGGTATTAAATTTACAGTTAAATACCGTAATTTATGAACTGATATAATGTTAATATACCAACCTGTTAAAGTACTGTAATCTGTGTTGAAATACACTGATAAACAACAAAAGCAGGTGATGATGAGAAAGTCACATGATGAACCAAAGCCCATCACAAGCAGAGCTCCGAGTCATTCACACAAACACTAAACACCGTCATGATGAGACTCATTACACTCAAATATACAAGAAACATTCATTTCACAACGTTACATCTAACATAAAACCCTAATAAACATCACTGATGAGAGAAACAACAAGATGAAACAGTTATTTCAAAGAAAAAACGTCAAATGCAGGGAATTCTGGGAATGTTTTACAGGAATTTACTGTTTTTACTGTTGCATTTTCACAGTTTTTTAGCATGTGTAGGTTGTTTGACAAACTAACAATGTTTTTTTTTTATGCCATTGCTGGGGAAAAAAAATCTAATTTTGCAGCCTTCATTTTTTAAGATATAATTGGACATAAATTTATCCATAAACTGGTTTGAAGTTTAGATTTGTTTTCTTTCTCCGTTGATGTGATTGGTGGACCTGTGGCACAAGCTTATGCCATGTTTGTCAGCTGGATTGTTTCGCTAGAGGACGGCCATCACATGCCTGAAAGGAAAAGGATCTCCATTGATTTCTTGGAAAACAAAACATAAGGAGATATGTTTCATTTTCGTTGGTCTCTCATCTGGGCCAGATTGACAGCTGCTCTAATAGAGTGTAATTACAGGAAATCAACGTGGGTTTGCTGTGTGTATGAGGCAGGGGGGTAGTTCTGGCGGTAAGGGTCAGAGCGGAGACTGTACCTACACTAAAAAGAAACAGCTACATAGGCACGAGCATCAGGCCACACAGGAAGTCAGAGGAGGCTGTTAATCAGAGGAACCAAAGGATAAGGACAGGGTGATGGAGTAAGGCGGTAACCCGAGTGGGTTTGTGCCGAGCCGAGATCGCTAGATTTGGAGGAGATGACGCACTGTAAAGGCCATATGCGCGAACACGACTCCTTGTGTTTAAATGCAAACAGAAGTAAACAGAGCTCGCGCAACTCATAACTCGCCGGAGAAATTATATGAGTGACTGAAATTACCATGACCAAATGAAATGTCTTTTTTTTTTACAGTTAACAGAGGAAGAGATTGCCTCAACATATGGATATGTTTGAGAATAAAAATATTTTTTTCCCTGTGGACGGGTGCTAAGGTGCTGTTGGCTCGTCTGAAATCACATGCTTTCTAGTATGTACTACTTTTGGTTTGATACTTTGGGACCATAAAAAGTATGTTCTATGTAGTATGAATAACATTGGGATGTAAGTCTATCTGACATGTTGTCATGTGACATTGCCGCGCACAGATCCTGTGGCCTTATGGGATAGTAAAGAGTCATCAAAAGCAGAAATATTTCTTTTCGCCTATTTTTGAATGCTATAAATCGGAACATGCTACTAGCGCAGATAGAAGTAGACATTTTTCAAATGGGTTAAAGTGACCTTTATGAATTTCTTTAGTCTGTTGAACACAAAATCTTGATAGCCGAACTGTTGACGGTAGCCATTAGCTTTCATAGTATAAAAAATACAGTGGAATAGGTACCACATTCTCCAAAAGATCTTTGGTGCTCAACAGAAGAAACACATTCACATCGTTTTAGATCAGTCACAATTTTTCTGCATGCTATATATTTCGACTGCAATACAGGATATCTTGAAGAGTATTGATAATCAAACAAAAAAATAAAAAAATAAAGTGGAAGTCAGACCCATTCTTCAAAACATCTTCAAGTTTGTAACTATAAGAAAAGTAAATGATGATAATATTTGTTATAGATCTCTATTATGCTTACATGGCTGATATATGTGTTTTATCATCCGTGAGGTTTGATCGATGCAACTGTCAAAGTATGGAAAAGCATGTCTCACATCAAAGTTGTAAGATTTGCAATCAAATGGGACGCGTTACACACCGAAATGAAATACTTGTGCCATGTGCAGCAGTACAAGTGATGCTTGCTAATGTGTCTCTGAGAGGGAGATTTCCCTCAGATTATCATACTCCGAGAGTATATCGGATTGAATCTACCGAATTTGTAAGGTGAATTTCTCTGGCTCTGAGGGAAACGCTTTGCGGCTGCGGGAATTTTCCCCCCCGGCGAGTTATGATCTGCAGGACAGAAATAAATCCAGAATAAGCACAACAACGCACAATCAGACGCGCGGCGGATCTGAACAAAAGCAAAACCCCCTTAAGATCTTCATGGCTTTTCTGAAAGGCTCTGCGGTAAATGAACTGCCATGACAGATTAGGGCTCCGTTCCACAAAGTTTCTCCTCTAAACACACGTCTGAAATGCATCATTACTCAAACGTTGTGTTCTTTGTCTGGAACGATGCTGTCAGAAAATGGTGCGCAGTGTACACAGAAAGTCCTTTGAATGCTTTTCGCAGGCATTAATATGCGAAGCGTGTTTTATGTGTCAATACTTTGAGCATAAGTGGACTGTAAATATTTTTGAAGGTTTTTGATTCAGGTTTGTTTTCGCTACTTGGCTCATCCCGCTCAAGTGCCGATTGGCAGAGACTAATTATTACACACACACACACACACACCGGTCCAAGTTTCCTGGCTCGTTGAGCCCCGTGGGGGCCCCTATGATGTCATTTCCAGTGGATGAATGCCCTGAGGGCCCCACTGCGGGACTTTCGGGGCCAGTGTCATCATTCTTCGGTAGCGTATACGGGGGAAACATGGGACACCTCTATATGCCGTGTTTCTTTGCAGTCGGAGGAGGTTGTGTGTAACACTTTGTTTACACAAGGGCTCCCAATGACAGAGGTGCAGGGCTGGAGAGGGCTCAGATTCAGGCCATCTGCTGAGCATTAGTCTCTTCTAGTCCTCTCCACACTGGAACCCTCTTCGGTCACCCAAATGTGATGTCTGGGTCAAGACAAAAAACGGCACGGTCAGCCCCGTCCAGTCAAAATAACACTTCACTTTTGCTGGTCTGTATGGCCACAGGGTTGTTTACAGAGTGCTGTTGATCGCAGGATAACAGAAGAGGTGCTATAAGCAGCGACAGGGCCACGCGGCTGCTCAACTGAATATGGTAGACGTATGTGGCTTACAAATCACACTTGGCTGAGAATGAGACGATCAGCGTCTGCGGTAGCATCCATAACATGCAGCATCCTAACTCCTTTTCTGCATTGACTTTGCAGCGTATTATATAATGAGATTAAACAGAACTGCAATGTAGTATGCAAATGAATTAAAAAAAGAGAAGCAATAGTAAATACAGAGTGACATCGTGACTAATGCTAAACTGTTGAAGAAATAAACAATCAAACACATAGATAGATAGAGAGATAGATAAATTAAACTTTTAAAAAAATAATCCAGAGTTTTAAGTATGCAAACTAAGCAGTTTCAGATTAATTTATTGCAGAAAATTGTAAAATAATTACTATATATATAAATTGTAATGTATTGCACAAAATGTTTGATTAATACTAGTTTGTAAATACATTGTATATTAACAAATTATATCTATTTCTATATTTATAATATAATATGTTTAAATTTGTCAATGTACAATGTATTTAATTGAATTATTTTTGTTATAAACAGTTATAAAATGTTTTTTCACTTATACTGTTGAATTTTTTTTACAAATTTACAATGTATAAAATATATTAAATAATGTAATAGTAAAACACTATAAAATAATTATTATTTCTCTCTCTCTCTCTATATATATATGTATTTTTTATTATTTAAAATGTTTAGTTATATTATATAGTATATAAACATATTATACGATGTAATATATAAAATAAAAAATATATATATTAAAGTTTTTAATACATTAAACTGAATAAATCATATCTGAAGTCCTTTACACAAAAGAAAAAGTGGAGGTGGTTTAAAAATAGACGATCTTACAGGCATTACACAGTTTGTTGGATAAAATCAGACTTTATGGATCCTATCAGCACAGTTTATCAGCAGACATTTCCTGTCGACCTGTGGCTCAGAGAATTACTAGTGGTTTGTTTGTGCTGAGAGTTTTACAGCCGTCTTGGACACGTTCAGCGGTTATCTTTAGGACACGGTTCAGCCTATCTGTATTCTGTCTTCGGCCAGAGAGAGCGCTCTGTGGAGAAACCAAATACCTGCTTCGCTGTTAAACTCAGAACCAGAAGCACAATACACACATGCTTCGATCACTACACTGATGGGTTATAATACTAAACACACGTGTGACATGCTTTATGGTTTATGGGATGAGTATTGATGCCCAAGCCTTTCTCTGTCTCACAGTAGGTTTGGTACAAAGTGTGCCCGCTGTGGCCGGCAGATCTACGCCAGCGACTGGGTACGGCGAGCCCGAGGCAATGCCTATCATCTGGCCTGCTTCGCCTGCTTCTCCTGCAAGCGGCAGCTGTCCACGGGCGAGGAGTTCGGGCTGGTGGAGGAGAAAGTCCTCTGCAGGATCCATTACGACACAATGGTGGAGAACCTGAAACGGGCCGCTGAGAGCGGTACGTGTGCCTCACATGCGCTCGCTTTCAGTCTGGTTGAGTTCTTTAAGCACTTTCTCTGGGTTTTTACGCAGGAAGCGGACTCACTCTGGAGGGGGCGGTGCCGTCAGAACAGGACAGTCAACCTAAACCAGCTAAAAGAGCACGGACCTCCTTCACTGCAGAACAGCTGCAGGTACAGTCATGTTTCAGCTCCATTAAATGTGTTAAACGTGTGGAAAAACAGTTTCTGGAAATAACCAAATATCAGGCAACAAATACTCTACTCTATTGACTATATGGATATATCTTAGCCTTTATATAACAACTTCTTTACATAATTTTTGGATGCTTTGGGGGGTGGGGGTTAAGATATAAAAATGTATTTTTTTTTTTCCTGAATATTTCCATGTTACCTTTCATGCCTTTATTACAATATACATATATTTATAATTTTCCAATGACTCTACATGATCTGCACGATCAGTATAATTGTAAACATGTATTTTTGCTTTGAAAGCTTTACTGATTTTATAAAGTAAACATAAGAACAAGAAGAATAAGAAAAATCATGTTAAAATATTTTAAGGTTTATTTGTTCACCTCTATGTCGTCATTGTATTACATTGCATTAAAAGCTTAGAAACTACAGAGATTTGATGATCAAAGCATATAAATATCATCCTGCAAAGACATTATTCGGCTGATAGAGTGAAAACTGATATTCATATGCAGTTTATGTAAGTAGTCTGATACATTATTATAAAATGATTGATTAACATTACAAAATATGAGAATTTCATCTCACTTTTAGTCATTTCCATAACAATGCTGCACAAATACTCAATATATCATGAGTCACAAGAGCCCGATGTATCAAATATGATGCTCAACAAAAAACCCACATGCAAATTTAAATAAATGGTTCCATTTTAATTGAATCTATAATAATTTGTAATTATTTCTAAAGCATGAAGTAAATGAGCTACTGTTAACGTGGCTGTTGTTGCATGCACAGGTAATGCAGGCACAGTTTGCACAGGACAACAACCCTGACGCTCAGACCCTGCAGAAGCTGGCAGACATGACAGGACTGAGCAGACGAGTCATACAGGTGACTGGTTTTCGCTAATGCTTTCTTTCTGTCTGAACGCAGAACACGAGACGGCTCGTCTTGACAGTTGGTTGTGTTTTGATAGGTTTGGTTCCAGAACTGCCGAGCGAGGCATAAAAAGCACACTCCCCAGCACAGCGGGCCACCTCAGGCTCACCCGCAGGCCCGGATGCCCCCCTCGCTGCCCGACGAGCTGCATTACTCGCCCTTCGGCAGTCCTGAGAGAGCTCGTATGGTGGCCCTGCACGGCTACATCGAAAGTGAGTGTCAGCCAAGAAACTGCAATTCACTGCCATTGTTATTGCTAATAATATAATAATAATATCTAACATATTTACTGTAATATACAACAAGTGTTTTTTTTTTTTATTTAAGTGGATTTGTAAAGAAGTCTCCAAGACGGCATTTATTTGATCAAAAACACAGTGATACGGTGAAATATTTTTACAATTTAAAAGAACGGTTGTCTGTTGTAAAATATGTTGTAAAATGTCATTTATTCCTGTGATCAAAGCTATTTCAGCATCATTCCTCCAGTCTTCAGTGTCACACGATCCTTCAGAAATCAGAATGATATGACGATCTGATGCTCAAGAAACGTTTTTAAAATAAACTAAACCTGTTAAAAGCAGTTGTGCTGCTTAACATTAAAGTGGAAACTGTGACACACTACCGTTTAAAAATTAATAATAATAAAAAAATTAATATATTTTATTATATTATATTTTATTCTTATATTAGCCTATATATTATTTATTTAAATATTTGATTCAGCAGGGATGCATCAGCTTGATAATGATCATTTAAAAAACTATATATATATATATGCATTAAATTGATCAAAAGTGACAGTAAAGAGATTTCTATTTCAAATAAATGCTGTTTTTGATTTATCAAACAAAAAATGTAATCATGGTTTTCACAGAAATATTAAGCTGTTGTCTTCCTAGCTAATAATCACACATGTTTCTTGAACAGCAAATCATAATATGAGAATAATACTGGAAGGATCTTTTAACACTGAAACTGGAGTAATGATGCTGAAATCACAACACAGTATTAACACTATATCTTTGTAAGAATGACCCACTGAAAAATCTTAATTGATCCAAACTTAGTCAGCAGTACTGATAAACACGTTATTTCAAAGCATTTGCTGCAGCTGTTCTCAAGACGACGGTTATATAGCGATGAACTGATAGAGCTGGAGATTAATATTAGGTTGTGTTTATTTTGTTTTGGTTTGGCAGGTCATCCGTTCTCGGTGCTCACCACACAGAGCCTCCCTCATCAGGCCATGACGCTGCCGCAGCTCCCTCTCAGCCGCTAACGACCCCTGACCCCTTCACCCTGACCTCCAGCTCCAGAGGTCGGATCTGGCCGAAAGGAGAGGGTCACGGTCCCTCTTGCTCTTGACCTCTGAACTGGCAAAGAGAGAGAGACTGTTTCCTCTCTGGTTTGATCGGACAGGATTTTACTCGCCTGCATCTAGTCACTCTCGGCTCAGGAAAGCCGCGCTTGTGACCCTGTGAATTTAAAGCTTTGTCACCAGGATCTGGACTTTGGACAAAAACAGAGAAAAGACTGGAGCACACACTGTAAAAGACTTGGTGCGTCCTCTCTTCTGATAGTCTCGTCTGACTCTTGTTCAGCGTTCGGAGACTCTGAATGCAAACTAAAGGAATGTAAAGTTACCAGCATCAGTGTTAAACATTTAGATTGAAAAAGGCAAAAGCACAAGAGATGTGGATTGGGAAATAGATGGCATGGTGGTAAGACAAATTTTCTCTCTCTTTTTCCTTACACGATTGAAATCTGTACTAAGCCACAGTTCAGTTCACTAATCCTCGCTGTCTTCTTCTAACAGCCGTATGCAAAGCATATGTGTTCTCTCGGGCCTAAAAAGCCAGCAGTCTTGACTTGTCCGCAGATTTCACAAAGGACTTAAAGTCCGTGATTTCATTGTAAAAATAACTGCAAATTGTTTCTAGTTTGTCAGCATTTTGTTTTGAAAGCAGATAGTTTTAGAAAAGTGAAATTGTTTCCTTTTAGATTCAGGTAAAATGTTAAATAATCATTTCTTTAGTTTAAAAAGAACCCTTGATATCTTCCCTAATTTTATTATTATCCAAAAAGAATTTCGATAACTGTCGTCGGTGCAGTTTACCTACAGACGTCGATCTTAGTGTGAGATGATTTCAAAAAACAGAAAGGATCAAGGAGGGATTATCAATGACAAACAAGTGTTTTGTGCGGAAAATAGAAAGGAAGAGACAAGCCGAGACGAAAAAGAGCACTTGAGTGAAATGTAAAGATAGCTACATGTAAAGAAAATGTACATGTAATGTATTTTTATTTAAGCAGTGTCCTGACTTTATGTGGGAGGCGAATGTGTCTGTGTTTCATGGTTTTCTTCATACATGTGTGCCGTACACGCCTCAGCTGTGACGAGGGAGCGCTGTATACTAACAGATAGGAGCTGTGTACAGGTCTGAAACCGGGGGAAAAGTCTGAAATTGTAACTTAAATCTGAGACATGCATTCTTGTGTTCTGAATGGGGGACAAGGCCTCTACGTTCTTGTATTTATTATGACAGGTAGCCTGTAAGCACTTTTCCCCACTTCCACATGTCTGTTTTGTAAAAAAAAAAAAAAATAATAAAATAAAATAACTATTTCTTTGGCTGTGCATATTTCTAAAATAAATGCATTATTTCAAAATGTTAAAATGATTTAAAATGGCTTAAAATGATTTTGAAATATTTTGAAGTGCTAAAAAAGAATGTGTGTGTGTGTGTGTGTGTATATATATATATATATATATTAGGCCTGCACCATTATTTTAAATTGTAATTGCAATTATTAATTACGATCATCCCAATTTACATAACTGTGTAAATAGCAACATAATTGTAGCTAATAGCAACCGCATACCATATTTTTTAGAGCAAAATAAGCTAAAAACAACTGAAAAACGTATCGCTTTTCCATAATGTGGATTCATTTTGTCTTTAAATATAACAGGTAAAAATATGACTATGCTATACTAAAAGTAAAATTGAAAACGATGCAAAAACCCTTAAGATAGCGTGTAGAAAGAAAAGACGTCATCTTAAGCACACAGAATAACGCAAGTGGATTTTGAATGATTAATGTAACAGTGGCATCTGTAACTGTGATTACAAATTTGATTAATATATATATATATGTGTGTTGCATATTATTTCATTATTATTATTAAGGCACTATTTACATGTGTTAAATACATTTTATTTTCTTGACCTTTTTTTAAATAGCTTGGATGGTTTTTCTTAAGGTACAGCTAAATATTAATGCTTCATTCAGCACCATGGTATTCCCAGTACAATATTTTTTTTTTTTATGACATGAAATGCTGATTCTATACTCTACTGCTATGTGATGATGACAGGATTGGATATCATGACATATTTCAAATATTAGAGATAACATATAATTTGAAAAGAATATCTAGATGTTTTTTTTAATGTCACTTTCAGTGGTATTTTTGCCCTGAGCCCTGGTTAACTTCTGCATGTGGTATAAATGCACGGGCCAGTGTTGGGTCTGTGTGCACGAGTGAAGCAGGAAGTAATCACAGGCTGATGGAGGAGCTGGCAGACCCTTCACGGGTCAGTGTGTGCAGTAATGACTCCATCACTGATTCCACCGCCATCACATGGACAGGAATTCCCTGTCAGTCCACATCACACGAATGATCTCGTATCCCGTGTTCTGTTTCAAAAGACCCACTGAGACATAATCTTTCACTAGCCTATCATCTCTTTACTCCAGCACACACTTTTTTTTTTTAAACGCAGAAGATTTTGCATTACATTTCCATCGAGCTGAGCAAGAATCTGATTCATACACATCAAAAGTACACTGTATTCAGCTGTTGAATGTTTTCCCAGTATTGGTCATTTACTTGGGCAGCAATGATGCAACATTTTTGTATTTGAGTTTATACCCAAACTCCACTATTATCTATTCACACATAGTTTTGTCTTAATAAATAAACTGTATGTAATGACTTTTAAAGCCTAAACTCATTTAATGATATTTTATTCTACTGTGGGTTGTTGTGTATATTTGAATAGCTTTTGCATATATATAATTTAATGCAAATGGAATTTAGTGTTCCATGCATTCACATTATGCAATTTCTCTGGGTTGCAGTTTTTACAATATCATTGTAGTGGTTATCACAAATTATTAAATGCATTTTTAAAATGAAAATAGTTTATTTTTTAACTCCAAGTTCAGTTTTGGAAAAGAAAACCAGATTGACTAAACGAATTAATGTCAGAATGCTGAATCGATGTATCATTCAGATAAACAATGAGCTGTCTGTGTGAGAGTATTCTCACTTGTCCTCTAGCGTCTTGACTCTTGGACAGCGGCCAACGAACTCATCCCGGCTCTTCCTGCAGGTCTGCACAATCCAATCGTGTTCTTGGTCGTCTACAGGGACAGATAATACATATTTCAGTCATTCTGATAAAAACAAAAACAAAAAAAAAACGCTTTCTAGATTTATAATAAAAGCATGAAGGCTGCACGCGCATAGCTCACTTGCAAATGAGCTACGTGCTATTTTTTCCCTTTCTGATTGTTTGGTCAAAAATCGAGCTCCAAAAGGCATGTCAAACTCATTCATATGCGGTTAAAGGCAATTTACATTTTTTACGTGCGGGATTAAGACAACAATTATGAAAATTCGCTCTCAGCAGCCTACTTCACGCGACAATCAATCACTCCCTTTTTTTCTTCGCCTTCCCAGAGATGATTCCGCAACCAAAAACAGTGGATAATATACTGCTTTTTTTAAATGGTTAAAACTGAAAGGAGTTGCTAATTGCGGAGCGCGAGGTAGTTCTGCTGCTGGTGCTGAATGTGAGCGCGCAGCTGCACGCACTTGAGCGCTCACCCCCATGAACGTGGCGAACTGGGCCCATTGTTGAGAACAGGTCTTAAGCTCTCCTCTGATTGTCGGTAATTGCACGCGATGGCCCTAAACGGCCTCTCCACGCGCCTCCCGCCACTTCTACCTGGCTCCCGCGCGCGGCAATTGAGACTTTTCCAGCACGCGACCGGTCCATTCTGCGACAGCTGCATGCTAACGTCTCACTTCATTCAGTCGCTCCCACCTCACGCTCTCCACATGGAGGTCACACTCGAGAGGAACATTTCATCACTATTTTAAGCCAATTAATACCTCCGCGGACGCTTTAACCAATGGCTGATGGACAAGGTCGGTCTACAATTACTCGGTAAACGGGTTTTGGTAAATGGACCGAGTTCGCACGGATATATTTGCACGAAATTAGCACCTCGGTACTTATTGTTTGCCTGGCATTCATGCACTTGCTAAATACAATCCTATTTCAGAGCACACGTGTCAAACCTACTGCAAATAAATCATCCTCCACATCAGTCTTCGAGGGATGAAAGAGTGTGTAAATTATACTTTTGACGGGAGATTTACATGACAGTAGTGTTTCGGATTGAACAGGTAAGTCTGTATGTCCACTAAATGCTTACAAAAGCAATGCTCTTGTGTGTAATATGAATATAGGCTATATCATATAGCACCACAACAAAACAGGCCAAAATATTATTGAAAATGAGGTATTTGTTAACAGGCCACAAATCTCAATTCAGTTCTGTCTTCTTGATATCTTTGGGCCAATTCACGATTTCATAAACAGTAAGTCCTTTGCTTGGAAAGAGGTCCCACGGTGAAGGAAAAATACCAGGGAGAAGTTTTTATTCTATAAAATATTTTGAGTGCAATTTCAATAAATCCTTGTCCAGTAACCACAAATGACTGGAATAGTCTTTCATAAGTCATTCACAATTGCACATTCATTGTGGGAATGCTGTTTAAAGAAGTGTCTTAGCCCTCATACTTCCTCAGACGTTGCTGAAATTCATCTCCTTGAATTTCCATAACCTATATAACCATCCATTTGTTTTCATTACTAATGTTTAGTTTCTTTTTCTTGGCTTTTTTTAAATTCTGATTTTCCCCTTATCAATTTTTTTCTTGTCTTTTGTCTGCATCTGTTTTGTTTATGCGGTACTCCGTGCAGTCTGTTTTCCCAACATTTGATTTTTTTTTCTCTCTCAAATTTATTGCAATGGCAAAATACAAAACATTTCTAGTAATAATCTCAGTCGACCCTCCTGTCTTCATGCTCATGTTGAGCCCTCACTCAGGTGGCCTAACAAATATAAAATATGCGATCAAAGCCCAGGAGTCAGAAAGGAAACGGTAATTGTACCTTGTTAGGAGGTGTTTATCCTAATCCTTAAAATACAATCAAAAGGAAAAGTATTTCCTTCCACAGCGGCGCATTTTTTTTAATTAACGGCTTAGAATCTCTGATCATCTGAGATCTGAGAGTGTGTGTATCCTCAACAGCTGGATGATCATCTCCTGACAAGGTTTGATATTAACTTAAACCAGTGACTTGTGGCTCAGGCCTTGGCTGTTTTCATTGGCGAAGGGATTTCAGAACATGAACCTTTAGCAATTATCACAGAAGCAGGAAACCACTGCAAACCATATGGCGGTAGAGCTTCTGGCTCAAGTGAAGTTACCAAGGAATAGGCGCTAAAATAAGACAAAAGTTTAAAATGAATAATCACCATCCCCAAATAGGAAAAAGCAATATACTGCTTATAAGCAATATACACCCAAAGACTTTAGTAGTCTTACAGCAACCACAAACAACATTAACGGTAAAGTTCTGCACGGGCAGTCACCACTCACAAAACTACAAAAGTCACATTAAGTATGAAAATAAACTGGATAGTACTGAATATACATTAGTATGTCTTGACAGGTCAATCGCTTTTAATTACTGTAAATGGAGTGTATCGACCTCCTTCGCTTATTTACACACAGTGTTATTAAAGCTGGTTGTAAACAGGATTTCCAGTCCTATCATAAACTAAACGCCTGCCTCCTACTGCCGGCTGGGCTCCAGCTAGTTTGCTACGACCGAGACACCCTATGTACTCCCTAAAGCCTATAATCCTGCTACCTCTGCTGGACAAGGCTCATTACAAATGTTGCGTAATGAGAGGGGCTTTATTGACGCCCCCACTCGCATTTCAAAGCTTTTCTAGCCAGGAAGGAACCAGTGGAATCATCCTATGTTTTTATAGCAGACAAACCTTATACTTCCCTTCTCTCCAGGAATCTTCTAGAGGAAACTGGTGCAATGACAAATGGGTGTGTCATTATGGAATGATTTGGGTAACGTAATTCATTTTTTAAAAAATACATTTTTAGAAAAGAAAGATGCCACTGGGATGCAAGAGTTTATTTATTGGTCCAAGTCAAAAGAGTCCATCTTCTAGAGCCCCAGTCTTTACAAAGTTCTGAACCCTAGCTACAATTTAGGTACTTTTTAATGGAAGTCACCAAAAGTACCAGGCATCATACACTATCAGCTTCATAGCATCATACACTAAACTACTGAAGATCACACACTACCAGACTTTCAAGCCATTCTGAACTAAACAAGCAGTCATGCAGACACATGCATCTCATTAATAATAGTGCATGACCACTGAAAAAAACATGGATGTAAAGAAGCTGCCGTAGTTGTTTGCTCTGAAAAAACTTTTGATCTATGTCCGGGTGGGTAGATGCCATTATGGCTTGTTCAGATTGGTACTGTAGACGGCATTAAAAAGGTGAGTCATACTGTACATTAACTTAAAATATCAGACACTTTTGATATCCTCCAACTGGATGGAATCGTAGTCTAAGGCCAAAAAAAATTAATACGCTATAAAGATTTTGTGATATTGCAGACTGCCCAAAATCTTCAGACCAGCTCTAACATTTGGATACTAGTGCAGACTCATCCAGACTGTGTATATGGCACAACTTTGGGCAAAACCTTATTTGATGTATTCCAGCTCGCCTCTCCTCAACAAGCTGCAGGGTATCATTTATAATCTCCGCAACACAAACGGTTACACGCCAGTGTTGAATACTTGAGGTTAGAGGTTTAGAACAGACAATATTGAAAGAGCAAATACCACAAACTATATATCTGTTTTGTTATTTTGGTCATTTAAATGTTTTTTTTTTGGTCATATAATTTTCTCTTTTTTGGCTTGGGACACATGTTCGGAATATGCAGTTGCTGTGTTATGGTTTTCTTGGATACAAGACAAAGAAGAGGAGATGATGTCGACTAGGCCAAAACAGGACATATGGAGGAGTCTCCCTCATGCCCATCTCAAAGGGGCAGTCCTACATGACACGCCAGCAACCGCTGCTTGTAATAACCCACCCACCCTCCCTGACTTCAAATGACCGGTGTGTTGAGATTCTTCAGGGCTTCCTGCCATCTGCTTTTCTCATGCTCTCCAACCAGCTCCAGAGTTGGCCTGCAGCCTGGGCATTTCCGCAGGCCTTCCTGTCCAGGCTGGGCTGCTGCTGCCTAGGACTGCCACCCCCATCATGCCTACCTCCTGGATCCGACTGTTTCTCTACTCCACAGCTGTAGTTGGACTTCTCCCTCTTTCCTCTCCTCCCAAAAACATCCTCCCACAGGGAACGTGGTTCCTCTTTGGTCGCCTCTTCAGCGTCTGCTCCCTCTGTGATCCTCCATCCTGAAGGGAAGCTACTTGCAATAAATTCTGTCTTCACACCCATTTTGACAAATGCACCATCACCTCCAGGCGACAAAAATAAATCCATAGGATGCACAATATTCCATATTGTAATACATTCCAACGTAGGAGTTGACGTTGAATGAAGGTCAGATGTATGTTTGAATGGGAATTCTACTATGAAGTCTATGCGAACAATACATGGGACTTTGTTAGGGTAGACGTCATGCTTAATCACCATTGGTCGAACAAACAGAAGAGTCATCAAGTCATCATTGCCCACCGAATGGCCTACACCTAACCCCACCCTTAAACCTATGCGTCACTGGGGTTTAGACAAATCATACAAAATCGAGTGAGGTGAATGAATTTGTATGAATTAGTATGAATTTGCCACCTCGTATGAATACATATGAATTGGTCATGAGACTGTGTTGGAATTTGTAGACTTTCACATTTTTGGTGTTCCACCAATCAAAGAAAGTAATTCAGGTTTATTCAGGGCAAGTAATTAATAGAACTTTACGTAACACTTTATTTTACGGTCATACCTATTAGTTGTATGCGTATTAGCATATTGCTAGAATATTAGCCATTTATTAGTGCTAATTAAGCACATATTAATGCCTTATTCTACATGACCTTATTCTACATCTCTAATCCTACACTGTAAAAAAATGATAAAAAACTGAAAATGCTACGGTAAAAACCTGTTAATTGTTTAATGGTAAATTCCTGTATAAACTTAGCCTGGCTTCCGTGACTATAAAGCTCATACGAGCTTAGTCTGGCCAAGCTGCCTTACTATCCGCCTTCTGGGAGAATCCGCCTTCATTCCGATGACGTATGAGTAGCGACGGAACCTGAAGCCACCGTAAACTATTGTAGCTAGCTTCATTAAAGCAGTAGGAAAATGTCTTTACTTACTTTAATTACTTCTGCTCCGTTTTCAAAGAAAACATGTCATGAAAATTTCTCAAAACAGCTGCAACAGCAGAGTCGAGCGATTGTTGCTGCTCGGTACACGCCAGCTTTGAAAGCCGGTAACGTTATGGTTTCTGATCGCAGAACTACTGCGTCATTGTGTTACACCCGCCTCTCTGGTGCCGGTGGGTGGGGCGGAGCTCGTTTCTCATTGGTTCCCATTTTTTTGAGAACAGAAATGCTCTAAAACGGCAGCTTGGCCAGACTGATGCTGCGTCCAAAATCGCTTACTTCCCTGCTATATAGCACGTGAAAAACAGTATGCGAGGCGAGTAGTATGTCCGAATTCGTAGCATTGGAAAATCAGTAGGCGAGAAGTACCCGGATGACCTACTGCTTCTGGACGAATTCTATAGCAGGCATACCATGGACGCACGCTTTCCTATCCCATGAGGCTCCGGGAGAGGAGGCGTCATGTTCAAAAAGTGGCGGAAAGTTGAGACGCGGCTCATTTCAAGCGTAAATACCTCAGGAAAAAACTTTGTTTATTGGGATTAAATTACACTTGTTTAACACAATCTAAATAAACGGATGACTTTATTGAAAGTTTAAATTGTCGCGCTGTTGTGACGACACATGACACGTGACATCATCAATATGGCGGATGTAGTACGTCCGAATTCCATTCATACTACCCACCGTTACCCACCATACAACCCACGTTTTAACGGTCGGGTAGTACGTTCAATTTGAAATGTAGTACCTACTTAAGCAGTAAAAACTGACATTCCAAGAATTCCCTGCATTTAAAATTTTACTTGAATTTAATGTTTTTTCTTTGAAATAACTATGCTGCCGGTTTTTTACCGTAAATGTTACGGATTTTTTTTTACAGTGTACCCAATACCTAAATTTAACAACCGCCTTACTAACTATTAAAGGGATGCCACTTTTTTTTCTTCTTATAAATATGCTGATTTTCCAACTCCTCTAGAGTTAAACGGAGGAGTTAAAGAGTTAAAGTTAAAGTTTATATATATATATATGCGCAATGATATTGCTGGGGACTATTTTCAGGCGCTGCGTAATATCACTGCTCCTGCTGCAGTCATGGTACGGCAGCAAAGTTCCATGATTATTACGCCAGAAAGTCATATCAGCCTAGAAAATCACAACATTTTCTGTCAGTCTTAGTACACAATGTAACTATAGAAGGGTCAAATTTTAAATAGGAAAAATCTTGAAACTCTTTGGTCATTTTTGAGTGAGAGATGCTAACAGTCTAATCAGATTCAATGATTTATGCTAAGCTACAGCTAAAAGTGCTACCGCCAGACCTGGAGATCAGCTGAATGGATTCAAAAACGGTAAAACTCAACTGGTTAAAAGTAGGGGAGTTGGAAAATGATCATATTTCAAAAAAAGTGGTGTGTTCCTTTAATAAGCAGCAAATTAAAAATGTATTAAGGGAAATGTCGTAATCTATAGCTAACAAGTGTTAGCTCTACTGAAGTGTTACCGAATTTTCATTTTTAGAGAAGCTATCCCATTTAAGGTCAAGCCAATGTTGTTATGCTGAGCAGTCATAACTGGTAACTACGGCTTCCACGATATGTCCACTTTATTGTAAGTGGCTTCAGTTTGAAAGCTTCTACTTAGAAGGTGAATGTAAATGCAAATGAAGTCTGTGATGTGGACTCTTGTGGAAGCGGGTGGGCTTTGGCTCTGGGAGTCATAACCAGGATGTGGTTTAATGTGACAGGTCTGCACTCTTGTGTAAGTCTCGGTCTCTGATGTTTGCTCTCACTTTCCAGCCGCATGTGGTAAGGATGTAATCCCAGAGGCCTGGAAATGATCTGATCTGAAGACTGAATGAGTACCACACTGATGCAGAAGTGACAGCGTGTTTGCTAACCCTGAATAGAGGCATGGAGTGACTGACACGTGGAAATGTGTATGAAAATGTAGGAACACAAATAACTGAAGACACATATACACATATTAGTGTAACTTGGATATCAAAAGGAATACCAGTATCTACCAATATAGTTGATCTCAAAGGTAACAAATACAAACCAGCCACAAACAATCAAGGGCTGGAGATAAGTAATACTTTCTAAAAGATGGGTGTTCTAATAGTTTTTTTGCCTGGGAAGAAATCTGTGGGCCTGATGGTGACACATAAGGAAAAAAGAAAGACAAATTTTATTAGCATCACCATGCTGCTACTATTCCTTTACCGCAAAACGGATTGTGTTTCTTAACAATATCAATAAACAGCTTCCAATTTTCTCTGTTATGAGCTCAGAAAATCCCTGAGAACTCTTCTGACATCTGCTCAGGATGTGTCTGTCTTTCTATGTTATAGTAACTGTAGATGTATGAAATAGTCATGCAAGCTCACAATCAGACTGTGACAAAAGCTGGGGCTGCAGATCATGTTGCATGTAGTTGCTTTAGACAGTGTTTACCAAATTATGCATCTTACAATACTGGAAAATACAGCAAACCAAGCCAACTGCCATATACAGATACCTGGATCTGAGAGCTGGAAAAAACAGCACAGCAGCTAAAGATGTAAGTCTGACACATGTATAGAGTCATTTAAAAATGCAGATGGAATACATTATCACATTTATATACTCAATATGAGGTCATATTGAAAATTAATGCAGATAAATCTGAAATTAAAACTAGCCAGTGTGACAGAGTGAATGGATCATAAATTAATCTTCATAGAAAAGTGACATGCTAGTGTTAATTAATTATTTTTATGTAAGAAACTGCATAAGAAAATATACCGTAACACATTTTAGGTTCAATTTATAGACGTAATTCCACAATTTGGTAATGATGGTTTCTTTTTTATCACAATAAGCACATTATAATTATTATGCACCTCTAATCAGACTGCAGAAATAAAAAAAGATTTGAAGAAACATTATTTGATCAAACATACAACTGGAAAAGACTGTGTTATTTTAATATATAATTTATTCCTGTGATAAAAACATGCATTTTCAGCTTCAGAAATCATTCTAAATACTGCTCAGAAAGCACTTTCGGATTTCTTTGACTAATAGAAAAAAGCATTTCATTTAATACATTCTTGCTAAATAAAATGATTAATGTTTTAAATAAGAAAAAAAATGCTACTGATCACATATATTACCAACTGATAAATATTAAACCAGTATAATAATTAGTAAATAATAAACATTAATAAAACATGAAATATGGAATAGAATGTATTACATTGTAAGTACATCGTAAGTCGTAAGATATATACCATATAGATACTTTCAAGAAACTAATTCAGGTAACAAAGAAAACAAACTTTTCTAATCAATAACATGTCTTGGTCTTGTGCTGCTGATATGGGGTTCTGGCCTCGTATCTATAAGGCTGACATAATGAATTCACCTCAAATCAGAGATCCCACATCGGGCACCGGGAAATGTGTTTTACATTTTCCTTGAAAACAATTCAAATGACTACAGCACAGAGGCATGTCTGCCCGAGAGAAAAGACCTACAGATGAGTTATCTTACAATCTCTCTGCTCAATCTTTAGCTCTACACTATCTACATGCATTTAGCTAATCCATTTATGCCACTCTAATGCTTGCGGTCTTATGTGTTCCAGGTGGACGGAACAAAGGCAAATGTTTGCTAAAAGGTACTTCAGATCCAGAAAGGATTGAACTAAGAAATATACTGAGATTGCGTGGATTTCATGGAACATTGTGTAGGAAATTGTGAATGACACACACTCTCACACACAGACTAAAACGGGCTCTGGCACTGCATGACGCATTCTCTTACCTGCGTTCCTGAGAAAATTGCCATCATAGTCTTTGACGACTCTAGTGCTGGGATCATAAAAGCCATCGCCGCTGTCATAGCAACCATCAGGGATGGCCCTCGGGGGGTCCCCATCAGTTACCTGGGATTCTCCTATTCAGAGACACGGTGAGACTTATTTTCTTTCTTATATTTTTAGGGACTCATGCTGCTTAGCTGTAAATGATCACACTGTAATACCTGCGGGTTTGAGGCCATTGCACCTCTCGGAGTAGAAACGCCTGTCTTTACCATCGCAGTAATCCCAGTCTGTCTCTTTATACTCCAAGCCATCAGAAAATGTGTACTTTCCCTACGTGTGACAAAAACATTTACTTAAAAATGTCACTGCATTAAATACAAAATATCAAATCAAGTGTCATAAAAGTAACCACAGATGTAAGTTCATTACATCAGCACCACACACCTATTAAATGTTTACAACTAGAATACGTTACAATATTTCTGTCATTTAATCATGCGCTTTTATCCAAAATGACTTACAAACGAGGGCAACAGAAGCAATCAAATAGAGCAATGATATGCAAGTGCTATAGATAAACATAGTACACATAGCAATGTGTATAATGAATAAGAAAACAGATAGAATGGAGCAAGCTATATTTAATTGTAGAATTAGTAAAAAGACAAGGATACATTATAAAAAGAATAAAGAAGCTAGTGTTAGTTTTTTTTTAAAGAATAGAATTAGGGGAAGATAGAGTCAAATAAAGATGGAAGAGATGTGTTTTTAGCCAGTTCTTTTTTTTTCGATTAATTAAATCATGTAATATTTTGAGTCAAAGAAAAACAAGCATAAAAGTGATTTGTTTGTTTATCATTGCTATTATTTTGGAATATATTTTCAAAACATTGTTAAAATATTGAGTTATGATCATTATTATTAACATTAGGAGGAGGGGAAGACCTCTTTGCATATTCCTTTCTCCCAGGTTCCCTCATATTTGCTTCCATTGGGGAAATGCAGCACTCCTTTTCCATGGAACACGCCGTCTTTCATCTCTCCGGTGTATCTGGTGTGAGTGGGCAGTGTGTATTCACCCACCCCCTCCATCCTTTAAAACACAACATGTGATGAGGGGAAATTATACTGTTTAAACTTAAAATTACTTCAGTATCACAATGGCACTGCTAAATTGACATAAGCAAAAGGAAAATTATTGTTATATATTAAACATTGTTGTTTTTGTTACTTTAAAAGTAATGAGTCATATTTAAAATATGGCATTGTATAACAATTACATTTTTAGGAAATCACATAAAGACATAATTCCACAACCCTGCAATTCTTTAAATAATCTGAAATAGTTTCAGTTTATACTTCGTTATGCATTTAAAATATATACATAAAAATATTTAATTTACCAGGTGCCTGAAGGAATTTGTAAAGCACTTATTACATGTTTAAGCTATTTGTTTAATGATTCATCTATATCCATACAGGTCTAAATACATTCATACATCTCTCTCTCTCTGGCTTTGCTCATTAAAAACGGGAAACATCATATAAAATATTATAAACTTAGATTCAAATGATAGAGTATATAAATATCATCAGCCATCATTAAAAGTTGATTTACCTGCCATTATTGTAATCTCCATCATAACTGCTTCCCATAAACTCCATGTTGATCAACAGCAAAGCAAGAGCGTGATACGGTTTCCATAGAAACCCAAACGTGACGTTACATGTTTAATGGAAACACTCCTCTGGGACAGACGCCACGGTCACGCATGAATAAGCGATAGAATCAATGATAAATAATGATCTCCAGGCAAAAGTACTGGCAGAAAAATAGTGCCACAACTTTGCGTTCTGTTTGGAGCCAAGATGGCGCTACAGCGTCTCAGTTTCCACACGCCATGACGTCATCGACAAGCGCCCGTAATTCTTCGCGCACGCGCAGCTAACTGACCTTCTCCGTGCGGCCTCGTCCTGCTGCCGATGAGGACCTTGAGTTGTGTTGTGGTGTGAACTGTCAAACTCATTTTGGTTAGTTTTGGTGGACTAAAAGTGGCACTATGCCCGGCGTGGTTGAAGTTCCGACGTTGCAGGAACTGAACGTCGAAGAGGTAACTTTACGACTGAAAGAATGGAAACACAAGCAGGTGTTAGCCTGAAGCTGCAGGAGTAGCACTGCTAGCGACAATCTGTGAACTTCATTTAAATGTGTTCAGCTAGTAATGCAGTGTATGCTAGTTAGTTAAGATGAAAAGGCATGGATTTGAACGATCTGAAAAACTGATTTGTTGATTAGTGCTGTTTTTAGCAGCGTGCTAAGTGTCAATTTTGTATCGTTAACTTAATATATTTCTCTCTCTCTCTCTCAGTGTGTTATTAAAAGGTAACATAATGGGTAGCAAATCAAACTGACGTTGACAGCTTTGTCTTAGCACACTTAATTATAGACACAATAGGTTATTGGGTGAAAAGGCATTCCATGTGATCCATATTATTTTGGAGATTAATGTCTAATGCAATAGCAAGACTTCACATCAGACATTGTGCATTAATAGCAACTTTTCTTAAATGTCATGCATTTAATTCCCCAGCAAGAAATGCACTTCGCATGTTTTCTTGCTGGGGAAAAATAATGCTTTCACTTAGATCATAGATGTGATCTCAGGACTGTTTTCTGTGCAGGTTAATGTGTCGTCAGCCGTACTGAAGGCAGCTGCTCATCACTATGGCTCTCAGTGTGACAAGGCCAACAAAGAGTTCATGCTCTGCCGCTGGGAGGAGAAGGACCCCAGAAAGTGCCTGAAAGAAGGACAGAAAGTCAACGAATGTGCACTCAACTTCTTCAGGTACTCGGCACTTTCGCCTGACTTTTGCTTCAAAATCCTTAAGATATGTGTTAATTATGAGCACATTGTATTTGTGAAGGCCTTTTTTGTTTTTGAAAATGTAGACATTGCTTTGGATTTTACTTGTATTTGTTCTAAACCGACCCGTTTGGAGGTGCTAAATAGAGCAGTTTGTGCACAATATTGGAATTAAGTAAACCTGTGATTATAATAACATGCAACAGATTGTTGTGAAATGTCTTGATATTTCTTTTTTTGCATTGAGAAAAAGCAGTGCTAATGTTTTGTCATTGATTTATTTTTGATCCTTGCTGAGCAAACAGGTGAATTATTGTAGGCTTATGTTTCCATATTGTCCTGCATCTGCACTGTGACCATTTCCTAGTGTATGGAAGAATAAGCTTATAAAAGTTGATCATGTGGATGAGATGTTTTGCAAATAACATTAACCTATTCCATGCACTAGAGAGCTGAAGTAAACGTAGGACACCTGTTTTCTCAGTAGAATAAATGTGACCCAAGAAGCGATGAGCAATGCTGGGCATGTATCTATTCCCTAGAAGTGACTAAACCAAAGTCTTGGTCTCGGTTATATCACTTTGAAAATATTCCAATCTACTTTGGTATTCACAGGTTAGAATAATTCTTTGTAAATCTCATTTTTGTTGTATTATCACCAAATCTTGAATTCAATCCTTATTTCAGTTAGCACACATGATATAGTATAATGAGGAATTTGTGTAGATGGGTTATGTTTTTAACAGGACTGAACTGAGAAGTATAATAAGAAAAAAAGTTGTTTAGTCGTTAAGTTTTAGACCAATACGATAGCATTTAAAGTGATTGTTCACCCAAAACACTTTGTCGTTATTTATTCACCCCATGTTGTTCAAAACTTTTGGGTGAACTATCCATTTAACTGGCATTTTCTGGAAAATATAAATCCTCTCTTGGTCAAAAATGACACATTTTGAGGGTTAAACCTGAAAACTTTATAAAAGCAGCAATAATTTGTCATGATCTTGTTCATGACGAATGCAACAAGCAACCAAACGGTCTAAAGAAGCATTGTGTGTCGTGTGGATATCAGGTATGTGCTTTTACTTTGCTTTTCAGGTACGTCATGATCCATTATGGCTGGATAGGACACAGTGTAAACCGCATTTTTAAATCGTATATCTTTGACCCTCAGGCAGATAAAGGGAAACTGTGCCGAGTCCTTCACAGAGTACTGGACCTGTCTGGATTACTCTAACCTGGCTGAGCTGCGCCACTGTCGCAAGCAGCAGAAGGAGTTTGATAACTGTGTGCTGGACAAGCTGGGCTGGGAGAGGCCAGAGCTGGGAGACCTGTCCAAAGTGGGTCAATATATACATTGCTTTGTTATTCTAAAATACCTGGACCATATCCTGCACTTTAAACGCTTGACCTCTGCCACAGGTGACCAAGGTGGCAACCTCTCGGCCTTTGCCTGAAAACCCCTACCTTTCGAGACCAAGACCTGAGCCCAATACTCCGATTCAGGCTGAGCTACAGCCATCGAAGCACGGCAGCCGCTTGTTCTTCTGGAACTGGTAAAGAGGGGCAGTCGCCGTCTTATTAACCTGATCTTCACCATCTCTGTGCTTCGGCGCTGACGAGAGACAGTGTGCCAGTGGTTGCACTGTAATCCGTATGTGTTGTGTAGAAATGTTAATACATTTTGTTCATTTAAAACATGTTATCGAATTAAAAAGACTTAATTTAAACTTGGCTTCAGTTTGCTTTTTGTGTATTTTATATGTTCTGGGTTCAATACAATTAAACTTATTCCGTCAAAGACCACAGACAAAAATTTGAGGCCAGGCCAGAAGTTCTCCGCTGCATATTCAAATGAATAAATTCATTAAGAAGTCATGCTCTAATTGCAATTGAAATGATAGTAAATGAGAGCCTATAAATCTTTAAATTTAGTTAATTTAGAATATAGAGAACTTAAATGTTCTGAAACGTCACACTTTTATCCACAAAATGAGCTCATTTCAAATCTGATGTCTGCTACAGGTCTCTAACTAGTAGTGACAGGGTGATGTTCATCATGGTGTAGCATCTCCTCTTCTTTTCTAAACAGTCTGAAGACGTCTGGGCATCTAGGTTATTGGAGTTCAGTCCCATTCTTGCCTGATAAAGGTTCCCAGCTGCTGAAGACTTTGTGGTCGTCTTTGGCAT